>CM031960.1:5892865-6252865 GCA_018749465.1 Paracanthobrama guichenoti | reverse complement strand
CACGATTTATGTGCTCACACTGTGTGGTCCGATCAGAGCGCGACTTGTCTGCACTGTATGAGTGAAATATGAGCGATAAAACCCCCATGCCTTGTTGCGACGATAGGCCATGGTGTAGGCTATTATAGAGAGATAGCCTATCAAATGCATCAGCTATCGATATCAAGAGGATTTATCATTTACAATTTATGTATAAAAATTATTATTATTATTAGGGTAGGCCTACTTTTATTATTAAATTGATATTACATATTACGCAATAATTTCATAACGCATCAATGCATAACCGACACACTGCATAATAAAAGAATAGATAGTAGATTAGGCTGTACTGCTCATTATTTAAAATCATTTAGCCCGATTAAACAAGGAATTATAGGTCTATAATTAAAATGATTACCAGGCTATAATATGGCAGAACACTAATATCATTCTCAATAAAAAGTAAGAGCAGCTTTATTTCAACAAAATGGGCCTACTTCTCTTCTATTTTTTTCCTCACAATATGGACCACAAGAGAAATAATAAGAAAATAAATGAAGACAGATATGTTGAAGTAGATTTATCTCTCGTTGTCTCTGTGATAATATGCGTCGAAACCTCGTCAGATTTTACTTTCACTTTAGTGAATAATTGACTGGGTTTGAGACTTCACCGACATTACTCCTGCGTCGATTGCGATTGCACATTGCGTGATATCCACTGACTCACCAAAAATCAATAATGAGACATGACATTTTGTGTCAAATGATGGACGTTTCACATTTCCCATCACAATAAAATTAAGTAGGCTAAATATTAAATAATATGAATTAAAAGTAAATAAATAAACAAATAAATAAAGTGTGAAAGTAAAACAAGTTAATGAATAATCAAGTAGCTAAATTAATAAAAGAGCTACACGGTGGTTTGGAAGACAGATTATCCATTTTACAACACAAACTGAAGGCACAACAGTTTACTAAATTGCTGCTATTTGATAGCTGCCTACAGAACAAAAGACCTCCCTCTTTTCGTTTTCTTTCTTGCTGCATTAAAAATGAAATGGTTCAACTTCTGCTTTCGCGCAGGCACAGTGAGGGGAAAATAGGGCAATCAGTTCGTAGCTCAGCTTCAGCTCACGAGGGGCGACCAGAATTTCTGACATGCCAGAAATTCATCCAACCATCCGATTGCTGATCGGGAGAGGTTTGTAGCCTCTCGTTTCCCCCTGTACACTGCACACCTCACGACGCACAATAAAGCTGAAAATCGGCCCGACCCAAAAAAGAGTCGCACGAGTCAGAATGCGGCTCGAAATTCGCAGTATGCCCAGCTTTATGTTTACAAAGGCAGGATTTATTTACCGAAGTTA
The DNA here is from genome assembly GCA_018749465.1 of Paracanthobrama guichenoti. Lineage (NCBI taxonomy): Eukaryota > Metazoa > Chordata > Actinopteri > Cypriniformes > Gobionidae > Paracanthobrama > Paracanthobrama guichenoti. Next base: position 6,251,511 of record CM031960.1, on the reverse strand, counting down.
TAAGCAAATATATCAATTTTTCATATCTCCTGATCACTAGGTGGCACTGTGCCGAATCTGAGCAGATACCCTGAAGTCATGGTTGTCATAACGTGCACCAAGTTTGGCCTGAATACACTAAAGCGTTGCGGAGATATAGCCTCATGTACACTTGACGTGTGCTTCGTAAAAAGACGTTTTTCCGAGTTTGACTAATCAACTTGAATGTTTTTTGTCACCATGGTCTGAAGATGATCTGGTTCAATTTAGGAGAAGGTCTAGGAGGAGTTCGAAATGGCAGAAAAGATATAATGCCGGAAAATGACATTGTGCAATCGAATCGTCTTGAGCCATTGAATCAAAAAATCTTGCCAATACGGTTTAACAGTTATTAGCATAAACGTAAGTGCAAATTTGGACAGTTGGCAGCACTACAGGGATTGAGTTAGAGACTCCAAAATAGTTCAGACTGTCCTCTATCTGAGTGCCAAATCTGACAACTTTTTGCCATACTGTTCTATAGGCTGACATAGACTCAAGAGAGGAAGAGGAAGAAGAAGAAAAAGAAGAAGAGGACTAAAGATTGCAATTGGGTCATTCTGTGTCAACTCGACCAGAGATCCCCAGTTAAAAATTAGATTTTGATCTATTTTTGTTATTTTTTCTGGTGAATAAAAAAAAAAAAAAAAAAACATAAATGAAGAAGAAAGCCAAAATATTAAATGCCATGTATGTATATTTACTGAGTAATCCACTATTTTGAGGGGGTCAAAATGCCAGTTTTCACTTGAGATTTGGAGCCAACTTATGGGGGTAAAAATGACTTTAGAAAGATGGCAGCAACATTATTTTATTTTTACACAGAGATTGGTAGGTCTATTAGTTAAATCTGTTGACTTTAGGATCTTTGTTGCATTATATGCCAACAGTGAAAGATCAAAAATGGGAAAAGCACACACAAGTTTACATGGCTGTACCTCAAGAATTATTAACGATACCTTGATATCCTTTTAGATTCTGGTTCTTAACAAACATTTATTTTGTCACCCTTATATGGTTAAATCCCAGAGATATCGAGATCTTAATGTGGCTCCATGAGTAAATTGGTAAATTGTACACATTTCTAGTGGTCAAAAACTAAATGTGGGTCACTTTGCACACAGCTGATACTTTTTCCTTTTAAAGAGGAATATCTGAATTACAAATAATGTTCAAACTTTTTTTTTCTATCAACACAATTGCATAGAATATACCTGTCTGAGTGACATAAATATTACTTTTCCAAAGTTTGCGACTTTGCGTGCCTGTAACTCTAAAAGTATTAAAAACATCTTAATATCCTTCTAGATTCTAAATCTTAATAGACCTTTCTTTAGGAACCTTTCTCTAGGCCTGAAGTGCTTTTTCCCATTTTTTTTACTTTCACTGTTGGCATACAACACAACAAAGACTGCTAAAGTCAACATATTTAACTAATAGACCTGTGTAAAAATAAAATGTAATTTCGACCCCCCTCTGCAGTGGATTACTCAGTAAATATACATACGTGGCTTTCATCACTAGCAAAATCCAAAAATTTGAGCCAGAGAATTTTCCAAAATTAGTTTGATTTGACATGGAATGACCCATTGCTTGGCCCCTAAACTGTATTTTTATTTGAAATGTAATTTATCCCTGTGATGGCAAAGCTGAATTTTCAGCAGCCATTACTCCAGTGTCACATGTCACTCTGATTAGACCCTTACTGAGGACTTTTACAGTGTGTAGTTCAGGTAAGAGCTATCCTGTTGAAGACCTCTGGGAATGTTCTGTCCTTTTGCCTCCATCTGTCCTCTCTGTGGGGGTTTTAAATGTCAGATGAAGAAAAGATCTCAAATCCGAACCAGAAGAGGGCAAAGGCCAATCTTGATACGCTTGAAGTCAAATCCTGTTGCAGTTTTAAACTGTCTGGAAAATAAACAAGATGTGTCACATACATAAGTGGAAAAGGTCTCATTTACATAAACGATTCAGCTTCTATAAACGAGTTTTGGCACCTGATTTCACTGTTTAGACTATAGCTAAACTCACTAAAATTGCTATTACTTTTTCAAAATGTTTTATGCCGGAGTTTTTAAATGTACAAATAGCTGTAATTACAAACATATTGGGTCAAAAATAAAACCTTTTCTGTGAAAAGCATGACATCAAAATGCATGTCAGCTGCTGTTACAAAAATCTGCATATGAAAAAAAATCAACAGTGATGATGATATATAAGACTTGCAAACGATCTCACCACAAAGCAAAGAAATACTTCAAGTATGTACTTAAATTAAATCAACCGAAACCTGCTGAGAATATAACGTATCTCCCTTGGGATCTGTGAAGACTACAAGTGGGAGGAAAATCAATACTGTCTAGTACTGCAATAAGATTTTATCACAATACTGAATCAATACACAGGCGCCAAGTATTGATTTTAATTATTATTTTTTTGTTTACCAATTTATGATTTTTTTTTTTTTTTGCATTTGTTAATATAATGCAAAGCTGCTACATAACTTAATTAGATAAGTGAATTGTGTTATGCATTGCCAAATGAGTCATACTGCAGTCAAATATAACAAGATTCATTAATGGCAATGCATTGCAATATATATGATGCAGACTATCGCAAAATAATACAAACAATGCAATATGCAATTTCTCACAATCTAACTTGTCAGCTATGAGAGAAGAGCATTTAAAGGTCTATCATGTAGCCATTTGTAGCCAGATCTGTATTGATCTTGTCGCTAGACAAATAAATCATTAACACCTAGCCACATAATAGCAGACTATGCATACATGATTGAGATATATATATTATATATATATATATATACACACACACACACACACACACACACACACACACACACACACGATGCATCTATATAAACATCTATTTGGAGTATAAATAACAATTTGGAGACTAATACATCAACTGATAAAAGAATTAATGAATGCATCATCACCAAAAGAAGAGAATAATACTTCTTTCTTCTGGTTTTTAGACAGAAACTGTGAAGTTGGACATGCTTATGTAGAACGATTCATGCTTTTACATTCTTCATGCTCGAAGGTCCAATTCGGATTGTATGAAATGAATACTCGAAAGGTTTTTCTCCCTAACAGATTTACTGTGAAGACTGTGGGCTTCTATGAACAGAGAAACTTCTAAATCACTTTTAACACGATAGAGCGATAGAGGAGAGAAAGAACCCTATGCTAGAGTGATTTGTTTTCTGTGCCCTATTGATTTAATAAAGCATGCAGCGCTCTAGTGAGAATTCAATAATAATATCACGCAATAAAGTTGAATTGTGTCTCAAAGCGCTTTTATTTTGAGTGGCTGCTGAAGGACATGCTTTCCAAAACTCCATCTGTGGAGTGGAGCCCAGAATGTGAATTCAGTAACGCTCATTTTAATAGCAATAATGAATGACCTTCTCCTCAAAATTCAGGATTTACAATTTTTTTTTTTTTTTTTTTTTTTTTTTAAATGACAGGATTTAATCTCAAATCACACTGATCACCTTGTAATGTTACAATTGTATAATTTATCATTTTTAAAACGAATAAAATATATTATTGTTTAAAATTCATCATATACCCTAATCATTAACAGCCTGTATTCTTGTTCACTGAGCCCATTATTTGTGCCTTATTTTTTTACACTGATTAATAGTACATTGTTAGCTAACTGTGCGCTTTGTATATGTACATTTCTGAAATACATAACTTGGACACAGTCTCCTCTGATAACAAATTACATTTAAATTGTAATGTAGACGCATGCATTTTCTGTGAAGTAGCTTTGAAACAACATGTATTGTGAAAAGCTCTATACAAATTTTTTTTATGTATATCCTTTAACAGACACAAATAATAATAATAATTATTATTATTAATATTATTATTGTCACTAATAAATGATAAAAGTAATAATAATAATAATAATAATAATAATAATAATAATGTTTTCCAATATAGATGGGCAAAGTTCAGACACAAAGTTCAGTTTTTTTGCATACAATTTTTCTATTTGAATATAATCTAGAGCTTTAGATGAATTAACAAAATATGAACGACCCTTTTTCCTCTGTAATATCTCTTATGTGGAATTCTATTATTTTAGAGGTGGAAACTGGAATCAATGTAAAAATAAGAATAAGGCAGGCAGAATCTACAAATCATCACAACAGTGCCCTCTGCTGGAGCTGGATACATCAAATCTCATACACTAACTGTACAGTGAGTGGCAAGGTAAATCTCTTTATTCAGAGTCATTCACAGCTAAGCAAGCATAGTTCAATTATAGGCAATATTCGCATATACTGGCACTAATAAGCAAACAGTAAAAAGGTTACTGGAAAAAAGCGTATGTGCCATTACAACATAAAGTACTCAATCTGTTCTTTCCCAATCCATAAAGAGCATTGAAAATACGTCACAATGACTTCCACAACGCATTAACACATGACTAGCGACATTCAAAATAATGCCAATTTGCCTGGTTACAATAACCAAATGCTAGCTAACCAAATGCTGGTTTGCAAAGTCCAGTTAGGCCCTGCTGACAGATACAGCATCCACACCAGGTGCCCAGTCAAAAGCAAATTATCACTAAAAGTCACGTGACACAACACTAGTTACACAAAACAGACACGATTTACAAGATAGTCCAAATGTACTTTAAAAAGACACATTTCAAAAGGTCCAAAACAGCAGCAACAATATAAGAATGTTGTTACCTGCAGTAGGCCTACAGATTCATTCACCATAGGATCACTATAGTTGCACGTGCAGGCGTCGAACGTATACCGTCGTCATCGCTGACAGATGATAAAAAGCTTTTAAGGTTTTGTTTCATTTAACTGTAGGTATCCACTTAATCCAACCCTTTTTTTTATTCCTGTGCTTTGTTATCTGCGATTATCGCGCTACTTTTTGATGAGTAAAATTGCTCCATACGATCCAATTGCGTGAGTGAGCTGACCGAATCATTTGATTCAAAGCCACGAACAGATTCAAACAGATTCGCTGAAAAGAACTCTCACTACTCACCCTCACCATCCTAGGTGTATATGACATTCTTCGTTCAGACGAACACAGTCAGAGTTATATAAAAAAAATGTCCAGGCTAATCCAAGCATTATAATCACAATGAATGTCAGCCCAAAAAAGTGCATCCATCCATTATAAGAGTAATCCACATGGCTCCAAGGGTTAATAAAGGCCTTCTGAAGAAAATCAATGCATTTGTGTAAGAAAAATATTTCCTATTTAACACTTTTAACAATTTAACCACATTTAACACATTATAAAGTAAAATATCTAGCTTTCGCCAGACCACCTTCCGTATTGAATTAAAAAAGTAACTGGTAACTCTGATTGTATTTGTCTGAAAGAAGAATATCATACACACCTAAGATGGCTTGAGAGTGATAAATCATGTAATTATTTAAAATCATCAGTAAATAATTTTCCTTTTTGGGTGAACTATCCCTTTAATGTAGTCATTCACAAATGAATGCTGAATGATTATGTCAGTGAAAATGTTACCTTGCCAATGGGAAATGCAGTTACACTTATTGCATGACAATTTGTAGCAACAATTCTGCCAATTGTCACTTTCAAAGTCACTTTCACCTGGACGTCAGTGACCATACTAAACTGGATTAGTCATCCCATCAGGTGATCGGGTCTGAATCACACTGTATTTTTAACCAGAATATTTAGTCAACAAACTGATGTTTCCATAGACCATAAACATACCCCATTTTTGAGCATGCTTCTGTCAAAAGTAACAAAGATATTGTGAATAGATTTAAAGATTGAATTGGAAGAGATGAATAAACAACAACATTATGTGATTTAAACCAGCATGACTTATTTAGATCCAAGCTTTCCAGCAAATTCATTCATTCATAATCATTCAGCCAATCTGCAATCTGTGTGTGTGTGTGTGTGTGTGTGTGTGTGTGTGTGTGGTAGTAACCTAGCAGTCTCTCAGCAGCATTGGGAAGCTGCAGTCACTGTCTTTAAGAGGCTTTCTTACCGCAATCCCCTGCAACTGTCACAAGCACTCTGTCACTTACAGATGAGACCTTTCGTCAGAACCTAAGCAACACCGTCTCCTTGTTGATGTCAATGAAGGTATTCTGGTTTGGCTATATACTTATGAGGGACAAATGTCTAGTGAGATGTCATTAAAAAACAACTTGTGAGGAAATTATTTATCTAGTAAAAATGTTTGTAAATCAACAAGGGTTAGGCTTAATAATTAATTAGTATTTTTATCTTGGTTTCCAGTAAAATATCTATGAGGTAAGAATACCTCAAAAATAGCTTATTTTAAATTGTTCACTCAAAAATGACAAATCTATCAACATTTACTCACTCACCTTTTTGTTTGACTTTCTCCTGTCGGACAGAAAGAATATCCTAATTACTTATCAGTACAATTAAATAATACTGAAAGAAGATAACTGATGAGCTCCAACATGACAAAAAAAAAAAAAACATACATAAAAATCATGAAGTGTAATGAGAATAATGAGTTTTAGTCTGTTCCTCATGCACAAAATGATTGTATGAATTGTAATATAACTTATATGTTAAAATATGTTATGGAAAGTGACCAGGATATTCTTAAAAAACTACAAAACCCCTTAAAACCTAATGCCAAGCATCGGGACATCTTATTCAGATACTGAATACTGAATTGTAATTTTTGGGTCAAATGTGCCTTTAAGATATATTAATGCTGCCTTTGTAACAGAGGCCAGCTAGTGAGAGGTGTGCAGGTAAACCTCACTCCCCTGATCTCAAGAGGTGCACTATAGCGACTGACGCTAGAGACTGCTGTGTGCCCACCTCCCATGCCGGAGACGCCAGTTCAAGTCCCGCTTGGAGCAGGGTGAGTACGACTGAAAGGGGTTACATTGGTACCGTGACCCGAATGGGAGTGAGGTTTCGGGGGTTGTGTGTAACGGAGGCCAGCTAGTGAGAAGTGTGCAGGTAAACCTCACTCCCCTGATCTCAAGAGGCGTGCTAGAGACTGGTCTTTAGCGTCCTTATTAGCTCGCTCGGCCTCTCATGCCGGAGACACAGGTTTGAGTCCCACTCAGAGTGGGGCGAATAGGACCGGTGGGGTTACATTGGTCGCCCTACAACCCATCATGCTCTTTAAGCACACAAAACTCTGGACTTTTGGTAGTACCTAGGATATCTAAGTCCACTAAAGGAGAGCGTTTTCGCATTTGGCTCCTAAACTAGCCTTCCTGGTGACATTCAAGGCTCAGAGACATTATCCCAGTTTAGAGATACATCTCTTTAGCCAAGCATTCACATAATACACTTCATAACATTGTAATGCAGTTATATCAGATCAAATGTACATGGTTATTGTTGCTTGAAATGTTATGAACAGCAGCTATGCTAATTAATTTAATTTGCTTTTCTGTTTTATCTCAGGATGTCCATTCCAAGGTAACTAGAGACTTTGCCAGCTCAAGTTTGGATCCAGCCTCTTACAAAGACTTCAGATGACCCAACACCTATGAAGAGATGACTCCAATATACAAATAAATATGAATTGAATTAGCACATATGCATTTTATTATAGAAATACATTATATAGAAAATGTCCCATTTTCATTCAAAAACCTTTCTATAATGTGTAAGAAGAAAAGAAAATAAATAAATTGGCGTGTTTTTGGAAGAGAAAGTGGAGGTTATCCATTTACTCTGAGCAAACCTACCCGGGTCTGTCGCATAACCTGCTTTTTAGGATACCCCCTGGAGGCTAATAAGTGGTCCGTCCTGATTGGTGTAGTCGATTCCAGGCAAGCCCTGATGTCACTCCCTTTGGCAGAACATTGTGTTTTATTGGTTTGGCTGTGTAATTAGACAAAAGTGTGTGTGTGTGTGTGTGTGTGTGTGTGTGTGTGTGTGTGTGTGTGTGTGTGTGTGTGTGTGTGTGTGTGTGTGTGTGTGTGTGTGTTAAGAGTTCCAAGACCGTTGTTAGTTCTTTGAGAAAAATTGTAAGTAAGAAACTGAAAATGTTTGGTATTTTGACCCCATGCCTTTTTGTTCTTAAGCCAGATAGTACCAATTAGCGTAAGATTACCGTAAAGTTAACCAGTTGACTAAATCTGATTCTTTCCCGCTTCCCGATGATTGCATTGATTGCATTGGTCAAGCAAAATTTGTGACAAAGTTAGACTTGCTTAAGGGGTATTGGAATGAAACATGTAAATTAACTTATTTTACTGCTGTGATGGACAGTCTTCAAAGACTTCAAAGAGTTTGAAGTTATCATCTACAGTGCATAATATCATCCAAAGATTCAGAGAATCTGGAACAATCTCTGTGTGTAAGGGTCAAGGCTGGAAAACCATACTGGATGCCCGTGATCTTCGGGCCCTTAGACGGCACTGCATCACATACAGGAATGCTACTGTAATGGAAATCACAACATGGGCTCAGGAATACTTCCAGAAAACATTGTCGGTGAACAGAATCCACTGTGCCATTCACCGTTGGCGGCTAAAACTCTATAGGTCAAAAAAGAAGCCATACCTAAACATGATCCAGAAGCGCAGGCGTTTTCTCTGGGCCACGGCTCATTTAAAATGGACTGCGGCAAAGTGGAAAACTGTTCTGTGGTCAGACCAATCAAAATTTTAAGTTCTTTTTGGAAAACCGGGACACCATGTCATCTGGACTAAAGAGGACAAGGACAACTCAAGTTGTTATCAGCGCTCAGTTCAGAAGCCTGCATCTCTGATGGGATGGGGTTGCATGAGTGTGTGTGGGATGGGCAGTTTACACATCTGGAAAGGCACCATCAATGCTGAAAGGTATATCCAAGTTCTAGAACAACATATGCTCCCATCCAGACGTCGTCTCTTTCAGGGAAGACTTTGCATTTTCCAACATGACAATGCCAGACCACATACTGCATCAATTACAACATCATGGCTGCGCAGAAGAAGGATCCAGGTACTGAAATGGCCAGCCTGCAGTCCAGATCTTTCACCCATAGAAAACATTTGGAGCATCATAAAGAGGAAGATGCGACAAAGAAGACCTAAGACAGTTGAGCAACTAGAAGCCTGTATTAGACAAGAATGGGACAACATTCCTATTCCTAAACTTGAGCAACTTGTCTCCTCAGTCCCCAGACGTTTGCAGACTGTTAGAAAAAGAAGAGGGGATGCCACACAGTGGGAAACATGGCCATGTCCCAACTTTTTTGAGATGTGTTGATGCCATGAAATTTAAAATCAACTTATTTTTCCCTTAAAATGATACATTTTCTCAGTTTAAACATTTGATATGTCATCTATGTTGTATTCTGAATAAAATATTGAAATTTGAAACTTCCACATCATTGCATTCTGTTTTTATTCACAATTTGTACAGTGTCCCAACTTTTTTGGAATCGGGTTTGTACCTTACCTTACCTTACCTTAATTTTTATTCAATGTATTTACAAAGCACTATTTACAGGCTAGAGCAAACTTAAGAGGGCAAACCAAAATCAGTGTCGGTAAACAAGTAATGGGGTCAAAATATCAAACAGTTTCTTACTTACTAATTAACTCTCAGATAAAAAAAATATATAAAAAAATCACGGAACTCTTAACACTCAATTTTTTGTCTGATTACACAGCCAAATCAATAATAGCTACATTCCACACAACACAATGTTCTGCCAAAGGGTGTGACATCAGGGCTTTATACTTCTAAAAACGAAAGAAAGAAAGAAAGAAAGAAAGAAAGAAAGAAAGAAAGAAAGAAAGAAAGAAAGAAAGAAAGAAAGAAAGAAAGAAAGAAAGAAAGAAAGAAAGAAAGAAAGAAAGAAAGAAAGAAAGAAAGAAAGAAAGAATATAATAAATAAAGGGTTTCCCAGTAGTAAATATAGCTTGAGAGGGCATATCCATTGTCCTGGCAAACAAGATATTGATTGTAGTTTTGCAGTGTACTTCAAGTGTCAAGGCAAAACAGTAATCAAAAACACAATCATGTGCACAGGTTTTTAAAAAATGTATATGCCCCAACAGGGTGGCTGGTGAACACAGCAGTTCATCAACAGTTAATCATTTTCCACGAACACACCCTCCTGTCCTACCCTCCTGTCCTGTTCTGTTGGGGGTTTGCCAGACGGTGGCAGTGTAGGAACAATCGCCTTCCTTAAATAAGTCTGTTAATTCTTCCTGCTTAGTGATGAGGAGACGAACACATACGTCAAGGGGATTTAAATACCTGGCTGACTTGTTGACAACATAACATCCTACAACATAAACACATTTGTGTACCCATAACCCATTTATCCTTTTCCAGAACCTTACCAAAACACGCAGACATAGACAAACCCCTACACAACTTGAATCACAAGCTAATTGCCTTTTCCTCACAATAAATAGGTTGACACAAGTGTCTGATGTAAGGAAGGATGCTTGTTTGCCTGTGCACACAAACAAGAGGGCATGTTTGTTCAAGCCACAGTTTTGCCAGAGCACTTCTTGTAGAGCGTCTGCGTGTAATTAGTCCGTCAAGAGCAGCCTCGCTCTCTGTCTCAACCTCTTCTGTTGCTCCAACCTGAAGCCTCTCCAGGGCTGAGCACTCTCCATCAATGCACACTGGGATTTGACTTTGTTTGTGAGAAAGCCGTTTCCAGGCTGTGCATACACATAGTTATAGAGGTGTGTGCATGCACACACAAAAGAATGAATATAATACCCAAATAAACACTTATTTTAATTGACACAAATGCATGCTTTTTATAGCCACACAAACACTCAAACGCAATGTTACCTTTGGAGAAACAAGAGGTGGGGCATGTAAAACCCATCCCTTGTCCTTCACCCCATTGCTGAACACCATGCAAGCACTACAAGTTCCTCCCCCTGTTAAAGCACACACACAAACACACACATGCACACTTAATGCTGCAATCCTCTTTGTGAAAGTGACGCGCTTCTGTCAGAAACAGAGCTTAGCTGAAGTGAAACGGAGAGAGGGAAACAGGCTCATTCAATTTCTGCTTGACTGCCATCCGGTTAACTACTGTTTGCTCCTTTCTGAGTTTCTGTGATCTAGTCTTTCTTGCAGGTTGATCATCGGACTACAAAAAACACATCCCACCAGAACTTTTTGGGAAGTCTGCCAGTCTTATCTCATCCTGGACATTTTAATTTTGGGACTGACAGCTGCTGATCAGAATCTGTCCAACTTCATCTGATTTGCTGCAGATAAACTATACTTTACTACTATACCACTCTAGAACTTTGGCTTGTGGTTGGGAAGATGCTAATAGCTTATGCAAATTGGATACAAATCTAACTGAGGACACCCATATCCAGCTTCATCTTATTGTTATTTTATTTTGTATTCTTTTAAACTTTGTGGAAGAGTTTGAATCTAAAGTACAACCTGGTGTATGAGCAAACAGCAGAGACTGAGAGGTGGTCTCAGGTGACGGGTGAGAGACAAATCAGGCATTTTTGGAAGGGTCGGTCAGGCTCAAACAGAGCCACGGTGGAGGACGACCTGCTGGATTTCGCTGATATGGACGGGCACGGGTATGACCGCTATGCGGATGGGGACAGGGACAGCTACCAGATTGACTACCGGCGTATTGTGGGGGATATGGAGCCAGCCAGGCCACGAATGTCATTGCGAGACTCGGAGCACCACTTTCATGGCCCGTTTACCCATAATACACTACATGGGCATGGGCATGAGACGGCTGCCCAGCGCTACAGTGCCACCCGGATACAGGCTGGGTATGAACCAGAGAGGTGAGAACATAGTGCAGGTCTATGAATGAATGAATGAATGAGCAGGTCTTGGTTTCTTTTTCTCCAAATTCTGGCTTAACCATTTTAAGACATTATTGTAGATTATATTTGATCAAATTCAATAGAGATGGACATATAAAGACACAAATTTACAGTATTATATATATATACATATATATATATATATATATATATATATATATATATATATATATATATATATATATATATATATATATATATATATATATATATATGCTTGTCTATAATAAAAACAATGGTGATTATTACATGATTTAATAATGTATTTTGACCCTTTAATAATTAATACTGTTTTATGTAACTCATGTTGATTTTGGTCTCCTTTTGTGTATGTATGTGAATCATTTATTTATATTTTACATTTGTGTTGTGATGAAAATGTTGATGGAATAAATAATAGAAAAATAACAGCTGTAAATGAGTGGGAGAGAAGAAGGAGGGTGGAGCGGCTCTGTTTTTCTGTTTTGACCTTTATTTTGTCCAGTCAAAACAAGTGAAGATAGTCATTTATTATAGATCACCTGTAAATACAGAATAAATCAATTATTTTTTTGCGGTGAATTTTTTTTTTTAAAATTATGGTTTATGATGTGTGCATTAGTATTACTTTATATACACATAACGCTGCACATGTATGAATATCATTGCATTGCAGTGGTTCTGAAACTGTGAAAAAAATAATATTTTTTTTTTTTTTTATAAATCCACTCATAACATTTAATTAGCTGCTGATGTTAGTTATGGTAAAGTGTTTTTACTGCATAACTATAATAACATGCCAGTTAAGTGGCAGTCCACCTCACTACAGTATATTTATTGTTTTATCATTTTAATCTTATCAAAAGTGTTTGTGCCACTGGATTGATATTTTTTTCCTAATATAGTGACATTTGTGCATTTTTAAGATCAATATACTGTACTTTTTTGGTCCCACTATATAAGCAACAATCTCATTTCAAAATAATATTTGGGAAGGTCCGCAGGCTGTGATGTTGTTTTGACTCTCATGATACAAGACACCTTTCAAAAAACCCATGAGCTTTCAGCTGGATCTGGCATCACAGTTTATTACCTCATCCCAGCTTTGACACTGACTCCTACGACACAGAGGGTCAAGCAAAGGTCTCGTCTGCGGTTGACACCTCAGCCCTCTGAGGTTTGCTAGTATTTATCTTCCTCAGAACTTCAGATCTTTAGCTTAGCTTGGCTGTGAGGAACATGTGACTCTTAGAATGTAAGACATGACCTAACAATCTATAGTGTCCGTATAAGCTCTTCAAAGCACCTTTCACATCTTCTATGTTGTGAATCATCTAAAATATTCTCCACGAACTGTGTCATGACTCATGAAGCTCAAATGTGAAACCTTGCCATACAACAAATGAAATCTAGATGGACTTTGCCATTTTTCCACCGCATCTTTTCTCTTTCCCATTAGAGTCGGCTCTCTTGACAGATGAGAAGAGAACTACTTTGGATTACATTGATAAAGCACTCTTTAGGTCTAATCTGCAGTTTAGTATAAATCCCGTAAGGAAAGAACAGCACGTCTGTGTATGTTGAGAGGGCAAGATTAAATGTCCATCAGGAATAGATTCAACTGTTGGTATAACCACTTAGAGTCATTTAGGTGTTAGACGCTGCCTATATGCTCAAAGAGCCTTTAATGGTCTTTAATGGTTCATGGGCTCTAGTTAAATGTAAAGCAACTCTAGTGCAAAATGGATTACAAACCCTGTGTTATAATCAAGACTTCATTACTCAGTAAAGCCTAATTTGCAACGAATAACACAAACCAGTGAGTCCAGTGAGTTGTTAAATACAAAAATGCAACACTCTCAGGAATAAAATACTATTGAATGGCAAGTACATTAAAAATTGCTACATTTTTATGTGCAGAAAACATACCCCTAATATCAGGATATAAAAATATAAATAATATTTTATCAATTCAGCAATTCAGCCCAAAATTGCCTAAAAGGCATTTAAGATAAAATATAATTTATATTTTTATATCTTGATATTTTATAATATATTTGTTTCAAAGATTTTTTTTTTTTTTTTTTTTTTTGCCAAGGTAACACAGAAAATTACATAAATGAAAAACAAATGCAAATGTACAGACTTATCATAGTACATATAGGCCCAGTTTCACAGACAGGGCTTAGATAAAGCCAGAATTAAGCCTTAGTTCAATTATTAATGCCATAAGTAGCTTTTATAAGCGAGCCTTAGAAAAACAAACAAACAAACAAAAAAACATTACTGGTGCATCTTGAGACAAAACAATGGCACTGACATACACACATTGCCTAAGTCAGAAGGCCTAAGTTGCTTTCAGTTAAAACAGCTCAAACATGCATTTTATACTATAGCTGTAAACCTTGTCTGTGAAACCAGAGGAAAATTAGGATTGAAAATTAGAATATAAAAATGATAAATAACTGCATCTCGACAGAATATAGGCAATTGTATCCTTTAACTAATTAAATTAAAAGCCAGCGCACAGGTTTACCTTATAAAAAATAAATTAAGTTTTAAAGCTTTTAAACCATTAAAGCTGCGAGCAGCGATGACGGGCCCAAGCTGGGGGCACCGCCACCCCGGTGGCTTCAGAGCAACTGTGTACGACAGGCAATATGCATTTAAACAGGAGAATATTTTTTTTATATATGCCACATTTACCGCAGCAGCTGGTGCCACTATGACCACAAGCCACACCCATGATGTCATTTAAATATAGATTAATTTTATTGTCATAGGATATAATAGGTCACTTTCAAATATGCGCAGTTATCTTTTGCAGCTCAAAAATTCATAGATCTGGAAGGCCAGTATTTAATTAAAGGTATTTGTATAGTTTTTTTTTGTTTTTTTTGTCACACTAAAGTGATAGTTCTTTGTGATAGCCTATGAAATGAAACACATCTAAACTCTATTGTTGCGTACGTGTAAACATGGGTATGCACAACACATATTATACGTTAAAATATCTTAAGATCAGTCATCATTACGTAAAGTACATTAGGCAAGCTGTTTATTTATTTATTTTTTGTAGTTAAAATAATGTTTTAATAAAATGACTGTCAAAGTCATTTGAATTCACCTCATTAACTGCAGCAGTCGGTGCTGCTATGACCACAAACCACAACATCTATGAGATCAATTCAATTTAGATGAGTTTCATGTCAGATGATGTCAAAGGTCAATTTCAGATGAGTGCAGAATACCGTCCAAATGCTGATGTTGTATTATCCTAACATTTCTCTTCATGTGTTTTTAACCTACCTTAGCTACTGTTTGTTCACCGATCTTATGCACCAAAAAGTGTGCTTTCATTTAAATATGGGAGGTATCCAATAAAAAGTGTTAATTACAAAATTAATAAATGGAGCCAAATCACAGAAACCGCAACGTGATATAGTGTCATAGTTTAATTTCAAATGTGAAGTTATCATTTGCTGAAATATGATTTTAAATCTGTTAAATATAAAATAACTATATTAAAGTAATCTGAATATGCCACATTTACTGCAGCAAATATAATCGTTAACCACAACAGCCTCATCCGTGAGATCATTTCAATTTAAATGAATTTCATGTCATATGATATCATAGGTCCCTTTGAAATGAGTGCAAAGTTATTTTTTGCAGCTTACATTTTTTAAATTCCTTAAGTCCAGTATTTATCTAAAGGTATTTTTATATTTCTATTAACATAATTATTAAACTAATTATATAAAACTATATTGCAGTGCTCTACAACTTGAGTTCAGAATGACATTCAGAATACTGCACCCATCACCACCCATCCACACACACACACACACACACACACACACACACACACACACACACACACACACACACACACACACACACACACACACACACACATATCCCCCTTCCACACACACATACAAAGAGCCAGAGCCAGACACAAAGAGGCAAACAGGGTTTTTTGCTTCATAACTAAGACAACAGTGCCATCTATTGGACAATGAAGGGAGGGCAGACAAAATAAGATTTTGATAGATTAAAAATATCTGACTTTCTGTTGGTCAGAGCTATACTGATGACTGAAGTAAAAAAAAGATGGATAAAGTGAATTATAGAGGTAAAGTGGCGATGGCAAATAGTGCAAACAATAGTAACAATAGTGCTTTTGATTTAAGACAGTGATTCAAAGCATTTTTGATAAAACAAGCACTTCCTGCTGCCAGTTGGTGGCGCTATAATTTTGACTCACAAAAGTCATATCCATGTGATCGGCCTCTTACAACGAACACACATCTGAAGTTTCATCCAAATCGGTCAATGTATGCAGAACTTATAACTCATAAATTCGTCTCCTGCCACGGCCAAACCGTTCGAGATATCAAAAATCCGCTCGCAATTTAGCATCCTCAATGCCTTGACTTCATGCTGACCGAGTTTGGCGCTGACCGGGTTAATCGCCTAGGAGGAGTATTTCAAATTCCACAGTTTGCGTTTTAAAACGACCCATAATAGCTCACTTCCTGTTGGGCTGACGCATAACTTGATGAGCTCTATATGTGTACCGAATTTCATACTAATACATGCAAGCGTTTTTGATTTATGGACAGTTTTTTTTTTTTTCAAGGGGCGCTGTCGAGCCCCCCTGCCACGCCCGGGTCCCAAACCCTGTTGGCCGCGCATTCCGACGCGTGTGCAAAGTTTCAAGAGTTTTCGAGCATGTTAAGGGCCCCAAAAAGGCGAAATAAAAAAATAAAAAAAAAATAAAAATAAAAATAAAAATAAAAATAAAAATAATAATAATAATAATAATAATAATAACAATAATAATCCTTAGAAGAACAATCCTTCACCCTTTCAGGGCTTGGGCCCTAATAAAAAGTGTTAAAAACTACAAACATGGCGAATATGTGTGACTGATGGTTAAGTAGAGAGGTTCAGATAAAGGGGTTTGAGTGACCAATAATCATAATTTCATCTGCAGCAACCCAGACAGCAACATAGTTCAAGATCCGGCCCACATTTCCTGTCTGGGAACAATGTGAACTTTTATAAAGATCCATTTGGCCATTCATTTTCAAATGCATTATGCAAAAATAAAGATGCAATTTTAAGATGTGTTCCAAAGCTTGTTACTCTTCTACTACACACTCAAAAGTATGTATTTTTTCTTCACAAAGAAAAGAGTATAGCCTACATAGGGGAGAGCGGGGCACAACCCAACGCTTTTTGACTGTCTCAGTTTGTGTAAATCCACTTGGGGTTCAGAGTATTTATTTTTTTCCCACATTAATTTCACACGTGTAGTACAAATATGTGGTTTTGTTTCAATAATACAGTGTATTTTTTTTTTTTTTTTCACACTAAAGTGATAGTTCTTTGTGATAGCCTATGAAATGAAACGCCGATTTACCCCGAAAGAATGGAAGTGAAATGTGACAACATGCCCCATAGGTTAGGGGGTAGGCTACATTGAAACATGAGCATATGACAGCTTAAAATATTATCCGATCTAATAATAAAAATAAAAAAAATATCCAAAACAAACTAAAATATTTGTCAATAAAATACAATTATAATTTTAAAAAATAATAAAATAATGGCATTTTTAATAATTAAAAATATAAAAAAATTGAGTTTGACGATAAACACATCGCTAAATTCAGCTATACAGCATAGTTCAAAACATAATAATAATGAATAATTTCTGAACATTGACTCTCAGTCATTATTCACCCTTTTATCATGGTTTCTCAAAATAATTAATAAAAGTATAGAATATAATAGCGTATTTCTTATAGGGGCTCATTGTAACGCAGTGTTACATCGCACCCCGTCTGCACAACTGGGATTTAAACCCGGCTCGCGTCTTCTGCTGTTAGATCAGCATTAAAGAACCATCTCAACTGTTAAAGAACAGATATAAGATTACAATAATATCAGATTTGTCTTATTTTAAATAAACACAAAAAACAGAGATGAAAAATAAACTTTACTTTTGCTATGGTTAAATAAATGTTCAGTGATATCTTCCAAAGATTTCTTCATTTTGGCGCGATTTTTTCTCTAAATAATGTTGATATGGCAACTAGTAAATACACAAAGTTTCGTCATCCTGGCGTGTGTGGAAAGTGTTAAACCATGCGTGTTACAACTAACCCCACGTTAGGTTGTGCCCCACGCTCCCTTACTTTAAGCAGGCTAGTAGCCTAGGCTAGGCGATTTGGGACACATCAAATATATCCAAACCACTATCCAGTCCGATTTGTGAACGGTTTGCTACGATTGTCTTGTGAATCGTTTTAATCGATAATAAATAAATAAATAAATAAAATAAAATAAAATAAAATAAAATAAAATAAATAACGACTTGTTTATGAATCGGTCTTCGCTACTGTCAGAAGACACCTGTGTCTGTCAGGTAGAACGAACAATTTATGTGTTGAACTCCAAAAAAAAAAAAAAAAAAAAATTGGAGATGTTTTTAAAAATTATTTACTGACTCTCAGAAAATGTGCAAAAAAAACAGGTTTGGGGAGTGTTCAACAAGCCAACCTTTCCTCTTCCCTTTCCACTCGTTAAACTGAGCGTGTTCAGTAGCGTGTTGAGTTCACACGGCTGCGCGTCTCACTGTGAGACCCTCCATCCAGAGCAGCTTCACCCTCCTCTGAACGCTGTTGTACGGGATGAGAGACTGCGGTTCCCCGCGTTGATTTTTAAGGCACTTTAATATAGCCGTCATAATGTGAGACACTTGAGGGTGAATATTCAGCAGAAGGAAGGAAGTATTTTCATAACAGTGGTCCAAAAGAGAAAGTAACTCGAACCTGTAAGTGGATTCATATTTGTTTTTGTATCTAACGCGCTTTTAAACCGAATGTTTCTGGATCGATGAGAATGAACGGCAAGTTAGTTGCAAGTTGATTATGTATTTTTTAACACATATCTCGCTCAACTATATCAGATTGTTTTATTTGCGTCACATCTATCTATCTATCTATCTATCTATCTATCTATCTATCTATCTATCTATCTATCTATCTATCTATCTATCTATCTATCTATCTATCTATCTATCTATCTATCTATCTATCTATCTATCTATCTGTCTGTCTGTCTGTCTGTCTGTCTGTCTGTCTGTCTGTCTGTCAGGTATTTTCCGCTATGATTGTGATAACTTCTGCTTGACATGTCAGTGGTTGTATTGATTTATAAGTAGGACAACATTGTTGTTGTCAGTGGATAGTTGTCAGTGCAATCAGCTTATGATAAAGTTGAAACCAAATGTTTATTTGCATGTGTTACAACCTCTCTTTTGCATGTGTGCATGATTGTAGCATGGCTGATTACCTCATCAGCGGAGGAACTGGGTATGTTCCAGAGGATGGACTCACTGCCCAGCAGCTCTTTGCCATCGGCGATGGTCTCACATACAAGTAAGTCTATAAGATTAGGATCATGCGCACAAAAACCCTTTAGATTCCCTGCCTTGTAATCAGGCACATACACGTACTATCATAGGTCAGATAGACAAACATGGACAGCATAATGTCAAAGCAGATCCTATCATGTGTAGTTTCACTCTTTTGCACACACGCATGCACTCTAGGTAGGCATCTCTCTGGACATCTGTCAGTGAGATGGCTCTCAGCTCCATGGCAACCCTCTGTGCATCTCCATAGCAACGGGGAGCTCAAGTGCTTAGTCCCAGCACATGCAGCCCATGTTTATGGGACAATGCAAAAGCCAGAGTGCATGTGTGGTCCTTTTTGTCCCTTTTTGTCCAGATGTCATAGCATGCTCACTCATGGTGTGCTTTAATATCAATTAAAAATGCAACATGGGATTTATGACCCCTTTTATATGCTGTACACCACTGCATTAAATGAGCATGTTTGTGTGTGTGAATACGAGCATGTGCTTTCCAAGCCTTCTAGAAACTCTTGCTAGCAGATCAGTGGTCTCCGTGTCTATTTTTATCATGCTGGCTGGAGTGTTTAATCTGGTCTAATGGATGTTTTATGAGCATTAGACCACATGGGGCGGGACACTGAACTGTGCCTTCTCACACATACTCCTGAGACTGATAAATCCAGTCCCTATCAAAACATTATTGTGCTTTAAAGTGAGGGATGTTGTTTTAACACTTTCTAATAGTAGCCATGATACACAGTGTTTTTAACTGAAGTTAGATCCTAACAACATCAAGTACCACTGGGTACCACTTCAGTTTTGGGGTCAGTAATGTTTTTAAAGGAAATCAATTTAACATGCAACATGCATTCAATTGTCAGAAGTGTGTGTAAAGTAATAATAATTCTACGAATACTGTATTCTTGATCAAATAATGCTTGGCGAGCATGAGACTTTCAAAGACATTAAAACATATTACCAACCCTAAACCTTTGAATGGTAGTGTATGTTTAAAATTAACCTACATTTCTTATCTTTTTAGTTTGCCCACACTTTTTTAGTACATTACCGCTGCTTTAGAAAGAGGCTATGTGTGTGCGTGTGACATTGGTGACACGGTTAAGAACATTAACAGGACGTCTCTGCACGCCACACCTTAAGTAGATTATATAACTCCTCCTTGACAAGAACAGAGACATACGTGTGCAAGTGCATCATTTGTGGCTACTAAGTATTCATGCTACAGGCAAACATGCATATATTAATTTACTCATACACTGCATCACTGTAATCAGTCGACTTACACTACCGTTCAAAAGTTTGGACTTGGTCAGGTTTTTTAATGTTTTTGGAAATTATGCTCTTTTCTTGCTTAAGAAACATTTCTTCCTATTATAAATGATGATGAGTTATGCTGCTTAATATAATTGTGGAAACCATTATACATTTGACAGGATTATTTGACTAATAGACAGTTCAAAAGTTGAAATATAAATCTATTATACATTAAAAACTGATAAAAACTTTGATAAATTGAATGCATCCTTAGTGAATAAAAGTTAATTTCTTTAAAAAGTATGCTGTCATGTTTGCATAAACTAGCAATAATTCTGAATTAGCCTTGATTGCCGACTTTTTGGGACTTTAGCTTATTCACCGTATCCCTCAGAGTTAGATAAGTCCATACATACCATTCTCATCTCTGTGCGTGCCATAACTCTGTCTGACGCACCCACCACTAGCCTAGCTTAGCACAAAGACTGGAGGTAAATGGCTCCATCTAGCCTACTGCTCAATAAGTGACCAAATAACGCCAACATTTTCCTATTTACATGTTGTGATGTGTATAGTTACATCGTGTACTAAGACCGACAGAAAATTAAAAGTTGCGATTTTCTAGACTGATATGGCTATATTATACTCGTAGGGACTATACTCTCATTCCTGCGTAATAATCAAGGAACTTTGCGTCCGCACCATGGGTGCAGCAGGCGCAGTAATATTACGCAGCGCCTGAAAATAGTCCCCAGCACGCTGTCTGTGCAAGCAGGTTGTCACGTTGGTTATGTTGACTGAAGTTAGCCTATTTTCAGGCGCTGTGTAATATCATTGTGCCGCTGCACCCATGGTACGGCAGCAAAGTTCCTTGATCATTACGCAGGAATGAGAGTATAGTTCCTATCCATAACGGTCTAGAAAATCGCAACTTTTCATTTTCCGTCGGCCTTAGTACACGATGTAACTATACACATCACAACATGTAAATAGGAAAATGTTGGTATTATTTTGTCACTTATTGAGCAGTAGGCTAGATGGAGCCGTTTACCTTTAGTCTTTGTGCTAAGCTAGGCTAGCGGTGCATGTGTCAGACAGAGTTATGGCATGCACAGAGATGAGAATGGTATGTATGGACTTATTTAACTCTAGGGGATACGGTGAATAAGCTAAAATCCCCAAAAGTCGGCGTGTTCCTTTAAAGGGATAGGGACAACATTTTGTCATCACTTTCTCACCCTCAGGTTGTTCCAAACCTGTGTGGTTACCAACATTCTTAAAATATTTTCTTCTGTGTTCAACAGAGAAAGAAACTCATACACGTTTGGAACAACATGAGCGTGAGTAAATTATGAAAGAATTTTCATTTTTGGGTGAACTATCCCTTTAAGCCTAGTCCCAGACTAAAATGCATGTTTGAGCTGTCTAACTGAAAGCAACTTGCACTGACATTTTGTAAAAAGTCAGTGCCATTCTTCTGTCTCAAGATGCACACCAGTAATGTTTTTTTCTAAGGCACCTAATTCAACTGAGGTCTTAAGCCAGGATCACACTGTACGATTTCGGCAGCGATTTGGTCATCTGAGACAAATTTTGAAAATCCTAAAAGATTCCTCTGATCCTAGGCTAAAATCTGTAGTCTTTGGTTGTTAGTTTGACATGTTCACTGACAGCTGATTAATGACCGTTGCGATCAAATTTTACCTCCGTCATGTCAGAAGATTTGGCGCACAGTCCTGCGGTGTGACTTCTCCTACAACGACCATCAAATTGACTTGTTTTTCAAGACAAGCCATGGTCAGAATGAACTCTAGAGATTTCTTTGTTAGCCACCATTTTAGCCCTGCGTGTAATGCAGTTCACCAAACGTGAACGGGTTGATGATGTAAAACTCAATTTTTCATGCACGTGTCTGTTTTTTAACGAGTCTTGACTGTCGTACAGTCTGACATTAATGACATCTGAGATCCCACAGCGTGACACGAGGATCATGTTCGTACAGTCTGACAACCAACAGTCGTAAAGGACTATTATAAATCGTACAGTGTGCGCCCGGCTTTAGAGTGTTTTTCCTGTTTTTGACAGATTTGAGTGTTTGTATAAGCGTTCTGTAATTTTGATAATGTTCTGATTCATAAATTGCTGATCTAAAGGTCATTGTTGCCTAACTCTGCCATCTGTCCTTCCCCATTCAGTGATTTCCTGATACTGCCTGGCTTCATTGACTTCACATCCGATGAAGTGGTGAGTACAAATGTTTAGCAAAGGTTAATGACAAAATTGCACTTGTATTAGTAGACAATTTAGTGCACAGGATCATTTTCCAACTCAGATGCTCTGTTGATGGAAACAATGCTCTTTAACTATCAATGAGGTGGAAGATCTGCAAAGGACAGTATGTGAGAACATGGCAGTGTTAGCATCCATATAGTCCCTGGTGTGCTGGGCATGTTGTCACAGGCAGTGAAGCTCAGGTGTGTGTGTGTGTGTGAAAGAGAGCGAGACCAGGACGAAACAAATATCAATCAATTCCCTTGGAGCCACAACTTTAAACACATTTTTAATTAAATATGCAGCAAATTCACTTTCCAGGGATAGATTATAAGATAATAACTTAGTTAAACAGGAAATCACTTAACTTAATAAGGACTATCTTTGTTTGTTCAAAAGCTAATTTCTTACAACACTGGTTTAGATTTTCTAGGAATATTTGCATATATAAAAAAAAAAAAAAATCCTCTTCTGGGAATATTTGCATATTACGAACGTGTGTGTTTGTTTATGGCATGTTCGTGGTGTTATTTCATATTTTTGTGATTGTGTAATTGGGAATTTAGGAGTCTAGTTAAACTTTTTGGACTTTTCCCAGTAGGCCAAGTGGGTTTCGCTTCCTGCTGATGTAAACGCAGATACACAACGCTGTTTGTGATTTCTTCAAGCACTTCTGAGATTACGCTGAGCTACGGCTAATGATAGGACACAGGTGTTAGAGAGGAAGACAAATAAGGCATGGCAGTGTCAAATTCGATGAAATCAGTTGGCGGGACTTTTATTTTTAAAATGTCCAGTTTAGTTTGAGTAATTTTGTTATGTGCACTTTTATTTATTTTTTTATATTTCTGTTTAGCTTTATTTTTTTTTTTTCAGTTTTAGTTTTTGTAATTTTATTACTTCAACTTCAACTTATTTAATTCAACTTATTGCTCACCTTCATGCAGGTTCAAACCTGTATGATTTTATTTCTCTCATGAAATACAAAATGTCATTTTTACATAGACCGAAGTAGCAGACTCGAGTCACCTTTATTAGTATATAGCTGTATACAATACAGATTATTTCAAAGCAGCTTTACAGTGATAAACAGGAAAATAATGATTTAATGATGCAGTTGATTCAGTTCTGCTGTAAAGCAGCTATAAAAAGACAATAGTAAACATTCATTATTCAGCTGTTCAGTTCAGTGTTGATTCAGCTCAGTTCACTAGCTGTGTAAAGTTCATCAAGTATTGAATGAGTTCATTTCATCTGTAAAGCAGCTCTGGGGAAAACATTGATGTTGTCATCATCCAGCTCAGTTCCATCCAATAATGTCAGTGCAGTCAAGTCAATATGGCCGAATATTAAGTGAGGAACCCAAACTCCATCGGTGACAGAAATGGTGGGGAAAAAAACCCCTTAAGAAATACCAGGTACAGTCGGGAGGCCAGTTCTTGTGTCAGTTCTTATATCAAGGTCCAAAAGTGTCATAAATTAGAACATCTCTCATGTCGGTTTACATAGACACTTTGCCCCCCTTAGATTTTTCGTAACGGTCATGTGTTATGATGTCAGGATTTGACCTCTGCCCTGACCCGGAAGATAACCCTGAAGACGCCACTCATTTCCTCTCCCATGGACACAGTCACAGAGTCCTCCATGGCCATCGCTATGGCTGTAAGTAACATTTACAGAAACTAAATATATATATATAATCCAACAAAGCTGCAATTGCTTTTCCATTTCATTCACTGGTTTGTCCCGTAGCTCATGGGTGGAATTGGAATCATTCATCACAACTGCACACCTGAGTTCCAGGCTAACGAGGTCCGGAAAGTCAAGGTCAGTCACATGATTGCTGAGAGACACACTTTTGGCGAAATTCAATATAAATGTAAAAGTTGATCAATTGTTGATGTAAAATTCTCTATGATAATACAGTTTTATTTGATTTTTGGGTTCAAGTTATACTTATAAATAGCAATAATTCATATGTTTTGTATCTGTCATACTGGCAGAAATTTGAGCAGGGCTTCATTACGGACCCTGTAGTGATGAGCCCACGGCACACTGTTGGTGATGTGTTTGAAGCAAAGGTACGGCACGGTTTCTCCGGCATCCCGGTTACCGAAACTGGCAAGATGGGCAGCAAGCTGGTGGGCATCGTTACATCACGAGACATTGACTTCCTGTCAGAGAAAGATTACGATAGGCCGCTGGAGGAGGTTTGTGATTTTTGCTAATTTAGCTAGAAGCTAGATTCCAATTTAAGTGATTCATAATCTAGGTATTAATTTAACTAGCACTTTTGGGTGAAGCTAAATGTAGAGCTGAATTTGATCCATCAAGATTTGATTGAAGTTTTATTTAACAAGGATGCAGTACATTTTTAAAAGTGTCAGTAAAGACTTGTTACCAAAAATTATATTTCAAATATATTCTGTTCTTTTGAACTTTCTATTCAAAGAATCCTTGAACATTGATAATGATAAGAAATGTTTCTTGAGCAGCAAATCATCATATTAGAATGATTTCTGAACGATCATGTGACACTGAAGTCTGGAGTAATAAGTTAAAATATATTTAAATAGAAAGTTTTTTTATTTGCAATAATATTTCAACTTCTTTTAAAAACATCTTGACCCCAAACATTTGAATGGTAGTGTATATAAAATATTATATATATTAATAGGGTATAAAATAAATATGGTACATTTTCTCATGTTGTCTTTAAACACTCATAATAGTCCTGACTGCTAGTAATATCCATGAATGATAGTTTCTAAATGATTAATCTCTTTAATCCTCCAGTCAATGACAAAACGAGAAGATTTAGTGGTTGCTCCAGCAGGTGTAACGTTAAAAGAGGCAAATGACATCTTACAGCGCAGTAAAAAAGGTATGAGCGTTAACTTCAGTCCTATTTGTGTTGTGATGTTTAGCACAAGCTTGTTGATGACATTCATGTTTTTCTCTCTCAGGTAAACTGCCTATAGTGAATGACAGCGATGAGCTTGTAGCTATAATAGCTCGTACCGATTTAAAGAAGAACAGAGACTATCCTCTAGCCTCCAAAGACTCTCGCAAACAGCTCCTGTGTGGCGCTGCCATCGGCACCCGAGAGGACGACAAGTACCGGCTAGACCTGCTCATGCAAGCTGGAGTGGATGTGATAGTTCTGGTGGGTCCAAAGGGGAATGGGGTGATGTTAAACTTTAGCAGTACACAGTCCTATTTCTGGAGATTTTGCTTCATGCAGTGCATATTGGATAACTGCAACAGAACTCTAAACAGAACTTGAAATCAGAATTCCAATTTCTCATGCAGAAATCATGTTCTGCTGAGATGTAAACTTGCCAACACCCAAGTAGGTGAGAAACATTCACTTTTAAGCAAATAAAATGCATCAGTGAGTCAAATTTCCAACATAAGATAGAAGTGTCAAACATGCACTGTAAACCCGAATACGTTGGCATAACTTTTAGGCAATCAGTTACATCAAATTTAAGTTTTACATTTAAAGTTTAAGTAAGCAGACCTTGCATATTTTTTTGTACTCATACATTTGAATTGCTCTTAACTTCACATATTTGAGTAAGCTAATTCATACATTTGAATTAAAATTATCAACTTAAATATTTTTAGTAGCTAGTTAATTTCTAATTTAGTAACTAGCTAGTTCAATAAATGCTACCTTGCTAATTGATAACACAATGCTTTGATAGCATTAGCATATCATAGCACTTGTTGAATGAGTACAGCAATAGAGAACATTTAACATACTGTATACTGTAATCTTGCACAAATATATATTATATAACACTTAATTTACTCTCGCATTTACTCGCATCAATAGCATTTACTCTCCCTTTTGAGTGTCATAGCAAAGCATGCTGGGAAATATAAATCACAGCCCAGTTTCAGTTAAATTTAAGTTAGTCTAAATTAAAAGAAACAAGTTCATAAAACTCAAAACATTGAAACAATTCAGATTACTTAAAATGTGTCAGTTTTGTGAACTCAAAAGAAAAAGAAAATTCTAAATACTCCTAAAAGTTAATTTGAATAAACTAATTTGTTTAATTTGAGTTGGCTCTACTCAGACCAATTAATTATTTTGAGCATTAGTGTTTACAGTGTGGTAAGTCACCCTCTCTATAATCATTCACAAGCAGAGCACATGCAGAGGAGACTTTGCTTACAGTCAAACACCTGCAAAGCTAACAATAGCATTGCTGTTTTGTTTATTTTTACCATGTGTCAGGTAGGGGACCAAAAGTATTTTGAATTAGAATTCAATTGAATCAAAGTGAACCTGGGGTGCTTTGCGTTCACAATGTATGAGTGATCCTTACTCAGACCACTTTCTAAGATTGTTACAGTTTAGTTTGCTTTAGAGAGGCCTGATTTGGAGACCCAATGAAGCAAGTGTGAAATGCCCTTTAAGGGTTAGTTCACCCAAAAATGAAAATTCTGTCATTAATTATTCACCCTCATGTCGTTTCAAACCCGCAAGACCTTCGTTCATCTTTGGAAACACAAATGAAGATATTTTTGATGAAATCCGAGAGCTCTCTGACCCCTCCATAGACAGCAATTTAATTAACACTTTCAAGGCCCAGAAAGGTGTTAAAGACATCGTTAAAATAGTCCATGTGACTCCAGTGCTTCAGCCTTAATTTTATGAAGCAACGAGAATAGTTTTTGTGCGCGAAAAACAAATAAAAATAAAGACTTTATTCTACAGTTTCTTCTAGCCTGTGTCAGACTCTTACACTGTCCAGAATGCCGGCTTACCATTGGCCGATGCTGTTCACGTGAGCACCACGACGTTCTGTCATAGAACTAGCGCTGCACAGTTTACACTATGTCAGCAGCATAAGAGTCTGACACAGACTATAAGAAATTGTTGAATAAAGTCGTTATTTTTGTTTGTTTTTGTTTTTGCGCACCTAAACTTTTAAATGGTGGTGAACCATATACATCGGTTTTGCAGCTTTTAAGTTTGTATACTTTGTATTAAGTCAAGGTTCAATTAATGATGATCAGATCCTGTGTTGGTCAAATGAATTTGCAGGTCAGACTTCACGCAGTAAGAGGTGATGTTGATGTATTGTTAAAGCCAAATAATGACCTCATTGTCTGAACAAAGGATCAATGGATTATGGATTTATGTACAAAGCTGTAGCCAGAAGCTACTGTCATACCTTTTGGCTACATCTTTAATGCAAAAAGCAAAAAGATCTGCACTCTAAAGATACTTTTATTAGGTTCAAGCAGGAGATAAAAAAGTATAGTTTTGGCTGTATTTGCCCTCAGCAGCTTAAACGTTTGTACTTTTTTATCTCCCGCTTGAACCTAATAAAAGTATCTTTAGAGTGCAGACCTTTTTTCATTTTCATACTGATACATAGGTCTTAGCACCTAATTTAGAGAACGCGCTGAGTGCTACATCTTTAATCAAACATGGCTGAACCGGTTAATCAAGTTTTGGGCTTTACTATGAAATGAATAAGCAGGTAAATTAGGGCAGGGTTGAAAGAAATCTTTTACAATTTCCAAAACTGGTCTCAGCAAAATTGTGGCAAACATCTTACATACACAGTGTTGCACCTCTCAGCTCTTAACCCTATATGATATGTGATGGTTTTTCTGTTGTTCTGTCCCAGGACTCTTCTCAGGGGAACTCCGTGTTTCAGATCAGTATGATCAACTACATCAAACAGAAATACCCAGAACTACAAGTGGTAGGAGGAAATGGTGAGGCTTTTCTGCCCTTTGTGTTGCTTCGTTTTTTATGAACTGGGGGTAGCTTGAGTAGAGTGATATATTGAAGATTGCGCATGGACTTAATTTTCCATACTGAAATCAAGTAATAGCATATTCTTCCTCTTTCTCTTGTCTACAGTGGTGACTGCTGCTCAAGCAAAGAATCTTATAGATGCTGGTGTTGATGCTTTACGAGTGGGCATGGGCTGTGGATCCATCTGCATCACACAGGAAGGTGTGTGTGTGTGTGTGTGTGTATTTCTTACTGACTTTGGAGGACAAAATTGCTGTAGAAAGTGCCCAGAAGTTAGCTAAATATTAAATTACTTTACTAAAAACTTTATGAGGACATACTTTAAAGGAAATTCACTTTTTTATTTCCATTTGTTTTTATTAAAAATGTAATAAAAAAATAATTAACTATTTATATAGCAAATGTGGACATACTTGGAAAAAATAGTGCCTTTATTCATGTCTAAAATGGCAACAAACAAAAAAAGTAAAATGTATAATTTATTTTAAGGTTAGGATTATTGGGATTACAATTGTTATATATTTAATTTAATTTAATTTAACACTATAAGAATTACCTTGTATATGTAAAATATGTGGACATACTTGGAAAAAAATAGTGTTTTTATTCATAAAAATGGCAACAAAAATTGCAAGGTTATGATTTTTGGAATTACAGCTGTCATCTATTTTAATTTATGCGGGGGTGATGAATAAGAATTACCTTATTTATATGTGGACATACTTTGAAAAAATTGTGACTTTATTCATGTCTAAAAATAAAATAAAAAGTATCAAAATTATTTATTATCTATTTTATTTTAATTTATCCTGGAAAAAATGTATAAGAATTACCTTATTCATATAGCAGTGCATATGTGTATATTTGGACATATAAATGGTCCCTTTATTCATGTCTAAAAAGGGTTTTTGGGATAGCATTTATCATCTACTGTATTTTATTTTGATTTGATTTGATTCATTTTATTTTTAAGAACAAGATAAATTAATTATTTAGCAATGTATATGTGTGTGTACCATTAGTGATGGCGTGTGGGAGACCGCAGGGCACGTCTGTGTATAAGGTGGCTGAGTACGCCCGGCGTTTCGGGGTTCCAGTTATTGCAGACGGTGGCATTCAGACGGTTGGGCACGTTGTCAAAGCCCTGGCGCTGGGAGCATCCACAGGTGTGTGTTTTTCTGAGGGATTTGCCTGAACGATCATTGTTATTAATGTCTGTGACCGTGCCCTTCTGCCTGTTTTGTTTTAGTGATGATGGGGTCATTGTTAGCAGCAACCACAGAAGCACCCGGGGAGTATTTTTTCTCAGATGGCGTACGACTGAAGAAGTACCGTGGTATGGGCTCTTTGGACGCTATGGAGAAAAACAACAGCAGTCAGAAACGTTACTTCAGGTAAACACTCTAGCGCTCAGATGACTGCATGTGTGCATAGATAAAGTGTTTCTTCAACTATGAAAACTGTCATTTTTTTTCTCTGAAAGTCATGAACATGTTCACCACAGTGTCATTTCCAGCACATCTCAAATGATGTATTGTTTAACAGCATCCTCTGGTGGAGATGAGAGTGATGGAAATTACACTTTTAACTTCTAATTTTATCGCTAGTATTTTAATTATCCTAAATGCAAACAATTAAATAAAATGTTCACATTTCTGCATAACTTGACAAAATTACAGCTTGGTTGAAAATAATGCACAATGTAAATTCATAATTACTTAGAATTTTCAATCTCAAGTGTGCTCTTTACTGACACCGTTATCTCCTTGGTAACCAAATACACAATAAAAAAAAAAAAATGTAGGAAATTGATGTACATGAACTGATGTACATGATTTCTGAAAAATGAATCTAATCTTTTTTATTAATAAATATTGAAATGGTTTGTGGTTATTTAACTCTTTGTTTAGACTGTCATATTTTATAGTAATAATTCATATTTTAAATTATAAATAAATATCAATCATATTTACCTTGAATTTTCACACTGAATGTCACACATTTTACATTTGTTGTGGAGAAAATTATGCCAAAATAAATGGACAGGCGTGATCTTTTAATTTTTTAAGATTATTATACTTTTTCCCCATGCAATAAATATTAAAGTTTTTACAGTCTAGGTCTGAATCAAGGGTAAAACAATAAAATATATACATGTATAGTAAATTATTAGCATTATTTTAATGTGACCTTCATATAACATAATAAAATAAGATAAAAGTTTAATGTAAAAAATCATAAAAGTGCCCATAGTTGAAGAAACATATCATCTGTTATATTTAAAATGTTTGTATTGTATGCAATATATAATGGGTTGTATGTGTGTGTATGTGTGTTTTCCAGTGAAGGTGATAAAGTGAAGGTAGCTCAAGGAGTCTCTGGCTCAGTTCAGGATAAAGGCTCGATACACAAGTTTGTTCCATACCTCATCGCTGGGATTCAACATGGCTGTCAGGACATCGGTGCTAAGAGCCTGTCCATTCTGCGGTAAGAGTGGCACTTTCCCTTATAGTCATCTGACGAGCTTGACAAAAGAGAGTTTTGTGACATGTTTATTAGATGTTTACAAGTCTTTCTTTTCTAGATCGAAATGCACAAAACTTTTAGTAGATATACATATTTAATAGTTTTTTCTTTTGGAAAAAACTATTAAAAATATTGATATTCTGCACTAAAAATGTGTCCAGTAATTTTCTCTGGAGTGAGAACATCCCCTTCTTTCAAATTATAAGAATCATCTTCATCCAACTAGTAGTAGCTAGATGGGCGATTTGGAAACACTGCTTCATGAAGCTTCGAAACCTTTACAAACCTTTTGTTTCGAATCAGTGGTTCAGAGCGTGTATTAAACTGCCAGACACATGATTTCAGTTTCGAAACATCTCGAAATTTCAATGGTTCACCGTTGGTGGTTGGTGGGCGATCTCTGTGAACCCATGAACCATGCGGACTCACTGAGATTGCCCCCCCAGCGGCAAAACCATTGAACAAGTGTCTATGGTTTATCAGTTTTATACAACTGTACACATTTTAATTAGACATTAGTATAATTAAAAGGAATAATAGCAGTTAATAGTGTTATTGGCCTTTTCCATGGAACAAACAAAACAAGCCCTGAAAATTGATAAAAGAACACATATTACACAGACACTTGATATTCAGTCTTATTTATTAGATGATTTATTAATTGTATTTGACAGATTTTACTTTCAACAAAACATTTGCAGTGTGTTTGTAAAAGGTGTTCTTAATGCATGTTTGGCCTTTGTTTTTGTTGCATTTACACTGTCGTGACCAGCAGGGGTCACCAGCGTGTGGAGTTTCAAACACTTCCAAACGAGAAGGGTCTGCGGAGCCACAGTTTTACCCCAACTAAGTTACAGTTTTACTCCACAGCAGTTTTGCCCACGCATTTCGTCGTGAGAGTTTTATGTCGTCGCGATGCATGTCACGGAAGGGAATAATTTAATGATTCTACCATGATTCTAACATGATTTACCATGATTTACCACATTCATGATTTACCACGTTCTAGTATGATTTACCATGATTCTAGCATGATTTACCATAGTTTACCGTGATTTACCACATTTACGATTTACCACGTTCTAGCATGATTTACCATGATTGACCACGTTCTAGCATGATTTACCATGATTCTACCATAATTTACCACATTTATGATTCTAGTATGATTTACCATAGTTTACCATGATTTACCACATTTACGATTTACCATGATTCTAGCATGATTTACCATGATTCTAGCATGATTTACCATAGTTTACCATGATTTGCCACATTTACGATTTACCACGTTCTAGCATGATTTACCACGTTCTAGCATGATTTACCACGTTCTAGCATGATTTACCATGATTCTAGCATGATTTACCATAGTTTACCATGATTTACCACATTTATGATTCTAGTATGATTTACCATAATTCTAGCATGATTTACCATAGTTTACCATGATTTACCACATTTACGATTTACCACGTTCTAGCATGATTTACCATGATTCTAGCATGATTTACCATAGTTTATCATGATTTACCACATTTACGATTTACCACGTTCTAGCATGATTTACCATGATTCGAGCATGATTTACCATAGTTTACCATGATTTACCACATTCACGATTTACCACGTTCTAGCATGATTTACCATGATTCTAGCATGATTTACCATAGTTTACCATGATTTACCACATTTACGATTTACCACGTTCTAGCATGATTTACCATGATTAACCACGTTCTAGTATGATTTACCATGATGCTGGCATGATTTACCATAGTTTACCATGATTTACCACATTTACGATTTACCACGTTCTAGCATGATTTACCGTGATTAACCACATTCTAGTATGATTTACCATGATGCTGGCATGATTTACCATAGTTTACCATGATTTACCACATTTACGATTTACCACGTTCTAGCATGATTTACCATGATTAACCACATTCTAGTATGATTTACCATGATGCTGGCATGATTTACCATAGTTTACCATGATTTACCACATTTACGATTTACCACGTTCTAGCATGATTTACCATGATTAACCACGTTCTAGTATGATTTACCATGATGCTGGCATGATTTACCATAGTTTACCATGATTTACCACATTCACGATTTACCATGTTCTAGCATGATTTACCAGTTTACCATGATTCTAGCATGATTTACCATAGTTTACCATGATTTACCACATTTACGATTTACCACATTCTAGCATGATTTACCATGATTATAGCATGGTTTACCATAGTTTATCATGATTTACCACATTTACGATTTACCACGTTCTAGCATGATTTACCATGATTTACCACATTCACTATTTACCACGTTCTAGCATGATTTACCACATTCACGAGTTACCACGTTCTAGCATGATTTACCATGAGTGAATATGGTAAATCATGGTAAACTATGGTAAATCATGCTAGAATCGTGGTAAATCATACTAGAACGTGGTTAATCATGGTAAATCATGCTAGAACGTGGTCAATCATGGTAAATCATGCTAGAACGTGGTCAATCGTGAATGTGGTAAATCATGATAAACTATGGTAAATCATGCTAGAATCATGGTAAATCATGCTAGAACGTGGTAAATTGTAAATGTGGTAAATCATGGTAAACTATGGTAAATCATGCTAGAATTATGGTAAATCATACTAGAATCATAAATGTGGTAAATTATGGTAAACTATGGTAAATCATACTAGAACGTGGTTAATCATGGTAAATCATGCTAGAACGTGGTCAATCATGGTAAATCATGCTAGAACGTGGTCAATCGTGAATGTGGTAAATCATGATAAACTATGGTAAATCATGCTAGAATCATGGTAAATCATGCTAGAACGTGGTAAATAGTGAATGTGGTAAATCATGGTAAATCATGCTAGAACGTGGTAAATCGTAAATGTGGTAAATCATGGTAAACTATGGTAAATCGTGAATGTGGTAAATCATGGTAAACTATGGTAAAAATCATGCTAGAATCATGGTAAACTATGGTAAATCATGCTAGAATCATGGTAAACTGGTAAATCATGCTAGAATCATGGTAAATCATGTTAGAACGTGGTAAATCATGGTAATTCATACTAGAATCATGGTAAATCATGTTAGAACGTGGTAAATCATGGTAATTCATACTAGAAACATGGTAAATCATGCTAGAATCTGGTAAATCATGGTAAAGCATGGTAAACTATGGTAAATCATACTAGAACGTGACCATGATTAACCACGTTCTAACATGATTTACCATGTTTTACCATAGTTTACCATGCTTTACCATGATTTACCAGATTCTAGCATGATTTACCATGTTTCTAGTATGAATTACGATGATTTACCCCATTCTAGTATGATTTACCATGATTTAGTCAAAAGAAATAATAACTAAATAATTTTTTGCGGGCACAACTGGGGTGAAACTGTGGCTCTGCAGACAGATACTATTGTTCGAAACAGTGAATCATTTTGCGAAGCAATTGGTTCAATTGATTGCTTCGTTTCTCCCGTCACTAGTAGTAGCTAGTAGCAACTGGCTCACTGTGTGTCTTCAGTTGTGCTAATATTTCTACAGTATTTTCTCTCAAACATCATTTCATTCTGAAAGTGTCTTCATTGCTTTCATCCATAGTATCTGATTTTGCCAGGCTGTAATGTTAACCAAAGGTTACTGACAAGCTCTTTAATATGTCTCGCCCCAAATTCCACAAACAAATTCCAACACAAAAAAGAATATTGTCTGTTTTTATGTATATCTGTTTAAATCTCACATGCATTACATATAGATCGATGATGTACTCCGGAGAGCTGAAGTTTGAGAAGAGGACAATGTCTGCTCAGGTTGAGGGCGGAGTTCATGGACTGCATTCGTAAGTCTCCGCCCACTCACTTAGCCCCACCCACCTGACCTACCATGTTCATGTCTCTTTCCTCACAGCACATGCCACATTTCATGTCCTTAGAATTCTTATTCACATAAAACTAAAGGTTTAGCAATTCCCTCTCTGTTTTTTTGAAGTTCCTCCCAGAGACCCTCAGTTCATCCCTTCTTAAGTTGTCATGGAAAAGTAGAGTTTAAATGTGAAAATGTCTTCTCTTCCTTTCTCTTATGCTGTCACCATAGATATTCTTTTGTGCCATGTAAGTACTCATCCCTCATGTCTCTTATAATAACGTTGAGTTCTGGTGGAGGGGATTGGGTTGTAAACACTGGTAAGGTCTGGACTCTTTAGTGGGCATTGAGAACATTTCAGTTTCCTCTTACTGTCGCATCATAGAGACAGAACTAGCATCCACTGTCCCAGTGACCTGCTGTGGTTGTGTACTCATAACACTCTCTGAGACTTGACATCTAAAGGGAGGTTACCTTGAAAGAAACCCACTCCTACTTTTAAAGGGATAGTTTACCCAAAAACAACAATTCTGTTATCATTTATCCACCCTCATGAGATATCAAGTATTTAGAGCTTTTCTTATCCATACTACGGATGCATATGGTGACTATGGGTTGGCAAGTTCCAAAAAAAAGACAGAAAAGCACCATGGAAAGTACACTACCATTCAAAATTTGGGGTTGGTAGGATTTCCTTTTTAATGTTTTTGAAGTCTTTTATGCTCACCACGACTGCATTTATTTGATCATTTGATCAATATTACAGTTTAAAATAAATGTTTTCTTGTAACATTTTCAATAGGGGTGTAATGATACCCTCATGTCACGATTCGATACATATCACGATACTTACCTCACAATACGATATTATTGTGATACAGTACACCAAGACATAGGTAAAAGGTTAAAAAATTTACTGTTGATTAAAATGCTGAATATTACATTCAGAAAGGAAATTAATAGGCTTGGACTTGGTGCTGGTAACACAATGCACAGAATAAAAATATTCATGATTCTGAAGATGAAAATACAGAATTATTTTAGACGAATATGCTCGCACAGGTTTTAAATGATATTTAAAGGTGCAGTGTGTAGTATTTATGAGGATCTATTGACAGAAATGCAATGTAATATACATAACTATGTTTTCAGTGGTGTATAAAGACCTTATATAATAAACCATTATGTTTTTATTACCTTAGAATGAGCCATTTCTATCTACATACACCGCAGGTCCCCTTACAGTGAAGTCACCATTTTGCACCGTCATGTTTCTACAGTAGCCCTAAACGGACAAACTGCTCTACAGAGCACTAGCTACTCTCTGCTGTCTCAGACGACAACATCTTTGTCCTCTGTCAGCCACCGTAGCTTCTCTATGTGCTTCGAAAGGGAGGGGTGAGCGTTGGGGGGTGCAATTCACAACCTCACCACTAGATGCCGCTAAAATTTACACAGCTAAAATTTAGGCAACTTTTTACTGGTAACATAAGACATTTGGCATTATCAGGACCCACAAATATTCCCCCATTGCAATAATATACATTATACAGATTCAAAAAAAGAAAAGAGAAAGAAAATAAAAAATTTTCCTCACATAGTAATTTTCATTTT
This sequence comes from Paracanthobrama guichenoti, assembly GCA_018749465.1. NCBI lineage: Eukaryota > Metazoa > Chordata > Actinopteri > Cypriniformes > Gobionidae > Paracanthobrama > Paracanthobrama guichenoti. The sequence continues at coordinate 6,214,854 of CM031960.1, read as the reverse complement.
GGGTGAACTATTCACAATACATATTGTAACTATCCACGATACATATTGTTGCAGTTTTTTATTACAGATATATTGTGACGCGATATATTGTTACACCCCTAATTTTCAAGTATCATTTCTTCTTATTATCACAGCTGAAAACAGTTGTGCTGCTTAATATTTTTGTGGAAATCATTGAGGCATTTTTTTTCGGGATTATTTGATGAATAGAAATTTTAAAAGAAAATTTAGATTTTTTTAAACATTTTTTTATAATTAAAATAAATAAAAATAAATAGTTCATAGTTCTTATAGTTCCGGATAAGCAGAAGATAATGGATGGATGGATGGATGGATGGATGGATGGATGGATAGTTCATATGACTTGTGGGCTATATTTAATATCTTCTGAAGCCTAATGATAACTTTGTGTGACGAACAGACTGAAACTGAAGTTATTTAAATATGACACCAGATTTGATGCCAATGATTCCCGTGTGTCTCGTAACCGATTGTGATATGCAATTTTAAATATTTGGAAGGACAAATTATCTTTGAGGCTGAATAACGATTACAATTTTAGTCTGTTCCTTGCTCAAAGGAGCTTTTATGATACTTCCATGGTGCTTTTTATTTTATTTTGGGTGGACTTTTCCTTTAATTGGCTATGCTAATATGTTAGTAAAAACCCTTAATTTGGACTAATCACTTTGAATGTTTGGACAATATAACAACATTAATTAATGTTGTTTCTTTTCTGTTTCTGACAGTTATGAGAAGCGGTTATATTGAGCCGGGCAGCAGGGGGCACACGAGAGCAGGACCCAATGTCCCATCACCAGCCGTCACCAAACACAGCAGCTATACGTGATTTCTGTTATCCTCGCCCCCGTACTTTTTTCTGATGACTCTAGATAAACATTAAAAAATAAAGTAAAACTGATTGTAATAAAAGCCAGCAACAGTACTGAATGTACTATGGACTGTTTTGATTATCTTTATTTTTGTTCGGTCCTCCTTGTAAGATTTTAGACTTGGCAATAGAGAGATTATTTAAAAATCCGATGAATGTACTACACCATCTGAAATGTGAGGATGATACGTATGTGTGTGAGAGAGTGTCTATGAAGATTTCTGATACAGTATGTGGTATCAAACTTCAAAATGTTGGTTTATTAGCAATAATACTTGTGGTATAAGAGAAAATCATGTGCGTACCACATTGCCATTAGAGTGTTATGAGTTAAATATAATCTGAGAAATGCATTTGTTTTCTTTAATTTTTCCAGAAGGGAAAGTTTGCATGCTGCTTGTGTCACAACGCTTTTCAGACTATCCAGTTAGTCACATAGCACTAGAACTATGTATGGTTACACTTTATTTTAAGGTGTCATTGTTACAGTGTAATTATATATTTAAGTACTTACTAAAGGATTAGGGTTGGTTGAGGGTTAGTTGCATGCAATTATGCATCATTTACTGTTATTACTATGGTAAGTACATGCAATAAATGTAACAAAGACACTGTCAAATCAAGTGTTACCCTATGTTATTTTATGGATCGGATTATCAGTATCAGCCTTAAAATCAGGGATTCTGTACTGTTACTCGCCTTACAGTCAACAATGTAGACAGACATTAGAGATGCTCATTTCTTAAAATTTATTTCATAGTTTCACACGTTTGCATCATTTAACATTTTACAGTATATAAAAGTAAGCAATGGAGATTTTACAAGGCCAGGAGTGAAGGAAAGTAAAACGCATTTGCTGTAAAAGTGACACTTTCGACTTTGGGCTCCATTTTTTAGTTTGTAAAGACTGTTGTGTTGTCATTCTGAATATAATACAGTTTAAACAATGAGTTTTATAGACTGTGTTTCTTATTGTGTTTCCCGCAGTATCAGTTTCTGTCTAATACCTTGCTTGAATATTTAAAAATGTTTAAATTGTATATTTAAATATGTTTATATACCTTTTATAAAGACAGAAGCATAATGAGAAATGTAATTCAGAAAACTTAATTGCCATTTAGGAAAAGCAGCCACTGGGCAATTTACTAAGCACAGAGAAAAAGCATTTTAAACATTTGCAGGAAGAAAAAAAAAGTCACCATTTAGACTTAGAGAATATAAGCTGCTCTGTCTGTTAGTCTTTTGCTTACTGTGTTGAGCTCCTGTCAATCACAATCATGTGCACTAAAAAAATATCGTCACCTTCCGAAAATAGTCATTTTAGGAAGGTGACGATTTGGCAAAGGCATAATCTGTCACAACTTCATGTTATTACATCTCCACGGCCAACAGAGGGCAGTATCTGCACCAAAATGTCTGAGGCATTATGAAGCACTTGACTTAGTAAAGACGGCTATGTTCGAAATGGGCTACCTGCTGCATACTGTGCACTGTATATGAAAGATAATTATACAACAATAAAACATTTCTTACAACAGTAGGCTCTGCTACACTGTTGTCACTTAACCTCAGCTATTATATGCATACAGAAAATGCACATACAGCAGAAACAATGCAAGCAGTATGCTAATGTTATTCCGAACATAGCCACAATATGCAATATAGGCTATTATATTTGAATTGGCAGATAAACATTACTTGTATAGTTTATGTAACATGATTGGCATTTGAGTAGTTAAAAAGAAACTGTATGGGATTTTTCTTTATTTTCATTATCTTCACGGAGCTTTTTGCTAATGACATCTTTCCCATATGTTTATGTTCCAGCAGAGCAGGTCTCATTCCAGAATAAAATGTTACCAAAGTAACAGCTGCCACAAATAAGTGGGTTATGATAGTGCTGCAATGAACTGTTCTATAGAATGTCTCTACAGTAAATTGCCAAATGAGTGTTCAGGTGTTCCATGCTGTAATAGCCAAAGACTCATCATAAAAAAAAAAAATGTTCGTAAGTGCTAGCTTTATTGCTGAAAGGTACACAAAAGCCTCATGTTCTTTTTTAAAATTCGTCTTGATTCTTTTAAAGTCTTTTGATCAAGTCAAGCAATTTCAACGAGTAAATGTGATTCGTCAAATATGGGAAGTGGGCTTAAAGGAATTTCTTACCGTTGATAAAGAACAATCAACGGTACAATTTGTCCTTGTCATGTGTCCTTCTAAATAAAATTAAAAAAAAATCTTTCCATTCAAGCAGACTGCTTCAACAGCATATTCCTCTCTGCATCTATCTTAAGAAAAGTTCTGTAAATTGAGTAGTTAGGGCTGAAATTTGAGTAGTTAGGGCTATCCCTTAAAGGGATAATTCACCCAAAAAATGAAAATTCTGACATTAATTACTCAACCTCATGTCGTTCCAAACCCATAAGACCTTTGTTCATCTTTGGAACACAAATTAAGATATTTTTGATGAAATCCGAGGGCTTTTTGACCACCCTATAGACAGCAACGTCATAAGCACTTTTTAAGGCCCAGAAAAGCACAGTGTAAAAAAATATTTAAAAAGTAAGTTACCTGGTTGCCTTAAAATTCGCGTCTTTTGTTGCTATAACAACAAGAGTGCTGTGTGGTGTAGAGATACAAAATGTCGAGAAAGAGAAAACTGGCTCTTGTGTTGGCTTTTGAAGTTAACAGGGAGGAGAATGTCGGTTCACAACGACGTTTGTGGGTGCATGACATTATACGGGGAAGAAAACAGTATGGTGCTTACGATAATTTAGTCCAGTAGCTCCGGACTCATTATTATCATTATATATTATTTAATATATTATTATTATATATCATTGTGCTCATATCATATATCTCTTTGTGCTCCGACACTAGAACAATTAGTTGATCTACCGGCACCTTCTCCATTTTTCTTCTTGTTATGGAAATGAATCAGGTCTTGCTACTCGCTTGCCATTGTTCAGCTGTCAAAAACGTAGGGCGTTTTTATCAGAAAAGTTGAACTTTTTTCACCTTGAAAAGACGCGCTGAGCCGCAGAAAAAGACGTTGGCATTGGCGTTTAAAAAAGCACCCACGACTTTATTGAAAACACAGTTTACTCAATAGGATTATTATGTAAAATAGATGCTGGCAGCTTCAAAAAAGATGTCAAGTGTGAACATGCCCATAGTCGTTATTTTTGTTTGTTTTTTTGTGCACAAAACTAGTTGCTTCATAACATTAAGGTTGAGCCACTGTAGTCACATGGACTATTTTAACGATGACTTTACTACCTTTCTGGACCTTGAAAGTTCCAGTGACATTGCTGGCTATGGATGGTTCAGAAACCTCTTGAATTTCATCAAAAATATCTCAATTTGTGTTCTGAAGATGAACAAAAGTCTTACAGGTTTGGAAAAACATGAGGGTGTGTAATTAATGATAGAATTTTGGGTGAATAAGCATATTAGGTTAGTTGTTTCAGGCATTTCTTCCCCTATAGGTCAATCGTATCACTACTGATACTGAGTGCATCTATCTGCCTGCAGACGTTGATGAATTCAGCCTGAACAGCAAGCTCATCAACATGACAAGTTGTCTCCACATTCACACTCCCTCTGGAGGATGTAGAGCCCAAGGCTGTGTACCGTCTGTGGAGTTGCTGCCCAGACTGAGAGCCCCTGTGTAGGCTGCTCTGCGACTGTTGTGCTGAATTTAACCCACTGCAATGGACCGAGACCTGAGCTGGCCTTCCAGATATAGTGCTCCATTGCCTGGGTCGGCTGGGTACAGTAGGGGGGTCCACATCCCCACAGGAGGCAGTGCGGTATAGGCTGGGTTCAGTGGAGATTCCACGACAGGGTTGTCCATCTGGAGGTCCACGCGTGCTAAGAGAGAGCCTGGAGGAGCCGAACAGGCTATGCTGGAACATGGCCTCGCTGTTCAAGGCCTCGTCGATGCTTCGTCGCAGATCGATGGGCGAAGGGGGCCGCAGATCTGCCGTGGAGTCAGCATCCAAGCTGGCAAAGGAGGACGCATAGGATCCTTTGCTCTTCTTTGCAGTTTGGGAGAGCTGTGTGGAAGACTCGTGCTGAGGGCTGCTGGGATAGTGGAGGTCCAATCCGCCGGATTCACTGTGCGGAAGCTCCACCAAGGTGTAGAGCGGCACACTTTCACTTTCCCGCCGCACTATTCCCTCACACAACCCCAGCTTCTCTGTGGGTCGTAGAGACCAGCCACACCGACTTGAGAAGATGGTGGGTTTTCCTAATGTGGTTCCTTCTGTAGGTGGCTTTTTGAAGAACCAGCTGCAGCCACCAGGTTTGGAAGGAGGCACACCGCAACAGAGAAGGGGGTGAGTGATTACAAGAGCGAGGGTGAGACATACCCCTGTTTCACACACTCTGCAGCTGAGCTGGAATCCCCACCAGGGCCAGGGCATCAGGCCGACAATGACCCCACCGGTCAGCCCTCCAGCATTAAGCATGGCATAGAGTCGGAGACTCCCACATGCCAAGAGAAAGAGGGCAGAGAACACCCCAGCCCTGGCCGCCCTTTCCCACATCTGAGCCTCTGTGAATGGACACCTGCTGGCGTGGTATGATGGCCGCTTAGGAGAGCTCTCGTTCAGCCGGTAAATGTGCTTGATGTCAGGCCGGGCACAGCAGTAGAGAAGCAGATACGTGAATGACAGAAGAGAGGACATCAGGACGAAGGCTGCAGGTGGTAATAGAGGCACAACTTGCAGGGTGGGAAAAAGTTGCAGTATTGCCATGGAAGCCATCACTATAGCTACGTGCAGAAGTACTAGGGCGGCCAACAGGCAGGTGCTGCGCTGCAGGCTGTTCTGGGAAAGTATCTGGGTACAAGAGCGAGCAGTTAGCAGTAGCAGCAGCAGGCCAAATGACGCCGTAAGACAGGGATAGGCAGCTTCGTGCAGCAGTCGTGCCCAGGCTACAGGAAGGCGCTCTTTTTGGCCATATGGATCGTAGAGGAGCCACAGAGCCCGACTGGAACCTGTCAATAGCTGGAGAAGGTGAAGGAGGCTGAAGTGGGCACAACCAGAGGGCCAGCGCAATGGCAAACACATCAGGCTGAGCACAGACAGCACAGCCACAAGCGAGAACACGCAGCTGAGCCCGTATACCTGCAACTCCCATGCCAGGCCCCATGTTGCCATGGCAGCATTCCAGTCAGTCAGTAGAGGCACTAACAGAGGTGGAGTCAGGGCTTCGAGGGGTGGGGTTATGACACCAGGGGGTGTGGTTTCAAAAATAGTAGGTGAAGTGGACAAAGTGTTGTTAGTTGAAGCATGATTTTTCGAAGAGTCGGGTGACTGACAGATCCCAGTGCCAAACAGGTTGCAGTCCGGAAGTGTGGAAGACTCACGCCAGTCGGCACCTGGAGATGCTGAAGTACAACATAAAGGTTAATTTAAAATACATTTAGTGTATATTATATTTCAACTTTTCAAAAAAAAACAAAAAAACATTTGAATGAGCAAAACAATATAGAGTGAAACCATTTCATATTATTTTTCATATTATAACCATTATAGTCAAAATTTACTCTGACAATGTAATCATGCACTCATGGAGTTATATTCACAAAACACAAAGTTAATGTTCTCCACAAGCAGCTTATTAAGTTTGTTTGTTTGTTTTAGCTGCTGCATATAAAAAAGATTACACTTGAAACAGCACAAGAGGTATTTAAACCACAGAGAAAACACAGACCATGCACTGATGTTTCACAGAGAATCCTGAGTAAGAATTATGTGCTCCATTATGAAAGGCAGGTGCATGAATCTTAGCATTAATATAAGAAAATATACCATCAGCCATAAAGTACAAACCCGATTCCAAAAAAGTTGGGACACTGTACAAATTGTGAATAAAAAAAGGAATGCAATAATTTACAAATATCATAAACTTATATTTTATTCACAACAGAATATAGATAACATATCAAATGTTGAAAGTGAGATTTTGAAATGTCATGCCAAATATTGGCTCATTTTGGATTTCATGAGAGCTACACATTCCAAAAAAGTTGGGACAGGTAGCAATAAGAGGCTGGAAAAGTTAAATGTACATATAAGGAACAGCTGGAGGACCAATTTGCAACTTATTAGGTCAATTGGCAACATGATTGGGTATAAAAAGAGCCTCTCAGAGTGGCAGTGTCTCTCAGAAGTCAAGATGGGCAGAGGATCACCAATTCCCCCAATGCTGCGGCCAAAAATAGTGGAGCAATATCAGAAAGGAGTTTCTCAGAGAAAAATTGCAAAGAGTTTGAAGTTATCATCTACAGTGCATAATATCATCCAAAGATTCAGAGAATCTGGAACAATCTCTGTGTGTAAGGGTCAAGGCTGGAAAACCATACTGGATGCCCGTGATCTTCGGACCCTTAGACGGCACTGCATCACATACAGGAATGCTACTGTAATGGAAATCACAACATGGGCTCAGGAATACTTCCAGAAAACATTGTCGGTGAACACAATCCACCGTGCCATTCGCCATTGCCGGCTAAAACTCTATAGGTCAAAAAAGAAGCCATATCTAAACATTATCCAGAAGCACAGGCGTTTTCTCTGGGCCAAGGCTCATTTAAAATGGACTGTGGCAAAGTGGAAAACTGTTCTGTGGTCAGACGAATCACAATTTGAAGTTCTTTTTGGAAAACTGGGACGCCATGTCATCCGGACTAAAGAGGACAAGGACAACCCAAGTTGTTATCAGCGCTCAGTTCAGAAGCCTGCATCTCTGATGGTATGGGGTTGCATGAGTGCGTGTGGCATGGGCAGCTTACACATCTGGAAAGGCACCATCAATGCTGAAAGGTATATCCAAGTTCTAGAACAACATATGCTCCCATCCAAACATCATCTCTTTCAGGGAAGACCTTGCATTTTCCAACATGACAATGCCAGACCACATACTGCATCAATTACAACATCATGGCTGCGTAGAAGAAGGATCCGGGTACTGAAATGGCCAGCCTGCAGTCCAGATCTTTCACCCATAGAAAACATTTGGCGCATCATAAAGAGGAAGATGCGACAAAGAAGACCTAAGACAGTTGAGCAACTAGAAGCCTGTATTAGACAAGAATGGGACAACATTCCTATTCCTAAACTTGAGCAACTTGTCTCCTCAGTCCCCAGACGTTTGCAGACTGTTATAAGAAGAAGAGGGGATGCCACACAGTGGGAAACATGGCCTTGTCCCAACTTATTTTTCCCTTAAAATGATACATTTTCTCAGTTTAAACATTTGATATGTCATCTAGGTTGTATTCTGAATAAAATATTGAAATTTGAAAGTTCCAGATCATTGCATTCTGTTTTTATTCACAATTTGTACAGTGTCCCAACTTTTTTGGAATCGGGTTTGTATATAAAACAATGACTGTTAATTAGCTAAGGGAGATGTGGAAGTAGGCTGTTGTAAGTGGGCCGCACACTTCATCCCTGACACACATTCACATATGGCACAGATAAGAGGGCATTGACCCTGTTGCTGTTCTCATGTGTGTGACTATTTTAAAACTAGAAACTGACACACTTTCATGACATTACGTCACATAAATACCTGCGCATGGAAATGAGAAGGGGCTTCTCAAGTATGTTACTGCCTATTTTTTTACAAATAGCATGCACTAATTGTGGATCAAAAGGTTTATTGCAGGATTAATTGATTAATATAGATTATCAGTCATTTTTTTCTACATTAGTAATGATCCAGAATCCACTGGGACTGAAACTCTGAGTCAGCATTAGTCCTTTAGCATGTGTTAATTAAGGTCAGAGGATCTGGCTTAACTTTCCCCTCTAAAGATTGAATGATTGACCTTTGCTCACAGCAGCAGTAATTCGTAATTTTCTCATGTACATTTGTTTCAGTCATGTAAACAAATTGTCATTTAAGGATATGTTTGCCTCAAAACGTTAGACAATGTCCATAGTTAGTAAGTTTTATATACACAATTATATATATATATATATATATATATATATATATATATATATATATATATATATATATATATATATATATAGTGTGTGTGTGGGGGTCTTCAGAGTCACATGATCCTTCAGAAATCATTATGATGTGCTGATTTGGTGCTCAAGAAACATTTATTATTATCAATGTTGACATGTTTTGAGTTTCTGCTGTTTATTATACACTCACCTAAAGGATTATTAGGAACACCTGTTCAATTTCTCATTAATGCAATTATCTAATCAACCAATCACATGGCAGTTGCTTCAATGCATTTAGGGGTGTGGTCCTGGTCAAGACAATCTCCTGAACTCCAAACTGAATGTCAGAATGGGAAAGAAAGGTGATTTAAGCAATTTTGAGCGTGGCATGGTTGTTGGTGCCAGACGGGCCAGTCTGAGTATTTCACAATCTGCTCAATTACTGGGATTTTCACGCACAACCATTTCTAGGGTTTACAAAGAATGGTGTGAAAAAGGAAAAACATCCAGTATGCGGCAGTCCTGTGGGCGAAAATGCCTTGCTGATGCTAAAGGTCATAGGAGAATGGGCCGACTGATTCAAGCTGATAGAAGAGCAACTTTGACTGAAATAACCCCTCTTTACAACCGAGGTATGCAGCAAAGCATTTGTGAAGCCACAACACGCACAACCTTGAGGCGGATGGGCTACAACAGCAGAAGACCCCACCGGGTACCACTCATCTCCACTACAAATAGGAAAAAGAGGCTACAATTTGCATGAGCTCACCAAAATTGGACAGTTGAAGACTGGAAAAATGTTGCCTGGTCTGATGAGTCTCGATTTCTGTTGAGACATTCAGATGGTAGAGTCAGAATTTGGCGTAAACAGAATGAGAACATGGATCCATCATGCCTTGTTACCACTGTGCAGGCTGGTGGTGGTGGTGTAATGGTGTGGGGGATGTTTTCTTGGCACACTTTAGGCCTCTTAGTGCCAATTGGGCATTGTTTAAATGCCACGGCCAACCTGAGCATTGTTTCTGACCATGTCCATCCCTTTATGACCACCATGTACCCATTGATGGCTACTTCCAGCAGGATAATGCACCATGTCACAAAGCTTGAATCATTTCAAATTGGTTTCTTGAACATGACAATGAGTTCATTGTACTAAAAGGGCCCCCACAGTCACCAGATCTCAACCCAATAGAGCATCTTTGGGATGTGGTGGAATGGGAGCTTCGTGCCTTGGATGTGCATCCCAAAAATCTCAATCAACTGCAAGATGCTATCCTATCAATATGTGCCAACATTTCTAAAGAATGCTTTCAGCACCTTGTTGAATCAATGCCACATAGAATTAAGGCAGTTCTGAAGGCAAAAGGGGGTCAAACACAGTATTAGTATGGTGTTCCTAATAATCCTTTAGGTGAGTGTAAAGCTGTGACTTTTCCTGAAATGTTTATGTTTTTGATTTACCAAAAAGAATTGTGTAATAAGAAGAGTAATTTGTCTGTGAATCGGACTACAAGTACATTGTATGTTTGTTTTTTTTGTGCGGTCTAAAAAGAATAGCCACATAAGAGGCTAATATGATGGAATATGTTACATATGCAACACTAATGAATTCAGAGCATACTGAAGGAGCATACTGAAGACATTGAGTTCATTTATTCCAAAACCACTTTTTTTTATACAGATGAACTTTTATCAACTTTTTGTAACCCCTCAGATGCATGTCAATTCAGAAGCTTTGTAAAGCACTGGAAAACCATTGCACTGCTCACCACCAGTAAAATATAATGTTTTAGGCTTCAGTACCTGCTTCAGGATAGGTTTCAGTGACCTTGATCACAGTGCTGGTTGATTGGTCACTTTGTTCCTTTTTCATTTGGTCAAGACCCTCACGCTCCTCTCTTTCAGGGTCAAATCTCGTCATATTGAGAGTCATCTCTGTCTGACTATCTGAGAGAGAAAGAGAAAATTAGAAACATGTTCTTAAAGAAGAGGAACTGAGAGCCAATGCTAGCTCCAAAAAAACAAACAAAAAAAACCAACAAAAAAAAAACAAAAAAACAACAACTGTAAATTGCATTTAGTTTCTCAATGATTCACTAGGGGGCTTGTATCCCACACACATCTACACATTCTGCAGTGATGAACGGCTTGTTCGCAGCTGGAATACTGATATTTTCACTGCAGCTTGAGAAACAAGTGGATGCACCATTGACGCAGACATACAGAAGCTTTTAGTTTATGCCAATACAGTAAATAGATGCAGTAGAAGTGCAATGATACCAATATCCCTTTATTACAAAATTTCCACATTCTATTCATTTTAAAATGTGTCTCAGCAGTGACGTTGCCCCGTTAATCATATCACATCTGAGTAAAAGTGAATTTACTGTCTTAATTAAAAGTGAGGCAGTTAAAAGGCCATGCACCCCAAAATAATGTCAAGTGTTGTCCTTGAAGACTGTAGTCCGATCACAATCAAATGACTCTCATGAGCCAATTCTTTTTAGTGAATCGTAAGCATAGCCTGCATCTAACATCAAACACAAAATGGCGCCGCTGTGTTTGGTCGCCGTTCAGGTCGCTCCGCGAAGACTGTGCTTTTATTTACTATTTTACTTTCTTTTACTCTCAGTTTTTACAAACTTATCATCTGCATTGATCTACTACGACAGCAAAACTCTTTTGGACATTGGTTACCTCTACACTGGACTGTTTCAGGACACTTTCGCCGATCCTCTGTGGCCATCTGAGATTCTTCGGAACAAAGTTGAACAATGGACAGAGCCAGCGGCGTAGAACAAAGAAACACCGTGGGAAACGTGCTGGTATCCGTAACAGACTGAGGAAAAGGGCATTCAGACCTCCTCTCCCGAGCATTCTTCTAGCAAATGTTCAATCCTTGGATAATAAGATGGACGATCTTAGAGCCAGGATAAGTTTTCAACGGGACATGAGAGACTGTAATATCTATTGTTTGTCTGAAACATGGCTCACGCCCGCGGTCCCGGACACAGCTGTGGCGCCGCCGGAGAACTTCTCTGTTTTTCGGATGGACAGAACAGCCGAGGCCGGTAAATCCAAAGGCGGTGGAGTGTGTTTCATGATCAACAAGAAATGGTGCGATCCCAGGAACATCACCATTCTCTCGCGGTCCTGCTCACCTCATCTGGAACATTTAACAATCATCTGCCGCCCATTCTATCTGCCGAGGAGTTTTCTGCGGTTGTCGCGACCGCCGTTTACATCCCACCGCAGGCAGACACAGCGCTGGCTTTATCTGGCCTTCATGATGTTGCCAGCGGCGTCATAAACCAACATCCCGACGCGGCATTCATTGTCGCGGGCGATTTTAACAAAGCAAACCTAAAGAAAGTCCTGCCAAACTTTCACCAGCACGTCTCCTGCCCCACACGAGGAGCAAACACACTGGATCACTGCTACTCTCCGTTTAAGAACGCCTATAAAGCGCGGTCACTTCCAGCGTTTGGCAAATCGGATCATGCCGCCATTTTCCTCACTCCCGAATACAAACAAAAGCTCCTCCAGGAACCCCCGGTGAGGCGGGAAGTTAAGCGTTGGTCACCCCACTCAGAGACCGCGCTACAGGCAGCTCTGGGCGATGTGGATTGGGACATGTTCCGGAGCGAGTTCAGCTGACGTAAGCGAGTTCACAGGCGTGGCGCTTTGCTTCATCAACACGCTTACAGAGCAAGCCACGCAAACAATAACAATAACGTCCTTCTCAAATCAGAAACCGTGGGTGGACAATTCAATCCGTAGCGGCAGTGAGCGCGACGCACTGCTGCTTACAACGCCGGTCTCCATTCAGGGAATATGAATGAATACAGATCGTCCTGCTATGCTCTCAGACGAGCAGTTAAAGCCGCAAAACTCCGTTATAAAGACCGAGTGGAGTCTCATTTCCAACTCAACGACTCGCGGCGCATGTGGCAAGGTCTGAGGTCCATCTGCTCCTTTGGATCTAAATCCTCTGCAGAGGTGAACGCTGATCCGTTGCTCGTGAACGAGTTAAACTCTTTCTATGCTCGCTTTGACTGTAACCGCGGCAACGCGACTCCGCCAAGTGGCGCGTTAGAGGAAATTACTCAGAGCAGCAACAATCACGTGATCTCTGTCTCGGAGGATGAAGTTCGGAGAGCACTCAAGCGTGTGGACGCCAGGAAAGCTGCCGGGCCGGATGGTATTTCAGGTCGTGTTCTGCGGTCCTGTGCTGATCAGCTCACCGGGTTGTTTACATCTATCTTTAATGAGTCCCTCGCTACATCTGTGGTCCCCACCTCCTTCAAAAAATCCACCATCATCCCTGTCCCTAAGAACAGTAAACCCTCTTGCCTAAATGACTATCGTCCAGTGGCTCTCACGTCTATAGTCATGAAGGTCTTTGAGAGACTCATTAAAAACACCATTTGCGCCTTCATTCCTGACACTTTGGACCCTCTTCAGTTTGCCTATCGTCCCAATAGATCGACTGAAGATGCCATCTCTCATGTCCTCCACTCCTCCCTCACTCACATCGACAGCAAAAGTGGGAACTACGTAAGACTGCTATTTATTGACTATAGCTCAGCCTTTAACACCATAGTTCCCACCAAGCTAACCTCCAAACTCCTGGATCTCGGCCTGAATCCTTCTCTCTGCCACTGGATTGAGGACTTCCTCACTGGCAGGCCTCAGGTGGTGAGAATAGGCCAGTCCACCTCCACCTCCATCACCCTGAGTGTGGGAGCTCCACAGGGCTGTGTCCTGAGCCCCTGCTCTACTCTCTCTACACGCATGACTGTTTGTCCACACACAGCTCCACCTCTATCATCAAATTTGCTGATGATACTGTTGTCCTGGGCCTCATTTCCAACAACAATGAGACGGCATACTTGGACGAGGTGGAGCATCTAACATCATGGTGCCAGGACAACTGTCTCTCTCTGAATGTTGGCAAGACCAAAGAAATGATTGTGGACTTCAGGAAGAGACAGCAACGGACATACTCCCCCTCATGATCAGCGGGTCACCAGTAGAGAGAGTGAGCAGCTTCAAGTACCTGGGAGTAAACATCTCCGAGGACCTGACCTGGACTGCTCACATTCAGACACAGGTGAAAAAGCCAGGCAAAGACTGTACCACCTGCGCCAGCTGAGGAAATTCAGGGTTTCACCAGCTATCCTGAAAACTTTCTATTTAGGGGCGATAGAAAGTGTTTTAACTCAGTGCATCACAGCGTGGTATGGGAACAGCACCAGTCATGACCGCAAAGCCCTGCAAAGAGTCGTGCGCTTATCCGAGCGTATCTCAGGGTCAGCTCTCCCGTCTCTGCAGGACGCGTCTACACCAAACGCTGCAAAGGTAGAGCTACCAAGATCATCAAGGACTCTAATCACCCTGCAAACCCTCATTTCACGCTGCTACCATCTGGTAAGCGCTTCCAAGCCTGATGGCCAAAACTGAGAGACTCAGGAGGAGCTTCTTCCCCAGGCCATCAGACTCCTGAACTCAGTCACTTAACATCACGTGACTTCACGCCAGGATAAACATCGATACACTGACATTGCACTGCACTTTCTGTTCTCGTTGTTACTGTGTAACAACCTGTCATAAACCTGTTTGCACATTATACTCTTTATACATTTGTTAACCACATATTTATAAGTCTACAGTTTACTCACTGCAAAGTCTACTTCAATTATTTTATTCCACTTTATCCTTATTTGTTACCTTTTTTTCTCTTGACTTGATTATTTATAATTCTACAGATATAGACATATATATATATATATATATATATATATATATATATATATATATATATATATATATATATATAGAGAGAGTACTTTTTTTATATCCTATTTCTATTATAATTTCTTCCTTGTGTTTTTAACTGTGAATTTGCACTGTCCATGGAGCGGACCTGTTTACATTTCACTGCCGGTTGTATATTCTGTATATAACTGTGTATGTGACAAATAAAACTCTTGAATCTCTTGAATCTTGAATCTCAATGTGCATACTATCCATCCTAAATAGTATGTGACATTAGTAATATTCAATACTATTTAGGGCGGATAGGATGGATAGTATACACATTGGAATTCAGGGACACAGTGTCACCAGAGCAGTCTGATTCACAAACAGATATTCAAGTGTTATAATGTATTACTCAAATACTCAAATTCTCAAACCGGCTGTTCTTTTTTGTGGTTTTTGATCAAAACATAAAGTGTTACAAGTACAGCGTTATTCCCCAAAAAATGACTCACATCAGTCTGACAAATCCTTCACTGAACAAAATCCATCAGAATGCTTAATGAATCAACATCATTCACTGTAAGTTATTATTGTTTTCAGCTTCACTAGTTATTGAAAATGATATATCAGGTTCAATTAAAGGTGCACTGTATAAATTTTAGCGGCATCTTGCTGTGAGGTTGCGAATTTCAACCGCTCACCCCTCCCTTTCGAAACACATAGAGAAGCTACGGTGGCCGACACAGGACAAAAATGTTGTCGTCTGAGACAGCAGAGAGTAGCTAGCGCTCTGTAGAGCAGTTTGTCCGTTTAGGGCTACTGTAGAAACATGACAGCGCAAAATGGTGACTTCACTGTAAGGGGACCTGCGGTGTATGGAGACAGAAATGGCTCACTCTAAGGTAATAAAAACATAATGGTTCATTATATAAGGTCTTTATACACCACTGAAAACATAGCTATGTATATTACATTGCATTTCTGTCAATAGATCCTCATAAATATTACACGGTGCACCTTTAAAGGGTTAGTTCACCCAAAAATGAAAATTGTGTCATCATTTACTCACTCTCAAGGTTTGGAACAACTTGAGGGGGAGTAAATAATGATTTAAATAAAATTAATTTTCATTTTTGTGTGAACTATCCCTTTAACTTAAGCATATGCGATTCTATCTCACGACCAATTTGTACGTATTTTACGAGGTGGCTAATTTGTACGACCTTGCACGTACGAATTCGTACAATTTGTCAGACAACCTATCCCAGTTTCTCTTGAAGCCAATTGGAAGTGACTTAAAATGCAATTCATCGACTGGCCGCTAGAGACAGAATCTCATTGAGCCCCATGTTAAAATGCCCAACTTTACAGCAGAAAAAAAACATGTTTACAGCGTGGTACAAATTGTGGTTTTGGTCTATGTAGCTAATTTTGCCCTTCATGAAAACTGTGAGGGGGTGAATATTTGTATAACTCATTCGTTTACATTATATAAAGCCTTAAAGTTCTGCATAATTAAGGGCGTGGCCACTTTGAGTGACAGGTGGCTAGCCATTTATCCACTGTCTGTTAGTCATTGCGTCACCTCAGCTCCGCCCACGTCCCGCCTCTTTGTCCATTTTCTGTTATCCGGGCGTGACGCGCGATAACGTGCTGCCAAGATGGCAACGGCCAGCTCGTCTCTATTTACGCTTCAAAACTGCTCTTCAGAATCCTATGTGACACGTCACGGACACTACGTCCATTTTTTTTTTTTTTTTTTTTTTTTTTTTTTTTGCAGTCTATGGTCTTAACCCCAGTTATGAGTAGGTTTAGGGGTGGGGTTTGGGGTAGGTCATTTGTACGAATTCATACGAATTTAGCAAAAACCGGACTAATTCATATGCGTGAGGTCGTACGAATTCATACAAATTAGTCACCTCGTAAAATACGTGCAAATTGTTGTGAGATCGGGTTGCCATATCAGCTTCACCAGTTAAAGGGTTAGTTCACCCAAAAATGAAAATTAGCCCATGATTTACTCACCCTCAAGTCATCCTAGGTGTATATGACTTTCTTCTTTCAGACGAATAAAATCGGAGATATATTAAAAAAAAGTCCTGGCTAATCCAAGCTGTATGGCAGTGATTGTGGCTCTGTTTTTGAAGTCCATAAAAGTGCATCTGTCCGTCATTTAACGTGCTTCTGAAGCGAATCGATGTGTTTGTGTAAGAAAAATATCCATATTTAAAAATAAAGTAAATGATCTAGCTTCCGACCGATCACCTTCCGTATTCAACTTATAGAAAAAGAGTAGCGCCTCCCGCAGTTCAAAATGATTACGCTACATCTGACGAGCGTAACTGGGGTGCAATGTCGTCAGCTAGATAATTTACTTCACTCTCAGAAAAAAAGGTACATTGCTGTCACTGGGGTGGTACACCTTTGTACCTTACTGACCCCTAAATGGTACATATACAATATTAGTTATAATGTTATACTGTACTTGTACATGTGTAATGACAAATAAACTTCAACCTTAGTACCTTTTCGGTTTTGTACCTTAGAGTGACAGCAATGTACCTTTTTTTCTGACAGTGTTTATAAAGTTTTAAATATGGATAGGTTTCTTACACAAACGCATCGATTCACTTCAGAAGGCCTTTATTAACCCCCCAGAGCTGTGTGGAGCAGTTATGATGACTATAGATGCACTTTTATGGACTTCAAAAACAGAGCCACAATTACTGCCATTATAAAGCTTGGATTAGCCAGGACTTTTTTAAATATAACTTTGATTTTATTCATCTGAAAGAAGAAAGTCATATACACCTAGGATTACTTGAGGGTGAGTAAATCATGGGCTAATTTTCAATTTTGGGTGAACTAACCCTTTAATTTGTCATGGCTATGCTGGGTTATTAGCACAAAATCAGCATGAACCATTATGATCGAACATTGAAATTCATTTTGGTTTAAGTTTGTCTTTTTAGCAAAAAGAAAATCAGTTAATTGAAATAGTGTGCCTTGCAAGTATTTTATGAATCGATACTTTCACACGCAATCAAGTTCTGTCATGACATGGAGAGTTGGCCTTGATGTATCATTAATTGGATTACCTTTAGGAGCATCTGTCAAATCCTTTGTTTCCTCAGATGGCCACAGATAGTCTATCAGCCCTCTTTGCAAAGTGGTACCATCTAAGGTTCCTCTGGCATATGGTGTTTGGGTAGCACTAGATGACTTCCACAGTGTCTGGTAGGTGCGATATCTCATTTCAACATGAGTGTGAGGCGTCTCTGTATTCCAAGCAGTAGGTGTCTTGGACTCGGTACTCCAGGCCTGAGAAGGAGGAAAAGGCTGCAGTGTTGTCAGTGCAGAAGATCTGAATGATTGGTCAGTATTTCCTTGCTTACTAAAATTTGGCCAATCAGATGCTTCAGTTTGAGGTCCCTCTTCATCGTTCTGGATGTCTGAAGGAATTTCAATCTTAGTGAAAGTCAAAGATTTGATCCATGGTATTCTTGTGGCTGGAAGACTTGACATTGTGGCATAGGAGTTTTGTTTAACTGAAAGGTCCACCTCAAGGTCTCTGCTAGTCTCCTTTGATTGTAGTGCATTTGGGGATAAACTGAGGATGGTTGGAGTAGTCGTGTCCATTTGTCTTGGTAGGAACGTCCACAGTGAGCTGCTAGCTGGCTCAGGGTCAGTGCTGGCCCAAGCTCTTTCATTTCTATTTAAAGATACAGCATAAAGACTACCACACAGCGAGAAACTGAAGACCAGCAGTAGCGCTTCACTGCGAGGGGTCATGCTGACACTCCTCTGAAGAAGCTAGACCTCACAATGTCACCAGGCTGTCTCCATTTGACTGTCACATTCTGCACAGGTTCTGAAAAAAAAAAAAAAAAAAAAAACCTTAACAAGATAAGAACAGCTGTGTCTGTGTAACTAGATTCAACCAGAAAGTGATTTTTAAAAAGGCATGTACAAACATTAAAAATCTATACTTATTTTAAATAAATAAAAAATAAAACATATTAGTATAAATCTACAATTCTTTGCAAAATAATATATATAATATATATTTCTCGCTGTGTGGTATATATATATATAAATTATTATGAAATACAAATCTATATTTTGTAGCAAAATATATTTATACATTATTATAAATCTATACTTCTTTGCAAAATTATAAGATAAAATAAAATAAAAATGTATAAATTATTATAAATCTATACTTCTTTGAAAAATAATTAAATAAAATATAACATAAAAAGGTTTACAATAATCCTTTGCTATCAAGGATAGTGGTAGTTACTGTTCTGTTAATATTTAAATACCAAGAGGCAATTTAAATATCCAGTATTGCCCTGATAAATATTCAAAACCCAATAAAAATCCAATAATATTGAAATTAGAGCTCCACAATATAATAGTTATCAGTCTATATCTGTGATTTTATTAATGTATGACATCATCTAATCAGTACACTGTAAAACAAATATTTAAAAAGTTACCTGGTTGCCTTAAAATCTTGAGTTCATTGAAATTAAAAATTTGACTTAATACAATGAACATTTTTGAGAATTGACATCACCCTTTATTCAAATAGTATTAAAAGATTTTGTGAGCATATTGCGTAATTGTGTTTTATTTGTTATAATGCAGTGAAACATGCCAAATTGTGCTATTTTCATTATTTATCACAACATTTTTTATTTTATTTATGTGGTTCAGATACAATAATATTTTAAGTTTCTATTTATTAAACCAAATTCCTTCATTGTATTAACTTAAATTTTTTATTTCAATGAACTCAACATTTTAAGGCAACCAGGTTACTTACTTTTTAAGTTAAACCAACAATTTTTGGTCCTGATATGTGATATGATATTGTAAATCTCTGATGTGAAATAAATATCTTCACATGGAACTAAACATATTTTGTCCCCAACAATGGCACTAAGCTAAACGTTGAGTGGCAAATTACAGCCAGTGCTCTGAATTTACACCATCAGTCTAACTCGATCCCCTCGAGTCATATGACCCAATTCAGAAAAAAAATTAATTAATTAATTGTACCTCACAGAAGAGGACAGCAACGGAACACAACACACACTAATATGTATATGAATCAGTACTCATTTCTAGGATTGCAGGTTTGTGACTAACAGTTTGCAATTCTATTAGATTTAGATTTATGTCAAATGATCTGACAGCTGCTGCAGTGCACACATGCCTTTTCTTTTTCTTGCCTTTTCATTTCTCAACACTCTTTCCACTTATTTCTTTCTCCTGAAGTGAATGCAGCATTTATCATTAATATTTGAGCAATAGAGAGAGAGAGAGAGAGAGAGAGAGGGATGCTGATCTATATTACCAACCAGTGCTGCACTGTTCATTGCATCTTCTCTTCAGCAGCAGCATCCAGTGACACATTTTCACACCAAAGCAACTCACATACACATACATGCATAGACACTTTAACTGTACCAGAAGAATTGTGCTCACCACGGGACGCATGGATGAAGAGTCTTAAATAGGAGTAATCCTTCTGCCTGTCGTCCTGCTGCGGAAAGATTTGATTCTGTCTGTGCTTGCGCACGCCTGTGTGTTTTAGTGCGCGCTCTCTCTCTCTCTCTCTCTCTCTCTCTCACACACACCCATCTCTCTGCTTTTCGCATGGACAAACACATGCTGCCTGACACACCCCCTTTTAGTATCCCATCTCTGTTCTCTCTCTCTCTCTCTTCAGGTGTCTGATCCCTCTCTTCTGATTCAGTTAAGCTGTGTCTAGTTTCCTGGATTAGCCATGTTAGGTGTTTGACTTCCTTTCTCTTACATCACTGAGCTCCAGAGCAGGTCATATACTGCAGTGATGCTGCTAAAAAGGGGAAAAAAACAATAAATTTGTACAGTACGTTCACAGCTTTAAATACAAGAGGATGAGCCTCTCCTTCCAATTCAGTTAAGCCAATCAATATACAATATTGAACGCAATTTTCTGAATCCCACAGAGAGAGTCAGAGATCTATGTGCAGCAATAAATCAGTGTTAACAGACTGCTGCTCTATTTTTCATCATGGTGCTTTGAGATAAAACACTCTGCCAAGAAACACCCAACCAGTCAAAACTTTAATGCAATGAGCTTGTAATCATGACTTCAGAAGTGGTAAGTAGGAAATTTCAGATAGCACGTGAAGGCAGCATAAAGCTCGCCCACCAGGTAGAGCAGTAACAAACCGGAACTAATAAAAAGTAGGTGATATGATAAAAAACAAAACATAATGGTAAATTGTACATTTCAACAAGGACAGACCCCACAAGCTGGGCAGTGTAGCTAAAATGTGTACATAGCATGTACCCTTCAAAAGTTTTGGGACAGTAAGATTTTTATTTATTTATTTGTTAAGAAATTAATAGTTTTAATCAGCAAGGATGCATTACATTGATCACAAGTGGCAGCAAAGACATTTATAATATTTTATTCATCAAATAATCCTGAAGAAAACCCCAAAGGTATTGTAAAATAGTAAGCAGCACAACTGTTTTTAATATTGATAATAATAAGAAATGTTTTAAAATTAATGATTTTTGAAGGATCACGTGACACTGAAGGCGAGAGTAATGATACAAATTCAGCTTTGCCATCATAAACATGACATTTGAAAATATGTTAAAACATAATACAGTTCCTTTAAATTGCATAGTATCATTTTTAATACTATTTCACAATATTTCTGTTCTTACTGTATTTTTGATCAAATAAATGCAGTCTTGTGAGCATCCCTGTTGAAAATATGCTGGTTAGGTATGTATTACGGAGCCCTGCACATGACATGCAGGAAAAAACTAGTAGGCTAAATCGTGCGCATGATTTATAAATCGAGGGAACAAATTAGTACATCGTGTGGACGATTTAGCAAGGGAACGAAGGGATCGTCTGCACGATTTAGCAAATCAAGGGAACTAAATAGTAAATCATGCACATGATTTATAAATCGAGGGAACAAATTAGTTAATTTTTTTTTTTTTATATACTTGCACGTAATGTGCGGGTCTCCGTAATGTTTTGAAGCATGGCAGCAGGTTTGAGCTGGTTTAAGCTGGTCAAGTGCTGGTCCTAAACTGGTCCTAAGAAACTAGCTCCAGCTCAGGACCAGCTTATAACCAGCTCAAACCAGCTGCAATGCTTCAAAACATACCTAACCAACATATGCTGGGTTTTTCTTCAACAGGGATAAGAGACTTCTTTCAAAAACATTAAAAAAAAAAAAAAATCTTACTGACCCCAAACTTTTGAACGGTTCACACAGTAAAATTAGAATCTCTAGACAGCAGTTGTGCTTTTTTGAATAAAAATGCTACACGTTCACTGGCTGATCCTGATGGAATCTATGGATAAATGGGTGGGTGGCAATAGCTGGGCAAACACTTCCATATTCAGAGCATATAAACACTCAATACATATTTAAAGCCACTCCCTCTCAGTGAATCCAGGATGGATGGTCCATTGGGACGCACCAGTGTGTGTGGTCAGACAGAATGAGCAGGATGTAGATCAATCCTTATTAAAACAGACCCTGAGAGAACACAAACTGGGGCAGGCCCATAAAAAGCTAGTTGTGAGAGGACTAGTTAGGGCTCAGGGAATATAAATGGATGGATTAGTATAGCTGAGTAACAATTAGTACAATTAAAGTAACCGCTGTATGTCGCAATTCATCAGAGAAAATATGAATTGATAATTAACCTTGATAATTAAAATGAAATCATTCTATATGAATATTAATTTGTTTTTGCATATTCACATGTACTAAGCATTGCACGTTGCATTTGCTTATGGTGTGTACAGGAAGGCACCAAATGAGCTGGAACTAAAGGGGGGTTTGGTTTAGAACAATGACCCAGATGAGCTGATCAAACATATGACATCAGCATGGCCCACAGCCAGTTCCCCCCAGGCTAGGGGCGGCTTTTACTGCCCTACCAATCATCTGCATCAGTGCTGCTGAGAAGAGGGCTTGTTGGGATGGACCCAGCAATGCTGACTTCTGCAAACAAGACAGCAGCAACAATTCACAGCACACATTCTGCGGAACAGTTCAAATGAACACATGACTATGAAGCAGATGCATCAAGTAAAGAAAAGCACAAACAAACTGAAAGACCAGATGAACACATAACCCCAAGTTTCAGACCTAATCCTGTCAGCCCAAGTCCAAAAAAACAGAAAAAAAATGCTGTGAAATGTAGTGAAACTAAACAATAAAGTTTTCATCTTATTTGCCATTCCAATTCCTAATAGAAAAAAGAAAATGAAAACACAAAAGCACACTTTTGCAAAATGCAAACTTTAAATCCTGTTCTAGGACTTGTTTTTTTTTTTTTTTTTTTGCTGTCTAGTGAACTTTCTATTCATCAAATAATTAAAAAATGTATTGCAGTTTTGACAAAAATTGATAATTGACAACACTGATAATAATAAGAAATGTGACATGGAGTAATGACTGCTGAAAATTCAGCTTTGCAATAAATTACATTGTAAAATGTAGTAAAAAAATAAAAATAATAAAACAGTTATTTTACATCGTAATAATACTGGCACAATATGACTGTTTTTGACTACTTTATATCAAACAAATGCAGCCATGGTAAGCTTTTTTCAAAAACAATAAAATATCTTACAGACCCTGAACTTTTGACTGGTACATCTAAAAGGTCAGGACCTGTGCAGTCATCTTTCCCTTTTTAAGGGTCATGAAAGTTTCTGGAAATAGACGCCCAACAGCAAAGACCCAGACACATGTGTACCAGAAGCACTGTGGTAGACAGGTCTCAAGACCAAGGCCAGAAGATTAAAACTCCAACTCTCCTACTTTTTGTTTATTGTTAATTTATCACATAAATTAAAAGATAGTTGAGGCACCATTTAAGGTTTATGAGAGATCGGTCTCATCATTGTAGCACATATCTGCCATTTTGTGACATCTTTATGCACATTAGAAAGTGTTACAACCTGATCTATATAAATCTACTATTCCATAGCAAGCAAATCTTATTTGTGTAGACTCTTGAAGCCTGAGCATGCACATTCATTTGTGTACGATTTTGTGAGTGATTTGCCATATTACAGACATACACCGATCATAACATTACGACCTTCCTAATATTGTGTTGGTCCCCATTTTGATGCCAAAACAGCCCTGACCTGTTGAGGCATGGACTCCACTAGACCCTTGAAGGTGCGCTGTGGTATCTGGCACCAAGATTTTAGAAGCAGATCCTTTAAGTCCATGGATCGGACTTGTTTGTTCAGCACATCCCACAGATGCTCGATTGGATTGAGATCTGGGGAATTTGGAGGCCAAGTAAACACCTCAAACTCCTTGTAGTGCTCCTCTAACTATTCCTGAACCATTTTTGCTTTGTGGCAGGGCACATTATCCTGCTGAAAGAGGCCACAGCCACCAGAGAATACCGTTTCCATGAAAGGGTGTACATGGTCTGCAACAATGCTCAGGAAGGTGGTACATGTCAAAGTAACATCCACATGGACGGCAGGACTCAAGGTTTCCCAGCAGAACTTTGGCCAAAGCATCACACTGCCTCTATCGGCTTGCCTTCTTCCCATAGTGCATCCTGGTGCCATGTGTTCCCCAGGTATGCACGCACATGTTTTCTTGTAAAAGAAAATGTGACTCATCAGACCAGGCCACCTTCTTCCATTGCTCCGTGGTCTAGTTCGGATGCTCTGTTGGTGCTTTCGGCAGTGGACAGAGGTCAGTCAGCATGGGCACCTGGACTGTTCTGCAGCTATGCAGCCCCATACACAACATACTGTGATGCACTGTGTATTCTGACACCTTTCTATCAGAACCAGCATTAACTTCTTGAGCAATCTGAGCTACAGTACCTCGTCTGTTTGATCGGACCATATGGCTCATGTGCATCACTGATCCTTGGCCACCCATGAGCCTGTCGCGGCTTCACCACTGTTCCTTCCTTGGACCACTTTTGATAGATACTGACCACTGCAGACCGGGAACACCCCACAAGAGCTGCAGTTTTGGAGTTGCTCTGACCCAGTCGTCTAGCCATCACAATTTATCCCTTGTCAAACTCGCTCAAATCCTTACACTTGCCCATTTTTCCTGCTTCTAATACATCAACTTTGAGGACAAAATGTTCACTTGCTGCCAAATATATCCCACCCACTAACAGGTGACGTGATGAAGAGATAATTAGTGTTATTCACTTCACCTGTCATAATGTTATGCCTGATCGGTGTGTTAACTCATATCTCATTATCTGTTAACCGTGGTAATTTTAGGTAACTTTAGGCTATTGGCTAATGTTTTATTGTACTTACCGGGGCTCATTTGCATATTCATTCATCCACATACACTAATGAAGCAAGGTGTAGAGTTACATTCAAGCTATGTTAAGGCATGAAGAATTTTTTTTTTTCACAGGAAAAAAACATTTAAATATGTAATTTTGTTAATCAAAGATAAGTTTTAAGGAATAACATTATTGACTACAGGGGGACTTTAATTATTGTTAAGTTGTTTTACATGTACAGTTGTACTAAAGTGCGTTTTAAATAATCCTGAGAACAAGCCCTTGCATAACATGAGCTCAGTCAGTAGCCTATGTCTGTGGATGGTACACTCATTTAAAAAAAGGGAAACCTGGATTATTACCCTAATGATTTTATAATACACTGTAACATGTATTCCCACTGTGTAATTTCTAGTAGTGCAATATAATCCCACGTGCATTCATTCACATTATTCTCATTTCTGCTGCATATTGCTCCCTGCCATATCAAATGTAATATCCATTTTACGACAATACACGTCAAAATTATGCTGCATGCCTTCCACTGTACAGCTTCACAAGCACATCACATTCATGCTGTGATTTCTGGCTATGGAGAGTGTTTGCTGAAGATTGCCTGCTGAAATTATACTGCCCTCTACAGCTCCACTGAGACATTTCTGGCTGTGAAGTGTGTTTGATGACTTCAGCTTCAATTTGGGAGAAGTCTCTTTATGCCCACCAAAGCTGCATTTATTTGATAAAAATACAGATATTTACAAAGTATGAAATATTGTAAAATATTATTACAATTCAAAATAAATATTTTATATTTTAATTTCAAATGTAATTCAATTGCAATTGCTCCATTACTCCAGTCTTCAGTGTCACATGATCCTTCTAATATTTCAGAAATCATTCTAATATGCTGATTTGCTGCTCGAAAAAAATTTCTAAATATTTTCAGTTGATAGTTGAAAATAGTTGTCCAGCTTGTGCAAATCGTGATAGATTTGTCTTCCATTTTAATAGAAATATAAATGTCTATTTTTAACAAATTTTAATGTAAAAATGTTACAGTCTTTATACTGTCACTTATGATCAATTTAAATGTACCAAATTCGTTTTAATGTATATATGCATATGACAAACATTTCACAATAAATACTACCTTGTCAGCAATAAAATGTTAATTTAAGTTAATTAATAAATGAATTGCTGACAATTGCCAAAGACCCATTAGTTATTTTATACTGCAACATTATTGCATAGATAGACCTACACATGGATCCTGTTATTTACAGCTAAATAATAGATTACTAGACACATGGCTCATGAGAAATATGAGAAAAATGATCGATGTTGTCGTGGTATAACTTGGGCGGAAAAGACTGGAAAAGCTTTGAAGAGCAAAGCTTTTATTTATTTTATTTGTCGTTTTTTAATTGAATTTCAAAAATACAAAAAGATGAGAACAGTTGTTCTCAAAACATATAAAAACAATGTTCATCCACATAAATGTACAAAAATGGCCTAAAATAAATAAAATAAAATGAAATGGAAATGAAAGGACAATACAAACTTCAAATTTAATTTGGCCGCACAGACGTCATCAAATGACGTCACGCGCCTTTACGCGGAAGCGAGGCATCGAATTCTGACAGGCAACTCAGGCGATCTTGTTTTGGCACAACACACCTGTGCCATTGAGATTTATGAGAAATTGCCCTGCGAAGAAAAACTCAACAAAAACTTTGAAACTTCAGTGTGTCATATGTAACAACACTATAGTGCACGCCAGCATCTGCCTCAGCTCTCAAATCCTGTCAGTAGCAGGTAAGAAACACACATATCTCTGTTTTTTTTTTTTTTTTTGTTTTTTTTGGGTGCATATTGTCATTTAACGTAAAGTCTGTTTACACATAGGCTGACCAGAAGAGATCTGCGACAGTTTATATAATAGGGGAAAAAATAGTTTTGTGTTTATCCTTTAGTTTGGCATTGCTAACATGACAGCTAGTCATGCCGACAAGTAACAACCCAGTCACTACTAATCTCAAACTACTACAGGCTGCTCAAAATAACTCAATGTGTAAGGATCAAGTGAAACAGAAGTAACTTATAGGCTTATAAACCAAACGTTTTCCCAAACTTGTATTTTTACATTTGTTAAAAAAGAAGAAGAAAGCGCTACTGTAGCTAATTATGTTAGCACATTTAAATGCCCTTGATTTCGTGCGGTTTTCTGCCGTCATCATCATCATCGTCATCATCATCAGACAGCAGTAGATCATCAGGCCTGATGGTGATCTGTGTTTATTTTGAGACTGTGGTTATGTTTTGAATAGCATGTTGACTTTGACCTTGGAGAACACGCATAGTTCACATAGACTGGATTCAGATATGGACCCTTTCGCAGACTGATGACGCGTTTTAACCGTCAACAGCATGTGAAATGTTAAAAGTGTCAAATTATCAAGAATAGTAGGCAAGATCTGCTGATCTTTTGACTATACGCGTTTGGTATAATATAGAGTAAGCCATTTATTGCACCTTCTGCCCAATTCAGGTTGGCCTTTCTTGATAATTTTCAAGGATGTGTTAAAATGACAAAGGGCCGGCAACTGCTATATTGATTAATAAAATAATCAGTTTAGTGCATCTAGTACTGTTATTGACCCCTAGGGAAGATGTATATTAATACAAGGTTTTATGTATTCTGAACACTAGACTTTCTTGAATATTTATGCTCCAAATTTTGATGATCACTTGTCTATGTAAATAAGTTTTCTGTTGCTCAGGCACCAGGCTGGATCTTAGTGTGTGGAAATAATTTTTTTTTGACCATCTAGACCATGTCCCATCACCAAAAATGATATTTGGAGGCAGATCCATCCGAGTGACGGGCTGCGTTCAACTCTTCTTTTAAACATGCACTTGCAAACTTCCCTAAACACTAACCCCTCGAAACTAACTTTATTATGAACTACTCTTGATACATGTATACATATTTGAACTCTAGATACAGTGCATCCGGAAAGTATTCACAACGCTTCACTTTTTCCACATTTTGTTATGTGACAGCCTTATTCCAAAATTGATTCAATTAATTTTCCCCCCTCAATTCTACAAACAGTACTCCATAATCACAACTTGAAAGAAGTTTGATTGAAATCTTTGCAAATTTATTAAAAATAAAAACCCGAAAATTTCACATGTACATAAGTATTCACAGCCTTTGCCGTGACATGTAAAATTGAGCTCAGGTGCTCCTGTTTCCACTGATCATCCTTGAGATGTTTCTACAACTTGACTGGAATCCACCTGTGGTAAATTCAGCTGATTAGACGTGATTTGGAAAGGCACACACCTGTCTATATAAGGTCTCACAGTTAACAGTGCATGTCAGAGCACAAACCAAGCCATGAAGTCCAAGGAATTGTCTGTATTCCTCTGAGACAGTATCGTATCAAGGCAGATCTGGGGAAGGGTACAGAAACATTTCTGCAGCATTGAAGGTCCCAATGAGCACATTGGCCTTCATCATCCGTAAATGGAAGACGTTTGGAACCACCAGGACTCTTCCTAGAGCTGGCCGCCCAGCCAAACTGAGCGATCGGGGGAGAAGGGCCTTAGTCAGGGATAGGGATGTCATGATACCAAAATTCCAGTAGTCAGTACCAATACTATAAAAATGTTATGGTAATACATTTAAAAAAATTTTTTTATTTAACTATTTAATTTTTAAAAATTAAATTCAATGAGTTTATTATTTATAATGATAATTGTGATAATCATTATAAGTAAATAATACATAAACATTTAAAGGCTGTATGCTGTTTAAAAGTAAACAGTTTATAAAAAGATGAAGTGAAAGCAACCATCTAGGCATAATTATTATTATTAGTAGAGGCATTATTATTGCATAGAGACATAGCTAAATCTACTGTAGCCTACAGCAGTAGCCTAATATATTCTGTTAATATTCTGTTAATTTCTTCAAGTTAAACCGAACTTTGACGGGTTGTCATGAAGACCATTGATTGTCTGTGTTCATGATATGACAGTTTTCTCAAATGAAACGGGAAATTCTCATGAAGTGACGATTTATGCATTTGTGTCCTCAAATCGACACAGCAGAGGCTGTGAACAAGTGTGTGTGTGTGTGTGTGTGTGGCGCGCGCGCGCCAGCTCATAAGTGCCCGTAATTCTCACAGAACATGCAGGAGTAATATTTAAATAGTATTTTGCAGTTTAATATTCATAGACACTAGTATATATTCGGCTACAGTCTGGAGCCCTGCGCTTAGATCAACACAGAAGTGACTGAATGCAGCTGCAGCGGGTAGGCTACCAAATATACTTGGGAGTCGGTACCGGTAGCCTACTACAGAAATGCTGGTATCGTCACATTTTTAAAAATAGTACCGGCTTGGTACTGAAGTACCGGTACTTGTGACATCCCTAGTCAGGGAGGTGACCAAGAACCCGATGGTCACTTTGATAGAGCTCCAGCGTTTCTCTGTGGAAAGAGGAGAACCTTCCAGAAGAACGACCATCACTGCAACACTCCACCAATCAGGCCTGTATGATAGAGTGGCCAAACGGCACATGACAGCCCGCCTAGAGTTTGCCAAAAGGCACCTGAAGGACCCTCAGACCATGAGAAACTAAATTAATTATGGTCTGATGAAACAAAGATTGAACTCTTTGGCCTAAATGGCAAGCGTCATGTCAGGAGGAAACCAGGCACCGCTCATTACCTGGCCAATACCATCCCTACAGTGAATCAGGGTGGTGGCAGCATCATGCTGTGGGGATGTTTTTCAGCGGCAGTGACTGGGAGACTAGTTAGAATCGAGGGAAAGATGAATGCAGCAATGTACAAAGACATCCTTGATGAAAACCTGAGGCCGGATTCATGAAAATCTTCTTAAGAAAGTTAGGAACATTTTGAATTTATCTTAAGAATAATATTTGTAGCATTTTTGCAAAATTATTATTAAATTATTATGCAAAATAATTATTGTGCAATTCTTCAAAAAATATTTTCAAATATTTTCTTAAGAACATTTATATTTTTTATTTAAGAAGAAAATGAAAGTTGTTATTTGGTGTTATTTTAATGAAAGGCGGGTATTGGTGAAGACTCACTGAATGAAAAACACCACAAAGTCCGTCTTTTTGTGCTGTCTGCAGATTACTGTAGATATCATAATAACTGTGCAGACTATTTTCGTCGTGACTGGCTTGACGGGAGTTCATCACTCGCCGTCGTGTTTTTAATGTGCCGTCGTGTCGTTAAAATTGTTATTTTAAAAGAGCCTGTCTCAAGATGCAGCAGTCTTCCCTTTCATTTGCGCTCGGTCTTCTAAGAAATATTTTAATCTTTTTTTCTTAAGTTAGAAAATTAGTAGAAATTGGCAGTTAAGAAGAATTTTATTCTTAAGAATGTTTCGTGAATCCGGCCCCTGCTCCAGAGCTCTCTGGACTTCAGACTGGGGTGAAGGTTCGTCTTCCAACAGGACAACAACCCCAAGCACACAGCCAAAATAGCAAAGGAGTGGCTATGGGACAACTCTGTGAATGTCATTGAGTAACCCAGCCAGAACCCAGACTTGAACCCGATTGAACATCTCTGGAGAGATCTGAAAATGGCAGTGCACCGACAATCCCCATCCAACCTGATGGAGCATGAGAGGTCTTGCAAAGAAGAATGGGAGAAACTGCCCAAAAATAGATGTGCCAAGCTTGTAGCATCATACTCGAAGGTGCTTCATCAAAGTTCTGATCAAAGGCTGTGAATACTTATGTACATGTGATTTTTTTTTAAAAATTATTATTATTTTTTTATAAATCATGTGATTCTAACCTCAATCAAAGCCACGAGATGAAACTCAGAAATGTTGTTAGTGATTGCCAAGTGTATTGCAATGTATTGCAATACTGTCATTCCAATTAGTCTGTGGTTATCGGAGGTTAATAATTGTACACCTTTAAAAAAGCGAACATACTGGTTAAGAAATGAAAGCAAAACATTTGACAGTTTGGCAACCCTTCCTTGTTTATATGAAAAATCCACCGATAGACCAGATGGATTTTTCCATTGACTAAGGTTTTACAATATATTGACATTGCATTGTATTGTCTTTTTGTATTATACCATTTTATTATTATCCTATCATCTTAATTGCTTGTAGATGAATACCACCCCTTTTTATTTTTATTAAATTTTTTATTTTTTATTTTTTTCACTGTTGTATCTTTTTCTTTGTCTTGTATTGTGCAATGAATAACAGTTCAAAGCAAAAAGTCCTATGAACCTTCAGCCCATTTCTTGTGCCTCGGCCTTATTCAGTGTTGTGTTAAATTTGACACAGGGATGATCGAAATGCAAATTTTGAATGATGCATTTTGCAGCACTAATTTTTGGTACAGGATGGCTTTTCTGTACTGTCAAGTTTAAGGGTCAATTAACATTTTTAGCATATTTAATGGACTGAAAATGACAGAGAATCAGTGCTGTATAGACGCAATGCTACAGATACAGACATGTTAATGAAGCATCATTTAACGTGGAATGAAAAGTGTCAAAATAAGTCAAGTAACTGGATTCAGCCTTGTTGAGAGCATGTGTGAGTGCTCTTGTGTTGAAAGGTCAGTGTCAGTGTCAGCTTCAGTCATAAAACAAACACATGCCAGTAATGTTTTGGCATGCATCAGAATCCAGATCTGTGTTTGTTCTTTGACCTTTGATCATCACACATGGTTCTGTATTTCTCAATGTCCGATGTCAGACTCCTTCATGACATTTTATTTAGATAGAAAAGAAATTCTCTTTCATCTGTTATATTAAACTATTTTTAAATATATATTAACAAAATAATTAGCCTATTTAAACATTAATAACATTAGGAACTGTATCTAAAATGTATGAGGCGGGTATAGGTAAGTATGACTTTAACCAAAACATTTTTTTTTTTTTTTAATTTATATTGTTTGTTGGAATCTGGCATACACCAATGACAGGGCGACAGAGAAAATGCATCATTTAGATAAATGTATTGCTGTATATAAAGTCCTCTCAAAATGTGTTAAATGTCAATTTTATCAAATACTATATGTCTAAAGGCTTTAAAATCACCATGTAGCAACTCATAATGTAATAACTGCACATAATGTAAAAACTTATGATTAAAAACTTAACAATTATTATTGTAATAAAATGTTTATAATGTAATACTTGTCTCAATATAATACAATCTTGTGCTCATAATGTAATAACAATTTTTACATTATGAGAAAATTATTACATTATAAACTCATCAAAAACTGTCCTATTTTCATTATTGTAATAGCTGTTAAAACATAAAAAAATTAGTATTCCCTAAAAATCTAAAGCCAGTCTTAAACTACCTGTGAAATACAGCATTTAAATATTCATGCAATTATTATTATTATTATTATTATTATATTTTACAGAAAGAAATTTTTTGTGTAAAGACTCGGATTGAGAGAGTATGAGCGGATTGTGGTTATATCCGCGGGTCAGGTGGATAAAGTAATAAAAAGTAACATTCCAAAAATTGCGGGTGAATGAGAGATAAATCAATGTGTTGATTTTAATAAAGACACGTAACTCTCATTTCACGGTAAAACGCATTGAATGTGTGTTATCTTTAACTTTTCGTTTCGTTTCAAAGACCCCAATGCTAGAGAGAGCAGCATCAGCACTGCTAATATAATTTAGTCTTGCTATTTTTAAAGGAAGACAACTTTGTGTTGAGCTTCAGGATGCAACACTGAACATTTAAGTTTAATTTGCGGCAGTTCGCGCATCAGCTGAAGAGATACGAGCAACTCGAAACACATGAACAGCATGAATGGAGTTTGCACATGCATCACCGTCACTGTGATGTATATAAACTTTATTACAGGCTCTAGGCCCAACAACAATACATACAACATTAAGTAAAAAAACAAACAAAAAAAAAACAAAACAAGGCATAGATACATACACACCTAAAGACATACTTTAATTTATGAGAGCCTTAACAGGCACTCATACCAGTGTTTCCACAAATATGATTGATATCTGACTGAGCTGCACCTAGGGTTTGTGAGCATCATTATAATACAGTTTTGAGAATCATCAATTCGGGACATGAACTTTGGCCCTATTTGTAGCTTTTACCTCTTTCCAGAACTCAATGACATTATTACCAAGCAAGTTTTTAGCCATAGAATGAGCTCTTAAGGCTTGCTCATGCTTCCCAACAAAGCGCACAGCATATTTATATCTGGCATTGGTAAGTTTTTTGTGCTCTAAGTCTGGCCCCTGTCTGGGTCTACCAGCTACAACCCAGGCTCTATGAGCCGTCTTAGCGGCTTCTTGATGGTCAGCTACATACTTGGTCCAACCAGGCTTGGTATTCGTAGTCTTTCTGGAATGATTCTGTAAAGGTCTGTATTTGATGTGTATGTGAAGTGTTTAATGGGACTTTATATACTTGATATCACCCAAATACACCATTAAAATATTCTCAAAGCTAAGCTGCAACAAATAGCAGAACAGGCTGTAACTTTAGTGTAAATTTGTACAGCGCTCATGCTTTCATTGATTTGCGTAAATCTCACACTTTAATCATATTTATAGCTCCTAACTTAAAACAAGCTGTGTTACTATGATGAATGATTAGCTCAGAATGTAGATCTGTATGTGTGATGTACTTTATCTGAATTAAACACAAACACATCTCTCGCTTTTGCTCACGTTCCAGCAGTTACTCCTCCGTGTGCTGTATAGGTTGTCGACCCTGGTTTAGGTTATTTAAGAAATGTAATTTCGCCAAAGAAGATTTTTTTTAAAGCAACCTACTTCAGTGTAATAATATGTTACGATAGCATCGTGCTTAACTCTGAGAATTTTAATAATCGTAATGTGACGATCGGGTGCGTATATCTAAACCAGAGAAAATCATGTGCGGGTGGATGGTTTGTTTTTAACAGTGGATTCGGTGATGTTAGATCTGATCCGCGCATTACTAGTATGCCCATCTCTAATTGTTCTTGTTCCAAGTTTCCTTCCTGTCCAATAATTTTTGCATCTTACAAAAGCCACAAAGCCTTCAGAAGAAAAAGCTGAAACTTGAAAGTTAAGTTGCACAACATAAATGTTTAGGCATTATTATTATTTAGATTACATTATTTAGATTTGTAGGTTGTAGGTTTAGTTTTAGGTTGTACTATGTTTACCATTTTAAAGTAATTTGAAATTGATTTTATTTATTATTTATTATTTATTTTTATTTATATATTTGTATTTGCATTTTGAATATAATATGGCAATTGAATGCACTAAATTGGTTTAGTTTTCACAGATATTAATGTATGCAATTTCAGCAATAAAACTTAATTTTTTTCTAAAAGCAAACAAATTAGTTGTTAATTTTAAGATACCTGTCTTATTTTCTCTTGTATATTTAGTATTGCTCTTTAATAAAGAAAAAGTACTTCTTATCCGATTACTCAACTAATCGATGGAATAAACGGTAGAATACTCGATTACTAAAAGACTCGATAGCCACGGCCCTAGTATTGAAGCTTTGGTAACAAAACCAACAGTTCAAAAACAAAAATATAAAAGTGAGGTGAGCAATGCTATTCATTTTGCCACCTTCTTTCGCTGTCGTTACCAAGCAACGGGGGAAACAGCTGCTGCTTTGATGACGAAAAACACACCCTGGTTCAGACCCAAATAATATAATATGAACACAGTCCAGCGGGGACAGGGGGAGGGGGGAGCAACCGAACTCTGGTTCAGTCCAGGCAATCGAACCAAGTGTGAAAGCACCCTAAGAGTCTGAAATAGATGTTGCTCAATCAGGAAATAAAATATATGCATCTTATTCAGACAAATAACACTGACTGCTTTATTTCCAAGATGATGCATGGTAAACTTTGAATTGTAATGTAATAGAGTGCAATATAGTGATAGAGGCTTGTGTTAATATTGTATAAGCTATTTGACTCAATTTCTGCAGCTAAACACAGATATGTGTTAATGTTTAATATTTTTTCCATAATTACATATATTTTGTGTTTGCTCAGTAACGTTACCTGTGTCGGCAGTGTGCAGTAGACCCACCCACATTAACGATTTCAGTATGACTCATCCTCACCGAAAAGACCATAAACATTACAGATAACATTTGAAGTAACTATTAATTAATTTATTAATATATAATATATATTTCGCCGCTTGAACACTTCTGGTGGCTTTAGAACGTCATGAGCAATCCAGTCAATATACAGATCAGTGAGTACAACACACCCCTGCTAAAACTGTTGGGTTTTGTGATGTAAAAAAAGAAAGATAAATAACTTTTACATCTTTAAACTAGTACTAGTAGTAGTAGTAGTAGTAGTAGTAGTAGTAGCAGTAGCAGTTATCTGGTGGATTTTGTAGGCAGGTTAAGACTGGATTTATATATTTAAAATGTACTATAAAGGAATAACTTTTAATAAAAATAATATTAATAATTATAATAAAAATTGCATGCATATTTAAATCTGTTACATTTCACAGGTAGTTTAAGACTTGATTTAGATTTTTAAAAATGAACCGTAAACTGAACTATAAACTTATTTTTATGTTTGAAAAGCTATTACAATAATGAAAAATGACATGTTTTTGGTGAGTTTATAATGTTATAAATTTAAATTATTACATTATGAGCTCAAGATTTTATTACGTTTTGAGAAAATTATTATACTATGAACATTTTATTATACTAATAAATGTGCAGTATATGCTAATATTTGCAGTTTTTACATTATGTGCAGTTATTACTTTGAGTTGTGTTGACCATGAAATCAAAATTGACAATTCTTGTTTTTAATGTAATATTGCCGTATGTATTATAAATGATCTGTGGACATCTTTTTCTTTTTTTTTAATAATGGGCCTTCGTAATCTTGAATCAAAATAACTTTTCTGTTCTGATAATGTGTTTATCAGCACAAGAACAGAACATCCTGTCGCTCGCATAAGATCACATCAATAACAAACCACAACCATCCAACCAATCTCTGATGCACAAAATCAAGTCCGGCCCTACTTTTTTCCCATTTGAGAAGCCGTTTCACTCAGATACATCACAATAGGAACTATATATAATATTCAATCAACAAATCTATTTTAACATTTACATACTTCACCTTTAATTTGTATTTTATATGCAGGGTTATATTTGAACTTGAAATAGTGCAACACTTAAATATTTAGCATTTCGTAACTTGCGTAGATTGATGTCTCCCATTAGAGAGGGTTTCTTGATCAAGATGTCCAAATGTGCAGTGTCAGAGGAGCAGGGCTGTGAACACACTGTTTTAATCGATTCAGGCAATACAACATGTGGTTCATCCAGAATATTGGATTTTTCCTTAAGCAGCAGATTTCTAGAGTTTGGTTATCTTTGAACGGATTTCTGTGGTGGCAGAGGACACGTGAGTAAGTTGGAGCCAGTTGTGATGTTTTGTAAAAAAAATTACCTTTTGTTGTTTCCATCGTGCTTTTTCTTTAGCTCACCTGCTGTCATGCTTTCCAGAGTGGTCCCTATGGCTGGGGTTACTGCGCACAAGATCAGTAAACGCATCACCTTCTTCGCCAGTGATGACGGCACTGGGACTCCTGCGGCTAGCTTTTCACCTGGTCAGCCTAAACCTTTATTGCTGTTACTGCCGTGGCTGGGGTCCAGACCGCAAGCCATTGCCAAGTACTGTGAGATTTACTTTCGCACCGGTTTTGATGTACTCGTTGTGGAAAGCGAAGTGAGCCAGTTCTTGTGGCCCCGTTGGGGGTTGGAGTATGGTGGCCATTTGCTGGAATTATTAGAAAGTGAGCGCTTCTCACAGCGCCCCCTACTGGTCCATGCTTTCTCCATAGGAGGATATACGTTTTCTCAGGTGCTTGTTCATGTGGCCAAAGATACCCAGCGTTACCAAGGCCTGACAAACAGGATCAGGGGTCACATCTACGACAGCCTGGTCATGGGATCACTGGAGCATATGGCCACCGGTATGTACAGAGAATACAATGTAAAGTACTTTTATATATAAACCTTTCAGGCTGCATTGCTAACACTATGGGGTGGATGGTATGATCAGAATCTTGCATTATGGTATGACTATTTTTATATTAATATGTACATTTTAGATTATTCAAGTCGTAATGTTAAACAGTCAAACAGTACAGTTGTAAAAAAAAAAAAAAATATATTTTTTTAAATGATATCTGCAATGATATCTTTCATTACCCCATTTTTCTTTCATGTCTACATAACATAATAGCTACTGTACATAAATGCAGTGTATCATATCTACTACAATATTTCAAATGCATTACAATTTAAAATGGTACATTTACAATTTAAGATGATCAGTGTCAGTGACCCTTCGGAAATCATTCTAATACTAATGCTGCATCCGAATAAGCTGATTTGGCCAATATACGTTTCTTATTATTGTCAGTTTAAAACAGTTGTGCTGCTTAAAGGGGTATTTCAGCGTTAGGAAGATGAATGTGTATTTAAACTGGGTCATTTATGCAGTAGAAATGTGAAATTATTTTTGAATTTGGTGCCTTCTAGACTGAGAAAAGACAGAACATTTATTTTTGTCTCATGTGGATGAAAGACAACAACTCCCACAATGCACTTGCTTTGCTGCCCTACGAGGCCACTCCCAAAGCCACTGCTACTGGATCACTGGATCACTTGCCCACCTCGGCACCGCCCCACCATTGTTTTCATTTTCATAATAATAAATTAATTTTGTTCAGTTAGAGAACAGACACTACAATTTAAAAACGGAACGCGTCTTTTTAATAAAGTGTGAGTGAGCCAAACGAAAGTCACGGCACAAACGCAG
This sequence comes from Paracanthobrama guichenoti, assembly GCA_018749465.1. Taxonomy (NCBI): domain Eukaryota; kingdom Metazoa; phylum Chordata; class Actinopteri; order Cypriniformes; family Gobionidae; genus Paracanthobrama; species Paracanthobrama guichenoti. Next base: position 6,176,985 of record CM031960.1, on the reverse strand, counting down.
CAGGAGTCAGGTTACATTCATCACGAGAGCGAAGAGCTGAGCTGAGCTAAGCACAGCAGTCATTCACGGTGCGTGTCCAGTCTGTTGCGTTTTTAGATCACGCCTATGGAAGCTTAACTTTCATAGGAATTCATTTGAAAAGTTGAAACACTCACTTTGCTCCACACCGCTCTGTTATGAATGCCCAAGTGGCCGTGCACATTTACATTCTGTGAGTGAGATCCCACCCCTGTGGGCTGTAGTCTCTAGCCTCTGGCCAAAAAATCCTCTGATGATGCAAAATGACGATATATATACTACCGGTTTCTGCTGATACAAAGCTTAATGCTAATCGCTGAAGTAACCCTTTAATATTCTTTTAATGAATAGAAAGTTCAGAAGAACAGCATTTATTTGAAATAGAAATCTTTTGTAACATTATAACTAGGGCTGCAACTAACGATTATTTTGATAATCGATTAGTTGGCCAATTTTTTTTCCCGATGAATCGGATAAAAGACAATTTTTCTTTTATTTTATTGACAAAACACACTATTCCACATCCTGTCTAATGCTGTCCTTCAAACAAACGTGTCAGCTGAGTGCTCTTAAAACATACACAGTGAATATATCTACCTTTACATAAGTTAACCATGTTTTTACAATGAACAAAACAAACAATAATAAAAATAAATAACGGGGTTGTTTTAGTTATTCAAAGGTAACCACAAATTAACCATTGTTTTGCTTCAAATCGATAGTGTAACTATGTGGTATTTGTGTGGTTATACAAAAAGGTAATCAATACGGCAAAAACATGGTTTTAGTATAATAAAAGCATGGTTAATTTTTGTAAGGGCATGTCTATGCTATACATTATGTGCAAAAAAAGTTACCAAGCAAAAGGAGTTTAAATCCCTACATTAAAATATTGAATAAAAAAATAAAAATAAAGAAAACACAAACTCAGTGTTACCACAAAAGAGGAATGTGTTCTGCAGGAACACACACATTCGCCATGGACACAGTATCCTGTCACTGTCATTTCTTTATCCTGTAGAAACGTTGTACATTTATACTTAATTACATGTTATCCCTTAACAGTTACTCTTCTCATAGAATAGTTAAATTACATGTTGACTTTTAAAACTAAATGTAGCATCCAACAGCACATATTTCAGCTCAATGAATGTTTTAATTAATTGTCTCCTCCTCTACTGCGTTCTGTCTGTTTGACGCGCATACGTCCGCTGTACCGGTGCTCATTCAGTGAAGTTTAACTGCATTCACATCGCCGGCAGCGAGAGCGTCAAAGTGGCCGGAAGTCATTCATTTTCAATGGGAGCTGGCGGCGAGCTCTGGCGAGAGTGGCGTGGCACGTCTTGGATGATTTGGCCATCAAGGAGAGTTGAAATCAGGTCAACTTTATGGTAATGAGCTATGATGCGGTTCGGCGGCAACCAGGCAAACCACTTTTGATCATTTTAATCAATTTAATGTGACCTCAAACTTCTGATCAATTTAATGTGACCCTAGACAGTAGTGTAGCATTATTTGTATGTATGTATATTTATCTGCCCACCACCTAGAACAACTTAGCAACACTCTAGCAACAACACGGAACACCCTAGCAACCTTGTAGGATTCAAACATCAAATTTATTTTCACACGGCTCAAGTATTCAAACTGCATAAGGCTTCATTGAGAAATGTATCCTGATGAACTTTAATTTTCTAGTAGTCAATGAAATCTCTTGCTTAATTATTTTTGGTTTGTTTGCTTGTTTCCTAGGCCTGGGTAAAACCATGTTTCCCCGGCTGGAAGGTCTCGTGAGAACGGCTGGCCTTCTGTACTTCCGTGTCTTTAAACACCACACGGTTGACTACTTTGACTCATCCATCAGCATTTTCTGGAACACTCCTGTGATGGCGCCTGCTCTCTTCTTTTTCTCTGAGAATGATGCAATGTGCGATTACAAGAGCTTGGAGAAGATGGTGGAGTTCTGGAGGAAACGAGGCCTATCGGTCGAGAGCAAGAAGTGGAAGGAGTCTGTTCATGCAGGTCATCTGCGCACCCACCCTCAGGAATACCTGTCCACCCTAGAGAACTTTGTTCTATCTCTTAACATGGTGCCCCTAAAGGCCAAAATGTGAACTCTGTACGACCATAACCTGCCTCATCGTATATCAGAAATTGCCTGTGCCTGGTTTGACTGTTATATAGACATTCTCAGGTTCTTGGTCAAATTGGTTCTCTTGCAAAATTTGAGTATTTCTCAAACCTCTTCAGTCTGTTGAAATATTTGTGTGAATACATTAAATGAAGACCATAGCACTGGTGTGTTGAGGATGTGTAATACTACATACAGTCTATTGATATGTGACTAATTTGGTTTGTTGCACTACAATGTGCATCTCCTGTACTTCTGACCTCAAAACAACCATCTTGAAATACACAACTCTACATCATTATTTTGTTGTAACTATTTATGATAAAGCAGAGGTCTTCAACCCTGCTCCTGTGGACCTGCTCCTCCTATTTCTAACCTGCTTCAGCACACCGGCTTGTGTATTTTCAACAAGTGATCCTGAAAAGCTTGATTAGCTTCAGCTGTCTTTGAATAGGGTTGAAGCTGAACTCTGCAGGACAGTGGGTCCTCAGGGGCAGGGTTGAAGACCTCTGTGATAAACGGTAAAAGCCTTAAGATACCTTTTGTATGTAGTGAGTCCAAGCTTGTATGATAAGTTGACTTAACTTTTAACATCTATAACTCTGTTTCACAGGCAAGGCTTAAGTCTCAGACTAAAATGCATTTTTGAGCTTTTAACTGAAAGCAACTTGCCACTATATGTTCATTTGAATACACTGACTCCATCTTGATCTGTTTGCCTCAGAAGGAAACAGACCTGATTTCCCGTTCAGATTTCTTTGACTAATTGTTTGTTTTCAAGTGAAAAATAACCTAGCTATATAAATTTGTCATTGACAAAATCTGAATTAAATGTATAATATACCCGACACAATACTGCTAAACCTATGACTTGATGTTTTTCTAGCAACGACGTGCATAAAATAAAGGGTTTGTTTTCAGATGAGTACGGACACTTGGGTTTTTGTATCACACATTTCTATACTTGTATTCTGTATAGTGTACAGGAGATCTGTAGCAAATGATATTGTGTGCAGGCCTAAGCCATTTGAGATAAACGGTATAAACTGTGGGTCAGCTCCTAATGGGTGGGACTTGGGTGTACAAACCTCCAGAGGCTTTTGATTGGTTTATTTAATGTCATGGTGGTAATGCACATTGCGAGCCGCCAAAATGAAGAAGCCATTTGGGATATTTTAAAGCAACGCCCATGACAAATTATCAAAATGTCCTGCTTTACCTGTATTCACCCTGTTTATCAGTGAAATAATGAAGGTTTGTACTTTTTTTTTTGTTGCTTCACCTTGCAAAGTCAAATTAATTTCTGACTAATAATGTTTGTTTTGTTTTTTTGTCTTTACTGTAGAAGTCTCACATAAGGGTTGTTTAAGCTGAAACTTAATACAGTTTGCAGAATTTGATTTAAAATGATTGGCTTGAGTGTTTTTCCTCTAGAGGGCGCTTGTCGACTCAGAAACGAATTCTCCATTGAGTTCTTATTGGACACTAAAATCTATAATTATGTATATTCAGTATACATATATTCTAAATGTATTAGTATTAGAAAAACAATTTGAAGCATAATCTATTAAAATAAAATATTAAAACATAAAATATCATCCAGTAATCATAAACGACTGTGATTGGGCCCTCTCTACCGGCTCTGAAAGAGGTAAGAGGCATTATATGTCCACCACCTTTTTTATAAGTTACTTCAGCAACGGTCTTGACAATAATTTACACTAAAACAATGACAATGAGAATCTTTACACTTAATTGAAAAAAACAAAACACTAGCTGTGTCTCATTTCATTTAATTTCGAAGGCTGCGTCCTCCGGAGGAGGCTGTATACGGAGTGTCCTTAATCAGAATTAAAGGAGACGTCCTTCGTAGTCACACAGACAGGAAGTATCACGTTGCTATGCCAACACCTTCACAGCGTCGTTGCGCTCTCACACCAGTTCTATGAATGAAAATTATTTAAAATATTATTAAACTTGAAAATGACTATGAAATGTTTCTTGCCTTGACAACAAATTACTGTTCTAAACGTTTTAAAATCACTAAACACTTGTAATCCAGTTTACCACAACTATAACTAAAAAACATGACGGTTGTCAATGGCGACGCAAAGAATTGTGGGTTAACTACAGAATGTTAAGATCCAATTAAACACACCTGAACCAGCTAATCAAGGTGGCATATAGGGACTTCCAGGCAGGTGTGTGGAAGTAAAGGAGCTAAACTCTGCAGGACTGAGTTTGGACACCCCTGAAAGAAACCGTCCAGGCCACTAAACCATGATAATTTAATTCATACTAATTGCCATTTTTATGTTATGAATTAAAATGTTAGCGATTTACCCATCACATTTTCCTTGTAACTTCCCATAATTCAAAATAACCACCTGACCATTTTCTCTAACAATGTTTCCTTGTGTCCCATTAAAGATAACATTTATAAAATAACTCTCTTTATGCTGCTTCGGCCAGAGGCATGAGTGAATGTTATGCATCTGAAGAAATGAGAAAAGCCTTTCAGGCCTGATCATGAGTGCAGGGGGTTCAAAGACGATCCGCTCCTCATGACCAGAAACCTCCTCAGTCCCACCGGCGACATGGAGGAGTTCAGGACGCGCACTAGTGGCGCAGACAGCGCCCTGCTTGGAGAGACTTTAACGCTGGTGAGAGAAGCATCTTTACTTATTTAAAGTTGTTGGCTTGTATTATTTTTTTTATATTCAAGAAAAAGCTGTTCTTTAGTTGTAAGTGTTTTAGCAGCGATGAAGAAATCGTTTAGAGATGCGTTTTAATGACTTGCTTGATCATGCCAGAAAATCTATGAGCAGGTGTTCGGCTACAGGATTATGAAAATGAACCATGGTTTTATTACAAATAAAACCAAAAAACCATGGTTATATTAGTTAAACCATGGTAACCACAAATTAACCATAGTTTAACCATGGTATTTGTGGTAAAACTGTGCTTATATAAATGATCAATTAGCCAAAACAAACATGGTTACTACACTTTTACTACAATAAAACCATGGTTATTTTTCGTAAGGGATATTATGAAGCAGAATTAAAGGGACAAATTATTAAGCACAATATAATCATGGTTAGGCCTATATGGAAAAATGCAGTCAAATCAAACTAGTTAAATTGTGAACTTAAGCGCCTGTATTTGTTAATGCCAACTTTCCCCCCCCTTTAAGAATACAGTTCTCCACCTGGCTATAGGTGGACTCACATCTCTGTTAGTCCTCGTGAGTATTGGTACACACACACACACACACACACACACACACGGTTTACTTATCTTGTGGGGACTCGCCATAGGCTTAATAGTTTTTATACTATACAAACTGTATATCCCATCCCCTTACACTAACTCTACCCCATACCCATCACAGAAAACTTTATGCATTTTTTTTATAAGCTGTTTTTCTCATGGGAACCAAAAAATGTCCACAGCATTTTGTCCCCACAACGTAGGTTTTACCAGGACCACACACACATACATATATTTGCAGTATAGTGTTTTGGCTATCACTCTTACACCATGAACTTTAGGATCCTTTTATTTATTTGTAAATGTTTTTATGGTGTTGCCTCTACATTTATTTGCAACAATGATTACTGATCACTTGCATCCAACTGCAAAGTGCTAGTTGTACCCCATTTTCCCTCTTTTTCAGGTAACTGTCATCAGTTCGTTTGTCTTCCCTACACCACCTCCAACAGCATTAAATATCTTCTTTGTGGTCTGCATCATGATGATCTGTTCCTCTGTATTGGTGCTGGTAAGTTCTGTATACAGAAGTTCCGCTTTATCAGTCTCTGCTTGATATTTACGGTCTGATTCATCACTTTTTGTGAAATCATGGAGGTTTTATGATTTCGTTTTAATATGTAATTTATTGAAAATAACTTTCTCTGTTTGTTGCAGATTTTCTGGTATCGTCAAGGTGATCTGGATCCAAAGTTCCGTGGTCTGATTTATTATTCCATTGGTCTCATTATCCTCCTCTGTCTGTGTGCCAATCTGTACTTCCATGATGTTGGAAGATGACATGATTCAGGCACGCCACTTATACTGAGCACCTTCTTAAAGTTGTAAAAGGAATATAAAAAGGTAGTTTATCTGTCAGAAGGGATTGTTATTGGTGATCAGATGCTTGTTCAAATCTATCAGTTTATTTGAACAGTGTAACTTATGTATTTTTTTTTATGCCAAAGCTAAATATTTCTATTCATTATTTTGTTGCTGTCAAGAGTCATGATAAAGTATTTCCATTACTTGTATAAAATATTGTGAATTATTATAATATATATATGTTTTGTTCTGTGAGCAATTTTGTTAAAGGACAGAGCTCTGACAAAGAATAAAATAATATACATGTACCACGGAAGTTAAACGTTTTGTTCGTTGGAGACCATAATGACATGAGTCTGGTCTTGCTCTGCATGCAAAATAATGTTCAATAAGACCAATGAGGCCAATGCAATGCATTTGTTGAATGCAAAACCTCTATGAACATCAAACCAAATTTAGCATGCAATAATCTAATTTAGACAAACTATATATATATATATATAAATTTATTTATTTTTTCAGTATCAGAATTTTAAGTTGATAATTATGTGAATGGTTAAGAAAAACTATGTATTTTAGGCGCTGTGACAAGTTAAATAATTTGAATTTTTTAACAATTGAATTACTTTTTCGCTGTTAAAATAAATACTGGGGTATGAGAAATATATTTTTATTTTATTTAAAATGTTTCACATAGGCCAGTCTCAATTAACATAAGATCATGGAAATAGTATGCACAATTGTACAAAAAATAGAAAATGATGTATAAAATGGTTTTAGATACAAGTTTACACACTTGCTGTTCTTTCTAATTTCTTTAAAACGACTGCCATCTAGCGGTGTGCAGATGAATAACAACAGCAAACTCTTTTATTATTAGTGAATGGAAAAGCAATGGTTTGAATGTTCATTCTGTTATCCGAATGTATTATATGCCTAACAGATTTTTTTTTTTTTTTTTTTTTAGTATTATAGCCTATATGACTCTACGGTGTGCGAAATTCTGCGAATTATCGGCTACAATACATTTGATGGTCCCTCAAAGTAGCTAAAACTGGAGAGTAGAAAAGTAGCGTACTATTTTTAGGCTAATGCTGTCTTCACGTGCTATCGGACATTTCCTACTTCCCACTTCTGAAGTCATGATTACGAGCTCATCGCATTAAAATTTTGCTTTGATGTCCAATTTTTAACTAGGAAACTCGTTAAGAGAATTCCGATAGCACGTGAAGGCAGCATTATTAACACATTTGTGACGTAATTTCTAAGACTTCAAACCGGCTCTGTCAGATGACGTTTTATGTTGACGTCGCTATCTGATATGATGGGACGGTCCCGTTATTCCGTTCAGCAAGCGATGGGGCGCACGAGGAAAAGCATCGTCCGCCACCGAAAGCGTTTTATACTGTATTGTACGGCATGGATATGCTGCGTTTTCACCCTGAACGCGTCCACGGCGTCTGCCGCTCACCTGCGTCAGTGTAAAGAGGTGAGAGACCATTCTTGCACATGTTTTTGCGATACTTAACGGCGTTAATTGCGTTTGATCCAATTTATGTATGTGTTTTTGCACGTCTATGGGGTTTTAAAAGCATCCGTGGTCCTTTGGCAAACACTGATCTGTACTTTTGGGATCAGTCTCTTTACTGAATCATCCAGCAAGATGTTGTATAGGTTGTCACACCTTATAACCAAAGTAACAGGTGCGTCAGATACGTACACACAAATTGAATAGTAGTAACCAATGAGGCTGTTTGGTTTATATATGAAGAAAAAAAAAATGGTTAAGAAACATTTAGATTCTCAGAGGTAGTCGTTTAATAGATTTCAATTTATGGATATGTGCACACTGCCAGAGCCTTAAATCATGTCTTTAGAAGTGCTTGGTTCCTCTCGTATCTCTGTCATCGGGGGAAAAGGCTTTGAGGCTTTTGAAGTTCCTTCATATTAGATATTTGAGGCACTTTTAGATCTCACACTGATGCGCCTGCATAATTTTTTATTATATTTATTTTTTATATAGTGGAGCTTTCATTTGAATCTTCACATCACTGTTGATTTCTAGTAATTCCATATCCATATATACAAATCTATATCCATGTGTGTGTAGGTGTTACAACTTATTTGTGCACTCTTTTGTTATATATATATATGTATATGTATGTGTGTGTGTGTGTGTGTGTGTGTGTGTGTATATATATATATTTTTTTATTTATTTTTTTTTTTTCAAAACGTTTTTGAAGCATAAAGATATCTAAGCATATCTTTTAAAAATATAAAATGTACATGCTTAATTTAAATTCTTGGCTTTTTGGTACCTCCTCATGATGTGATTTTTCACAGATGCGTTATCGTGTAGTTTTGACCTGTTAATTGTTGGATTTTAATGTTGTTTGCTTTTGCAGTGGTGAACATACTTTAAGTCTGTATTGCTATAGATGTATTTACAGATATTCAGTCATTTAAGCTCCCGACAATTTTGAATATCCGTTTATTCTTATGTCTTTTGTGTGTTTGACTATACTAATGTGTTTACTTGAGTTTTTCAGCTTAAATATTGATTAAGAAGCTGATATGCTTTTTGTCTGGGTATATTGATTGGTGTCAGATTGCTTTTTTGGAATGGGCATTCCATTTTAAATATATCTCATCTCTGAAATAATGTGTTCGAATTTAGCCAGAGTGTATGTTTTATCTCTTAATGTTATGCTGATAAATGAACAAGGTTCCAGTGGAGTGCTAAGCGGCACTTTTCACAAAGATGGTCAGCCCTGCGTGCCCATCTCAAGAGCCTGGTGATATGATGCTAAGAATAGCCTCCCTCAAACTGCATTCACTGAGAGCTCAGCACCTCCTCTGGCCTTTGTGCATGGAAAAACTGTGACTGTTAAAATCTTTATGTGTCCCATAAACCAAAAGATTGACTGCAGTGCTTGTCTATGAATATGAAATAATATTGCAGAATTGGGCCTGTTTGGCTTATGCATTTATAAAAATGAGAAGGTAATTCAACATAGTTCCCTCAAAGACACATTAAACATGTATGTAAATCCACCTTGAATAAGGATGTAAGACAAGTTATTTAAAACTTTCAAGCAGTATTTATATAATCTGTTATTCAATAATGTACTCATTTGCTTATAGGGAATTACATACATTGGGAAGTGTGGGGTTTGGTATGCACATTTGATTCCTTATTAGACAAGATCTGATTAACCATTAATTGCTGAACTATTACTGAAATATTACTCCTTTGTGATAAACTATAAGCAGAAAGTATTGCTTTTACTACAAGCTTTTTTGCATTTTCTCATTGTCATTATCAGGCGCTCATTTATATATTATGTGGATTAGCACTATAGGCTGATTTCAGGTATATGGCTTGTACTAGGGTTTTGTATAGTAATGTGTGTAAGACTAGATCCTGTATGTTGACCCGCAGGGCATTCTGGGTTTTATTATCAGCTTCCTCCTGATGGCAGCCTTTCCTTCCCAATCACTCAATCACTTCTGGTGGACCCGTAGGAATGTGGTGGTAAAGAGATGATTCAGTGGTTTGAAAAAAAAATCAAATCATATCAAAAACAATAAATCAGTTTATTAACGTGTGTTTTCTGTTATAATTGTCACCTTAGCTGGGGTAGATGCAGGGTTTACACTTTTTGGGTTCATTAACCTACAAATAACTTATTTATACTATAGTTTGTTTAAGCTGAGATTCAGCAAAGTATTTTAAAGATTAAAAAAAGTTATTTTACCTTTCTTGTTTTCCTTCAAGCCCATTATTCTGTTTTAAGTAGGTTCTTGCTGTAAGATACTGATTAGCATCTTACAGCTTCACAAAACACGATGTCCAAGTTCGTTAACAAGCATGTCATCCCATTTTGTTCAGTTCTTTCACCAATGAGAGATGTCGGTTTGTTCACAAACATGTCCATGACACGGTGTCCAAGTTCGTTCGGGAGCCAGGAGTTGCAATTCGTTTTGGAATTATGTCTGCGCAAGTTCTTTCACAAAACACAATGTACAAGTTTGTTCAAGAGCCATGAGTCTGCATTCGTTCGGGAGCCAGGAGTCGCAGTTCGTTGAGGAATTATGTCTGCGCAAGTTCCTTCACAAAAAACAGTGTCCAAGTTCGTTTGGGAGCCAGGAGTCGACTAGAAGTTGCAGTTCATCTGTGAGCCAGAAGTCGCAGTTCATTCGGGAGCCAGGAGTCGCAGATCATTGAGGAATTATGTCTGTGCAAGTTCCTTCACAAAACACAATGTCCAAGTTTGTTCGGGAGCCAGGAGACGCAGTTCATTGAGGAATTATGTCTGCGCAAGTTCCTTCACAAAAAACAATGTCCAAGTTCATTTGGGAGCCAGGAGTCGACTGGAAGTTGCAGTTCGTCCGTGAGCCAGGAGTTGCAATTCATTCGGGAGCCAGGAGTCAGTGTTCGTTCAGGAGCCAGGAGTTGCAGTTCATTGAGGAATTATGTCTGCGCAAGTTCCTTCACACAACACAATGTACAAATTCATTCGGGAGCCAGAAGATGGCGTTCGTTCGGGAGCCAGAAGATGGCGTTCGTTCGGGAGCCAGGAGTCGCAGTTCGTTGAGGAATTATGTCTGTGCAAGTTCCTTCACAAAAAAACAATGTCCAAGTTCGTTTGGGAGCCAGGAGTCGACTAGAAGTTGCAGTTTGTTTGTGAGCCAGGAGTTGCAATTCATTCGGGAGGCAGGAGTCGACGTTCGTTCGGGAGCCAGGAGTCGCAGTTCATTGAGGAATTATGTCTGTGCAAGTTCCTTCACAAAACACAATGTCCAAGTTTGTTCGGGAGCCAGGAGACGCAGTTCATTGAGGAATTATGTCTGCGCAAGTTCCTTCACAAAACACAATGTCCAAGTTTGTTCGGGAGCCAGGAGACGCAATTCATTGAGGAATTATGTCTGCGCAAGTTCCTTCACAAAACACAATGTACGAGTTTGTTCGGGAGCCAGGAGTCTGCGTTCGTTCGTGAGCCAGAAGATGACGTTCGTTCGGGAGCCAGGAGTCGCAGTTCGTTGAGGAATTACGTCTGCGCAAGTTCCTTCACAAAACACAATGTCCAAGTTTGTTCGGGAGCCAGGAGACGCAGTTCATTGAGGAATTATGTCTGCGCAAGTTCCTTCACAAAAAACAATGTCCAAGTTCATTTGGGAGCCAGGAGTCGACTGGAAGTTGCAGTTCGTCCGTGAGCCAGGAGTTGCAATTCATTCGGGAGCCAGGAGTCAGTGTTCGTTCAGGAGCCAGGAGTTGCAGTTCATTGAGGAATTATGTCTGCGCAAGTTCCTTCACACAACACAATGTACAAATTCATTCGGGAGCCAGAAGATGGCGTTCGTTCGGGAGCCAGAAGATGGCGTTCGTTCGGGAGCCAGGAGTCGACTAGAAGTTGAGGAATTATGTCTGTGCAAGTTCCTTCACAAAAAAACAATGTCCAAGTTCGTTTGGGAGCCAGGAGTCGACTAGAAGTTGCAGTTTGTTTGTGAGCCAGGAGTTGCAATTCATTCGGGAGGCAGGAGTCGCAGTTCATTGAGGAATTATGTCTGTGCAAGTTCCTTCACAAAACACAATGTCCAAGTTTGTTCGGGAGCCAGGAGACGCAGTTCATTGAGGAATTATGTCTGCGCAAGTTCCTTCACAAAACACAATGTCCAAGTTTGTTCGGGAGCCAGGAGACGCAATTCATTGAGGAATTATGTCTGCGCAAGTTCCTTCACAAAACACAATGTACAAGTTTGTTCGGGAGCCAGGAGTCTGCGTTCGTTCGTGAGCCAGAAGATGACGTTCGTTCGGGAGCCAGGAGTCGCAGTTCGTTGAGGAATTACGTCTGCGCAAGTTCCTTCACAAAAAACAATGTCCAAGTTTGTTTGGGAGCCAGGAGTCAACTAGAAGTTGCAGTTCGTCCGTGAGCCAGAAGTCGCAGTTCATTGAGGAATTATGTCTGCGCAAATTCCTTCACAAAACACAATGTCCAAGTTCGTTCGGGAGCCAGGAGTAGCAGTTCATTTGGGAGCCAGAAGTCGCAGTTCATTGACAAATTATGTCTGCGCAAGTTCCTTCACAAAAAACGATATCCAAGTTAATTTGGGAGCCAGGAGTTGCTGTTCGTTGAGGAATTATGTCTGCGCAAGTTCCTTCACAAAACACAATGTCCAAGTTCTTTCGTGCGCCAGGAGTAGCAGTTCATTTGGGAGCCAGAAGTCGCAGTTCATTGACAAATTATGTCTGCGCAAGTTCCTTCACAAAACACGATGTCCAAGTTCGTTAACAAGCATGTCATCCCATTTCTCCAGTGAGATGTCAGTTTGTTCACAAACATGTCCCGGTTTGTTCAGTTTATTCAGGAGCAAGATATTGTCCCAATTTGTTCATGAACATGAATGTTGCAGTTTGTTCATGAACAAGATGCTTCTCTAATGTTGTCTGAGTCTAATTCAGACAGTCTTTTCAACCAATGAAAAGCTCCGTCACAGTCTGCACTCAAATGCTTGTTCTGTAAGTCATTGCATACTGTAGATGTGAGCGAGAATGATTTGTTCAAACCGATTTCTTTACTTAAAATATTATTTTGTGAATTAAACGCCAGTAATGCTGATTTGTGAAGAGGAAAGGTGCGGCCACAGCAGACTCGGGACAGATGACTCATACATTTGTTAGAGTCCTGTTATGACCTGTTTTAATATCCTCTGCATTAATACTTAAGCGTCCATGTGCTTTACTCTTTTACAGTCAAACTTCACACATCCACACCCACAAACACAAGCATTGACAAGATTTTTGCTAAATTTAGATGCGTTTGTTTTCACAGACGGACTACTACTTTCAGTACACTGAGTGTGACAGCACCGGGTCCAGATGGAGGGTGGCCATTCCTCTGAATTCAGGAGAGTGTACAGGACTGCCAGACCCTGTGCAGGGCACCGACTGCAGTAGGTTCACATACATTAATGGGATAGTCAGAGAGGAAGTTTAATTTATGGGTGGGTTTTGACTGAGATGGGAAATGGACATTGTGTGTTTATTTGGATGTTCATGCATGAATGTGTGCACTAATGTGATTCAGTGAATTTCGAATGGCAAGAGTGTGTTTTTAAACAGCATTTTTGTCACCCCTTATCAGCACAGAGGAATTTCCTCTTGGATAGAATATGTTCATTGGCCCCTGAACAATGATTCCCAAACCTCACAGAGTCCTCGGTGTAGTTTGGAAGAAAGCAGCAAAAGTCATTCTGAAATCAAAATGGACCTAAGTTTTTACTTTATTAATAATACACATCTGTGGTCTTTATTGTGCACATTATTAATAAATTCATCAAAACATTCTCTGCCTCTGAAATTACTTTTCTTTCTTCTGAAATAACCAAGGCTACACAGGTGAGGAAAAAAAAAACAATAAAAATGTTCACAATTTTTGAAAAAAGTTTCTCCCTCATTATGTAAAAACTTGGTTTAATGTTGTCTGTAGCAGATTTTGTATTACATGAAAGATTACAGTTTTTGTATTATTTATTAATAATTACTCTGTAATTGATATGGAACTAGATGTGATATTTATTTTAATTTGTTTTTATCTTATACACAGGTGCTGGTCATATAATTAGAATATCATCAAAAAGTTGATTTATTTCACTAATTCCATTCAAAAAGTGAAACTTGTATATTATATTAATTCATTACACACAGACTGATATAAATGTTTATTTCTTTTAATTTTGATGATTATAACTGACAACTAAGGAAAATCCCAAATTCAGTATCTCAGAAAATTAGAATATTACTTAAGACCAATACAAAGAAAGGATTTTTAGAAATCTTGGCCAACTGAAAAGTATGAACATGAAAAGTATGAGCATGTACCGCACTCAATACTTAGTTGTGGCTCCTTTTGCCTGAATTACTGCAGCAATGCGGCGTGGCATGGAGTCGATCAGTCTGTGGCACTGCTCAGGTGTTATGAGAGCCCAGGATGCTCTGATAGTGGCCTTCAGCTCTTCTGCATTGTTAGGTCTGGCATATCACATCTTCCTCTTCACAATACCCCATAGATTTTCTATGGGGTTAAGGTCAGGCGAGTTTGCTGGCCAATTAAGAACAGGGATACCATGGTCCTTAAACCAGGTACTGGTTGCTTTGGCACTGTGTGCAGGTGCCAAGTCCTGTTGGAAAATGAAATCTGCATCTCCGTAAAGTTGGTCAGCAGCAGGAAGCATGAAGTGCTCTAAAACTTCCTGGTATACGGCTGCATTGACCTTGGACCTCAGAAAACACAGTGGACCAACAGCAGCAGATGACACGGCACCCCAAACCATCACTGACTGTGGAAACTTTACACTGGACCTCAAGCAACATGGATTGTGTGCCTCTCCTCTTCCTCCAGGCTCTGGGCCCCTGATTTCCAAAGGAAATGCAAAATTTACTTTCATCAGAGAACATAACTTTGGTCCACTCAGCAGCAGTCCAGTCCTTTTTGTCTTTAGCCCAGGCGAGACGCTTCTAACGCTGTCTGTTGTTCAAGAGTGGCTTGACACAAGGAATGCGACAGCTGAAACCCATGTCTTGCATACGCCTGTGCGTAGTGGTTCTTGAAGCACTGACTCCAGCTGCAGTCCACTCTTTGTGAATCTCCCCCATATTTTTGAATGGGTTTTGTTTCACAATCCTCTCCAGGGTGTGGTTATCCCTATTGCTTGTACACATTTTTTCTATCACATCTTTTCCTTCCCTTCGCCTCTCTATTAATGTGCTTGGACACAGAGCTCTGTGAACAGCCAGCCTCTTTTGCAATGACCTTTTGTGTCTTGCCCTCCTTGTGTAAGGTGTCAATGGTCGTCTTTTGGACAACTGTCAAGTCAGCAGTCTTCCCCATGATTGTGTAGCCTACAGAACTAGACTGAGAGACCATTTAAAGGCCTTTGCAGGTGTTTTGAGTTCATTCGCTGATTAGAGTGTGGCACCAGGTGTCTTCAATATTCAACCTTTTCACAATATTCTAATTTTCTGAGATACTGAATTTGGTTGTCAGTTATAATCATCAAAATTAAAATAAATAAACATTTGAAATATATCAGTCTGTGTGTAATAAATGAATATAATATACAAGTTTCACTTTTTGAATGGAATTAGTGAAATAAATCAACTTTTTGATGATATTCTAATTATATGACCAGCACCTGTATTTATTTAAATGACCTAAAACCTGGCATAGTGTGAAAACATGCATTTTATTTATTTGTAATTTATAATTTTTTTGTACTTTATTTATTTATTATTTATTTTTATTTTTTGTTTATTTATTTTTGTTTGTTTAAAATACAAACCCAATTCCAAAAAAGTTGGGACACTGTACAAATTGTGAATAAAAACAGAATGCAATGATGTGGAAGTTTCAAATTTCAATATTTTATTCAGAATACAACAGATGACATATCAAATGTTTAAACTGAGAAAATGTATCATTTTAAGGGAAAAATAAGTTGATTTTAAATTTCATGGCATCAACACATCTCAAAAAAGTTGGGACAAGGCCATGTTTCCCACTGTGTGGCATCCCCTCTTCTTTTTCTAACAGTCTGCAAACGTCTGGGGACTGAGGAGACAAGTTGCTCAAGTTTAGGAACAGGAATGTTGTCCCATTCTTGTCTAATACAGGCTTCTAGTTGCTCAACTGTCTTAGGTCTTCTTTGTCGCATCTTCCTCTTTATGATGCACCAAATGTTTTCTATGGGTGAAAGATCTGGACTTCAGACTGGCCATTTCAGTACCCGGATCCTTCTTCTACGCAGCCATGATGTTGTAATTGATGCAGTATGTGGTCTGGCATTGTCATGTTGGAAAATACAAGGTCTTCCCTGAAAGAGACGACGTCTGGATGGGAGCATATGTTGTTCTAGAACTTGGATATACCTTTCAGCATTGATGGTGCCTTTCCAGATGTGTAAGCTGCCCATGCCACACGCACTCATGCAACCCCATACCATCAGAGATGCAGGCTTCTGAACTGAGCGCTGATAACAACTTGGGTTGTCCTTGTCCTCTTTAGTCCGGATGACATGGCGTCCCAGTTTTCCAAAAAGAACTTCAAATTTTGATTCATCTGACCACAGAACAGTTTTCCACTTTGCCACAGTCCATTTTAAATGAGCCTTGGCCCAGAGAAAACGCCTGCGCTTCTGGATCATGTTTAGATATGGCTTCTTTTTTGAGCTATAGAGTTTTAGAATGGCACGGTGGATTGTGTTCACCGACAATGTTTTCTGGAAGTATTCCTGAGCCCATGTTGTGATTTCCATTACAGTAGCATTCCTGTATGTGATGCAGTGCCGTCTAAGGGCCCGAAGATCACGGGCATCCAGTATGGTTTTCCGGCCTTGACCCTTACGCACAGAGATTGTTCCAGATTCTCTGAATCTTTGGATGATATTATGCACTGTAGATGATGATAACTTCAAACTCTTTGCAATTTTTCTCTGAGAAACTCCTTTCTGATATTGCTCCACTATTTTTGGCGCAGCATTGGGGGAATTGGTGATCCTCTGCCCATCTTGACTTCTGAGAGACACTCCCACTCTGAGAGGCTCTTTTTATACCCAATCATGTTGCCAATTGACCTAATAAGTTGCAAATTGGTCCTCCAGCTGTTCCTTATATGTACATTTAACTTTTCCGGCCTCTTATTGCTACATGTCCCAACTTTTTTGGAATGTGTAGCTCTCATGAAATCCAAAATGAGCCAATATTTGGCATGACATTTCAAAATGTCTCACTTTCCACATTTGATATGTTATCTATATTCTATTGTGAATAAACTATAAGTTTATGAGATTTGTAAATTATTGCATTCCTTTTTTCTTCACAATTTGTACAGTGTCCCAACTTTTTTGGAATCGGGTGTGTAGACAAAGAAGCTGGCATGGTGGTAAAAAATAAACAAACTAAATTTATTTCATTATTTTGTATTATATTTTATTTGTGTATGTAGGTGGTCTGGATATTAGATAATTGTATGGCCTAACTGATTTCATGTCTAAATTAATTGTCATGGTACACTTGCCCCACCCAATATTTGGATTGGTGATCGATCTGGTCAGTATATGTTTTTCCAATAACATATCATTAAACTGTATTGCACATTTGTTTATATCCTTGTCTGTCAGCATTCTCGTGCAAGGCGGGGGAGTTTCTGGAAATGTCTGCTCAGGAGTGCACACAGTGTGCGGCTGGCACTTACTCCCTGGGCAGCGGCCTACGTTTCAATGAGTGGGACGACATCCCTCCTGGATTCAGCAGCCTAGCAACCTCCCCTGATAACTCACCCAACCGACTGGTTGCATCTACCTGCAGCAGGTGAGTTACTTGGGAGAAGTCAGTCATTTATAAAAGATTGTTTTGAAGACCCCATTATTATTTTTCTTATTCTTGTTTTGGTATATTTCCTATTGAAACGGAAATTCTGAGTGAGACATATTGTTACTTTTTATTTATTTATTTATTTTTTTTTATTAATTTTTGCCTTCTGTATTTTGTGTTTAAAAGGTATTAACAATATATTTTCTTCATTGGTTCAATACTAAATAGTGTAATACTAAAATCCTATTGCACATACATAACGTTGACTTGCATATCAAATGCAGTTTTACTGATAGTCAGTCAGAGACACTATATTGCCAGAAGTATTGGGACACCCCTCCAAATCATTGAATTCAGGTGTTCCAATCACTTCCATGGCCACAGGTGTATAAAATCAAGCACCTAGACATACAGACTACTTCTACAAACATTTGTGAAAGAATGGGTCGCTCTCAGGAGCTCAGTGAATTCAAGCGTGGTATCGTGAAAGGTTTCCACCTGTGCAATAAATCCTTTTGTGAAATTTCCTCAATACTAAATATTTTATAGTCAACTTTTAGTGATATTATAACAAAGTGGAAGCAATTGGGAACAACAGCAACTCAGCCACAAAGTATTTGGCCACAGAAAATCACAGAACGGGGTCAGCGCATGCTGAGGCGCACAGTGCGCAGAAGTTGCCAACTTTCTGCAGAGTCTATAGCTACAGACCTCCAAACTTCGGCCCCGTACACATGAAGCCAGAGCTTTCCCTATCCGATCTTTTTTCCCTCTCTTTTCAAGAAATATCTGCGTACACATGATACATGCCAGACCAGTATGTGGCGCTGTAATTCTGCAACAGAAATACGGAGAAAAAAGAGTTATGGCTAGAAAGGGTAAAGCAATGGTAGGAAGTGAGGAAAAATCTCACAATAAAATAACAATAAATAAATTTGCTACTTACCAGACTGTGTTTTATTAACGCCTACACATACCCCAACCCTAAACCTACCCTTACAATAATGCAAATACAGTAATTAAATGACGCAGTTTTTATGTGCGCATGCCCAGTGCCCGTAGTTGTATCCCTTTCTAGTCTTTCCATTGCCGGACATGGTGTGACGTCATCACCGTTTCACAAAATATACAGATTCGCTGTACACACGAAAACCTAAGGGTGTCATTTTCAGATTTGTCCACTCTGGGACCCAGTTTCAAAAAATATCAGTTTCATGCTCCCAAAACAGCGGATTTGTGTGGACGAAATGCTGATACAGTACAAAATGTTTACGTACACAGCTAAACGCATCTCCGTGTGGACTTCAGATTAGCTGAAGAACAGTGCGTAGAGAGCTTCATGGAATGAGTTTCCATGGCTGAGCAGCTGCATTCAAGCCTTGCATCCCCAAGTGCAATGCAAAGCGTTGGATGAAGTGGTGTAAAGCACGCCGCCACTGGACTCTAGAGCAGTGGAGACGTGTTCTCTGGAGTGACGAATCACACTTCTCTGTCTGGCAATCTGATTGACGAGTCTGGGTTTGGCGGTTGCCAGGAGAACTGTACTTGCCTGACTGCATTGTGCCAAGTGTAAAGTTTGGTGGAGGGGGGGTTATGGTGTGGAGTTGTTTTTTCAGGGATTGGGCTTGGCCCCTTAGTTCCAGTGAAAGGAACTCTTAATGTTTCAGCATACCCAGACATTTTGGACAATTTCATGCTCCCAACTTTGTGGAAACAGTTTGGGGATGGCCCCTTCCTGTTCCAACATGACTGCGCACCAGTGCACAAAGCAAGGTCCATAAAGACATGGATGAGTGAGTTTGGTGTGGAAGAACTTGACTGACCTGCAAAGAGTCCTGACCTCAACCCGACTGAACACCTTTGGCATGAATTAGAGCGGAGACTGTGAGCCAGGCTTTCTCGTCCAACATCAGTGCCTGACCTCACAAATGCGCTTCTAGAAGAATGGCCAAATATTCCCATAAACACGCTCCTAAACCTTGTGGAAAGCCTTCCCAGAAGAGTTTAAGCTGTTATAGCTGCAAAGGGTGGGCCAACTCCATATTAAACCCTACGGATTAAGAATGGGATGTCATTAAAGTTCATGTGCATGTAAAGGCAGACGTCCCTAAACTTTTGACAATATAGTGTATATCTGAAATAATTGTTCCTAATCCAAGTTGTTTTTCATCAAAGCCCTTTATTTTTGCCCTGTCCTTTTATATTATTTATTTAATTTTAAATCAGCACACATTCAGATTAAAGCATAGAGACTTATTTGTGCAGGAATGTACATTCTTCTAGAGACATGAAACAATTCAAGTATTAAACAGTCATTTATTTTTGATCCTGTTATGCAACTGAAGTCTGTAGTCACTACAGCCTTGCGTATTTGTGTGCTTTTAGTTCAAAGTGGATTGCTCAGGGCTCGTATCTGGAGTCCAACAGGGATGAGTGTACTGTGTCTCTGATCTACACTGTTCACTTAAAGAAGTCAGGGTCAGTGTCCTTTGACTACCAGTATGTGGATAACAGCATCTTCTTTGAATTCTTTGTAAGTCTGGATTCTTTACTACTTTGGAGACACATTTGTTTGTAAGATATTTTAAGACATCAAAAGCAGCTATTTTGTACTGTACAAATAAAAATGTTTTTGGACAGATTCAGAACGACCAGTGTCAGGAGATGGACCAGGATTCAAATAAAAATGGATCAAATTGACTAGTCATGGAGAGTGGGGAACACATAGTGTAAGTCAAAAACTAATATATACACAGTAACGGTAAAAGTTTGGAAACATTACTATTTTTAATGTTTTTGAATGAAGTCTCTTATGCAGCCTGAATTTATTTGATCAAAAAAAAAAACTAATATTGTGAAATATTATTACAATTTAAAATAATGGTTTTCTATTTTGATGTACTTATAATTAATAAAATATAATTTATTCCTGTGATGCAAAGCTGAATTTTCATCAGCCGTTACTCCAGTCTTCAGTGTCACATGACCCTTCAGAAATCATTCTAATATGCTGATTTATTATCAATGTTGGAATCAGTTAATATTAATGCTTAATATTTTTTTGGAACCTGTGGTACTTTTTCAGGATTCATTGATGAATAAATAGACATTAATTAAAAAATAGAAATACTGTATAACAATATCAATCTTTAACTATCAGTTTTTATATATTTAACACATCCTTGATTAATAATAAAAAAAAAAATAAAAAAACTGACCCCAAACTTTTGAACAGCAGCATATATTGTTACAAAAGATTTCTATTTTTTTATTTTATTTTTAAATGTTACATTATTATACATACACATATTGTACATTGCACAGTTCTGTTTATCAATACTCAAAAACATTCAATGCTCAAATAAGTCTGTATAAGAGTAATATCTATATGATATCTTCCTCATATGATCAGGTTAATCTGAATTCTGGCACTAATATCCTGTACTGGAGAACTACTAGAGTCACACTTGGCTCTAAAGCGGTCAAACCGGTACTCCTGAAGAACATACAGATAGAAGGTGAGGATGTGCTACGAGTGAATTCTCTTCCATTTTAATCTGAAAATTGCTTCTCATTGGAAGATTGTATAACATCATTTTTCTCTATCAGGTGTGGCGTACACATCAGAGTGTTTTCCGTGTAAGCCTGGGACTTTCAGTCACA
Organism: Paracanthobrama guichenoti; assembly: GCA_018749465.1. Lineage (NCBI taxonomy): Eukaryota > Metazoa > Chordata > Actinopteri > Cypriniformes > Gobionidae > Paracanthobrama > Paracanthobrama guichenoti. The sequence goes on along the minus strand of CM031960.1, from coordinate 6,155,724 downwards.
CCCCAGGCTCCTCCTCCTGTGAGCCCTGTCCACGGAACACTTACTCTGGCCGAGGGGCCAGCTCTTGCACACCTTGCAACACAAAAACACATTACGCCTGTAAGTGCATACATATAAATACCACATAGGCTGGTTTCTGGGAGATGCAGATATATGTGCTCGTAGTAGTACTTTTTTTAAAAGTATACTTTGAAATCATAATTGTGTGCATGAATCTGTGTGTGTGCATTCAAACTATTTTTACATTTTTAAATATTATTATTTATTTTTTTACATTTATAAAAGTTGAACATTAATGTATATTATATTTTTATGCACATATATGTATGCAGAGAATGAGCCTTTAGAATTTTAAAAGAATAGTACGACCAAAAATTTGAATTCTGATATAATTTACCGACCATCATATTATTTGAAATTCATATGGATATTTTTTCTTCTGCTAACACAGAAGCATGTTTAGATACATTTATCTCCCTGTTTCTTTTACTTGTCTAAAATACATTAGTAAAACTTTATTTAATTAAGTTGTAATAAATCAAATTGTGTATCGAATCAAATTAAAATCTGATTTTGCAAAAATAGGTTTTGAATTAAAACCTAATGAGTTGTAAATCAAATTAGTTTGCTATCAGCCTCAAGAGTCACATAGCCAATGTGGACTATTCTTTTAATTTAGAACTACTTTTAGACTTTTAGATAAACTATATCTTTATGGTTCTCGTCCTTGGTGTGATGTGAGATATGAATCTTCTGTATCTTTAACAGCAGAAGGTTCTGCCATGTGCAAAAGTAAACCTCCATGCTCTGAGAAAGACTACATCCAAACCTACAGCACCTGTGATAAGGAAGGAAAGGTACACACACACACACACACACACACACACACACACACACACACACACACACACACACACACACACACACACACACACACACACACACACACACACACACACACGTTGGTGTGTGCATCTATCATTATGGGGACATTCCATAGACGTAATGGTTTTTATACTGTACAAACCGTATATTCTATCCCCCCTACATTGCCCCTACCCCTAAACCTACCCATCACAGACATACGGACATATGAAATGTCCTCATAAACCACATTTATGTTGTAGTAACAGTTTAATACCCATCACATAAACACACACACACACACACACACACACACACACACACACACACACACACACACACACACACACACAAAACAACTATAAGTGTAATAAAAAAATTAAGAAAATATGTATATAAATGCAATTTATTTTTATATACATTCATTCTTTAACACAATTATGAAAAAAAAAAAAAAAAAAAAAACCCCACTGCAATTTAGATTAAATAAAACAATAGAAATATAGATATACAAATATTGTATACATTTGATTTTAAGTATATAATTTAATGCATAAATACTGTTGTCTCTTTCATAGACTCAGGTCATATATAAGTGGGTAGAGCCTCAGATTTGTTTGGACACTGCTGCAGGCGCAATAACACTGCCACCTTCTGGCCAGCGTGAGCCGTGTCCACCCTGTAATCCCGGTTTCTATAACAACGACACTGCCACCTGTTCTCCCTGCCCACCCGGGACCTACTCGGATGGAGTCAAAGGTGATAAATATCCAAACACCTTAAGAAGGACGTATGAAACATGATCATTTCAAAAGCATGAACATCATTTTAAATAAATAGTCAAAAGATATTAAACATGGATTGTGTGGCATCTGTAGCATGCCAGTCTTGTCCAGCTGGCACGGAGCCTGTCCTCGGGTATGAGTACAAGTGGTGGAACGTGCTGCCTGCCAACATGAAGACATCCTGCTTCAACGTGGCCAACAACAATTGTGATGGCTTGAATGGTGAGAGATTACACAAGGATGGTGTGATATGTTACAGCATATGGTTGTAATGCTTATTTTTGCTGCTAGATGTCGCTGTTGCGTCACTGATAAATGCAAATCACCTTTTCTGTATGTTCTAGATGTTCTTCACATTTGTGCATAATATCTTCATATCTTTTACTTTTTGTGTCTTTTAGGTTGGGAAGTAGCGGGTGATCACGTGCAATCAGGAGCAGGTCGTTCGGATAATGATTATCTCATTTTAACTCTCAGAGTGCCCGGATTCAAGTGAGTCTTCAAGTAGGCTATTTGTCCACCTCCTCACAGCTACACATTTCAAGTGCCGCCACAGCATGTTGCGTTCATTAAAGCTCATTAAAACCATCTGGTTAGCATGGTTAAACGGTGTACTTCACCCCCTCTGCTGTGTGAGTTGGTATTACAAGTGTTTCCTTACATAACCTCTGTTCTCTGTGAAAAAATGAGCCTGTATGTTCCTATCAGGTTGCCCGTGTCTGTTCGAGGAGCATCTGGCAGTGAGTACGGCCGGATCACTTTTGAGTTTGAAACCAGCTGTTCAGATGACTGTGAGTTTTACTTTATGACGGTGAGTGTGTTTATATGTGTTTGTGATAGTATTATTATGGTAGATTATTTGATCCTTTTTTTTTTTTTTTTTTTGATAGAGACAGTTTTAATCTGCTTTTAATTAGAATGGTAATTTTGACATCAACACACTTTCATGGCATTTTGTAAAAATTGGTATGAAATGGTGACTGTCATGTATGATGTTGTACAACCTAAATCAAATAAAACTTTACAATTTTTTAAAATTAAGTTTTACTGTTAGACTGTAACAAGGAAAGCTTACAAAAAGCTTAATACCAAAACAAAATTGTATTCTCCCCTCATTAAAGGCACAATATGTAAGACTTTTTGGATTAAAATATCCAACAACCACTAGAACAGTGTTATATATTTTGTTGACTTGTGTACTTACATTATCCTAAATGTTTCCAAGAATGTTTAAATCCAGAGAAATAAGCAATTTTAATCAGGACACGGACTGTGTCCGTGCGTCGCCTATCAATGACATCATACCCGCGTTACCCTCAATTTCCGTTTTATTTTTATTTTGTAGAAACCATGGGAACTCCAAAGACGCTTTAATATATTATGTGTTTTATTAGACAGGTGAGCAACTGTTTGGATACATTCATCAACAGAAAATAACCATTGTTATATAGCTCAACACAGTTAGTCTTATTGTTTAAATCTCGTTGTCATGATTTACCGCGAGTACCATGTTTTACCATGCCTAATATCGCTCTAGCTCTGCAGTGTCCAACAAGTGTCTCATAGCAGCCGCAGAGCGAACACACAGAGTAGCATTATAACATAACTTTCAACACACTCGCATGTATCTAATATGATAAAACAGTGCTGCGTATGCATGACTGGAAACATAGTTATGTACATTATATTGCATTTCTGTCAATATAGCCTCATAAATACTACACAGTGCACCTTTAAAACATTAAAGTTATATTTCCCTCCACATTAACCCTTTCTGACAAAATACGTAAAACATACATAAAATTAGATTTAGGTTCAAATTGTAACAAAGCTTAGATGTGTTATTGCTATTTTGCTATAAATAATTATAAAATATAACATTTCTCTTGAATCTGGCTAGAATATGTTTAAAATTAAGAATCAAAATGTATGCAACAAATACTGGTAACACTACATTATGTTCATTTGCTAACAGTAGTTAACTACATTAGTCTACATGAACTAACAATGAACAATACTTCTACAGCATTTGTTAATCTTAATGTTAATCTCAACATTTACTAATACATGATTAAAATCAAAAGGTGTCTGAATCTGTTATCATTATTTAATGCACTGTGAACTTAAACATTAACATTTTTGGTAACACTTTAGTTTAGGGTTCAACTCTCGCTATTAACTAGTTGCTTATTATCATGCATATTACTAGGATATTGGCTGTTTATTAGTATTTATAAAGCACATATTAATGCCTTATTCTGCATGACCATATTCTATATCCCTTAATCCGACCCAATACCTAAACTTAAACGCTACAAAACTACCGTACTAACTATTAATAAGCAGTAAATTAGGAATTTATTGAGGCAAAACTCGTAGTTTTTACTAAACGTCCATACTAAAGTGTTACCATATTTGTTTTATTAACATTAACAAAGGTTAATAAATACTGTAAGAATATATAGTTCATTACTAGTTCATGTTAGTTATTGTATTAACTAATGTTGACAAATTATACCTCATTGTGATACCAAAATACATTGTGTACCCTTAAGTTTGATAGAATAACTTTTTTTTTCTTTCTTTCTGTCGTTCAAGGATGTAAACAGAAGAAGCACAAATGTAGTTGAATCATGGGATGGGAGTAAAACCAAACAGAGTTACACACACATCATGACTGAAAACTCTTCTGTTGCGTTTACCTGGGCTTTCCAACGCACCAGTCAGGCTAGTGATGTCAGTACAAATGCATATATACATGCAGTGATAAAAACATGTTTATAGAATGACAATAGTCATAATGGTCATTGTCGTTGTCCATCAGGTGCGTCAGTATATAAATGACATGGTGAAGATTTACTCTGTGTCTGTCACCAATGCCGTGGACGGGGTGGCGTCAGCATGCCGTGCATGTGCTCTGCAGTCTCGGCAGGCCGGCTCCTCCTGTGTGCCATGTACAGCTGGACACTACATTGATAAAGAGACCAACCAGTGCAAAGAGTGTCCTCCTAACACCGTCCTGTCTGGGCACAACATCTATGGCAAAGAAATGTGCCAGCCGTGTGGGCCGGGCAGCAAAAGCAACAAGGTATTTCAGTTTTTCATTATTTAAAAAAAAATATTTATTTAATAATTTAATTTAATTTAGTTATTATTCTCTCGCTGTCTCTCTCTCTCTCTCTCTCTCTCTCTCTCTCTCTCTCTCTCTCTATCTATATATATATATATATATATATATATATATATATATATATATGCATTTGATAACACTTAAATGATTTGTTTAAAATAATTTTGTGTTAAATTGATAATTTATTTTATTAAATTGTTAGAATATTTCCATTTAAATACATTTATTGAAACAATTTTTTTTTTCTTGCCCAATAAATAATAAATGTTGTGTGGTCTTCATTCCAATTGCTTATTGGTTAAAAAAATAGGCATTTTTAAAAGTGATTTGTGAATACTAACAATAATAACTACTAAGTGTGTTCTCTCCTGAATGTTTAAATTATAGGAGCACAGTGTGTGTTTCAGCGACTGTTTATTCACATACACTCACCAGAATCGGACTCTTCAGTATGACTTCAGTGCTTTGACGTCTGCTGGGTCCATCATGAATGGGCCTAGCTTTACTGCGAAAGGCACAAAATACTACCACCTCTTCAATATCAGCCTGTGTGGAGCTGAGGTACAATACACACACTTGAAATGAGCAGAAATGACATCACAGAATATTATTTATTCCATCTTCTGTCTTTTGTCAGGGTCACAAGGCTGCAGTCTGCAGAGATAATATCACAGAGCTGCCCAATGAAGACGGTGAAGCTGGTCAGCTGAGCCGTTCAGTGGAGTCTTTTCTCTGTCAGTCAACGATTATTCCTTCAGATGGGCGGGGCTTGCGAACAGCCCTTTCCTCTCAGTCCATAAGCCTGGCCGACACTTTTCAGGGTGAGAAACAATTTTTTTGTTTGACTTCTTCATAGTGTAGCAGATGCGATGTAACAGATTTAATTCATTTGAAATACTTACTAATAGGGCTGCCAATGATAATGTTGTATTATCTGCGTAACTCATGAGAATGAACCTCATTGGTTCTTGTTGAAGCTCAAATGTGCTGCGTAACTCATGAGAATGAACCTCATTGGTTCTTGTAGAAGCTCAAACCTGCTGCGTAACTCATGAGAATGAACCTCATTGGTTCTTGTAGAAGCTCAAACGTGCTGCGTAACACGAGAATGAACCTCATTGGTTCTCGCAGAAGCTCAAACGTGCTGCGTAACACGAGAATGAACCTCATTGGTTCTTGCAGAAGCTCAAGCGTGCTGCGTAACACGAGAATGAACCTCATTGGTTCTTGCTGAAGTTCAAAGTGCTGCGTAACACGAGAATGAACCTCATTGGTTCTTGCAGAAGCTCAAACGTGCTGCGTAACGCGAGAATGAACCTCATTGGTTCTTGCAGAAGCTCAAACCTGCTGCGTAACTCATGAGAATGAACCTCATTGGTTCTTGTAGAAGCTCAAACGTGCTGCGTAACACGAGAATGAACCTCATTGGTTCTCGCAGAAGCTCAAACGTGCTGCGTAACACGAGAATGAACCTCATTGGTTCTTGCAGAAGCTCAAGCGTGCTGCGTAACACGAGAATGAACCTCATTGGTTCTTGCTGAAGTTCAAAGTGCTGCGTAACACGAGAATGAACCTCATTGGTTCTTGCAGAAGCTCAAGCGTGCTGCATGTAACGCGAGAATGAACCTCATTGGTTCTTGCAGAAGCTCAAACCTGCTGCGTAACTCATGAGAATGAACCTCATTGGTTCTTGTAGAAGCTCAAACGTGCTGCGTAACACGAGAATGAACCTCATTGGTTCTCGCAGAAGCTCAAACGTGCTGCGTAACACGAGAATGAACCTCATTGGTTCTTGCAGAAGCTCAAGCGTGCTGCGTAACACGAGAATGAACCTCATTGGTTCTTGCTGAAGTTCAAAGTGCTGCGTAACACGAGAATGAACCTCATTGGTTCTTGCAGAAGCTCAAACGTGCTGCGTAACGCGAGAATGAACCTCATTGGTTCTTGCAGAAGTTCAAATGTGATGTGTAACACGAGAATGAACCTCATCGGTTCTTGCGTCAAGCGAACATGCTTGAACTTCCGTTTACCACAACTGATGTGTGAGTTGATCAATGTTTATGTGATCTAAAAGCCTAAATTCAATCTGTTCATCATCTAAAGTGATCATATCTCTTCAGAAAATTTTGGACTAAACTGCTCAATTCATATGGATTAGTTTTATGATCTCTTTGTGAACTTTTTGAAGCGTGAAAGTGTCGGTTGCGTAGCTGTCTATGAAAGGACAAAAAGCTCTCAGATTTCATCAAAAAGATCTGCATTTGTTTTCTGAAGATGAACGAAAGTTTTACGGGTTTTGAATGACGTGAGGGTGAGTAACTAATGAAAGAATTTTCATTTTTGGGTGAGCTAGCACTTTAAATGTTTAACAGACTTTCCATTATCAGTAAATAATGGAGAAAAGTGTCCTTAATGGTTTATTTAATTATAAATTAAATCCCGATGGGACTGTTAACTAAAGTAAAGTCATTTGCAGTTTAATCACCAAAGCTCAATAATATCACTTATGAGGAAAACACATTGTCAGTGCTGCGTTAATGAGAAGACAATCAGGGCACTGTGGCAACTATAAAACATCTTCATTTCATCATGCGTTATTTATTTAACTTAGTCTTTACTATCTGAATGCATTATACACCTATGATTATATTATGAAGGGATAATTATGCAAAATAATTTTTTTATGTATATAAAAATCAGAATAAATACAGAATGTTTTTCACACACTTTTGCGCATAAGTAATCCTGTTACACCCCAACACTTCTGTCAGGAAACAATATAATATGTAATATTTTATGTTTATGTTTTCATATTTTTTATGTAATTAGTTATTATTAAATAATATAATAATTATTAATAAAATAATTCAAACAAATGCATCCATATATGTTTTCAGCCTTTCAGTGAAGCGTTATCAGCACCTAGATGGAAAGCAGTATTTATAGAAAATTCTTGGATGTTCAGTGTACGATTCAAAAGTGAACCAATTTTTTCATTAAAAGATCATGAAGTCCTGACACTTGGGAAATGTACTTTTCATAACCGACAATATTAGATAAGCACCAGCAAATAAAAATGTGCTGTAGATTGCCGTTGCTTTAGAATAAATCTACATAGTGCTTGTTATAAGTGTTTTAATTCACATTCTCAGGTATAAAATTCAGCATATTTAAAACAGGCTTCTTGTTTAGTGATAAATATGATTCATTACTCTCATTTAAGGGTGGTTCTACTGACTAAGCACTTCCTGCTGTGCTGTCACCCCCATGTGTCCTCTAAGACAGGTTGTGTGTGTTTGTGCCACAGGAGCCACAGTGGAGAAATCACTTAACGGAATAACCGCCAGACCAGAACTATTTCCATCTCCATCCGAGAGAATCCCAGACGTCCACTTCTTCTATCGGTATACGTCATCAAATCTAAAGTGATGGTTGTCTAGGGTTGTAGTTTTAGGGGTTTTGCAATAAGGTGTGTGGTTTGTTCTTTTCCCTCTATCATCCATTATGTGTTTAATGGTGTCTTTTTATTTGTAAAGATCTCCACAGGTCACAACCTCATGTCAGAGAGGGAGAAATGCAGTGGTTTCACTGCGCTGTAACCTGGAGAAAACAGCGAGGGGAGTCATATCCATGCCCAGGTACACACACACACACACACACACACACACACACACACACACACACACACACACACACACACACACACACACACAGACACAGAGAGCTGTCAGTGCAATCTAAATTTGGCACAGGGCGTCTCCCATCATGACATATCAAATCACCTCACTGCAGGGCCAATGACTTATGTTTTGTTTTATTATTATTATTATTTTTTATTTTTTTATTTTAGCGCAAAGGTGTCACTTCTTTTATAGTATTATATTAGAATTATTATAGTATTTTCTAGACTATTAATATTATAGTAATAAAATCGTTATTGTAATAGAATTTTTATATTTATAAATATTTATATAAAATTTATATAAAATATTTATATAAAATTAATAATACTAATAATAGTTTTTATGTATTTATATCAATACAATTATAATGATATATAAATACATCATACTAAAATAATAATGATTATTATTATATAAATATTTAATTATATTACAATAATAATTTGATTGCTATAATATGAATAGTCTAGAAAATACTATTAATATAAAAAATTTGTGTTTACATATTTTTTGTGTACACTGTGTAAAATGGTGTATATTTGACACACGTGTGCACACACGTATATATTTAACATTTTACATATATATATATTTAAGATATATATATATATATATATATATATATATATATATATATATATATATATATATATATATATAAATATTTCTTAAATGCATAGTTGAGAACTAACCTAAGTCATTCTATTCTTATTTTTAAATCTTTACATTTAAAATAATGCAATAAATACAAGGTGAAATGTTAATTTAAAAATAAACCTTTTTGGGCTTTGGCTCTAGATTCTATGACAACAATTCCTTTTAATTAACTTTCAGAACCAATTTCTTTCTTCTACAGTGTGATAGATAATACTAATATGTGTTTTAGTTTAACTTTTTCTGTCCTGTGTTAGTGAGTGTCCTGCTGGGACCTGTGACGGATGCACGTTCCACTTCCTGTGGGAGAGCTCCAGTGCGTGTCCACGCTGCACTAATATTGACTACCACACCATTGAAGGAGCCTGTAAGGGAGGAGTGCAGGTACTCTCTTTCATTAGTTCTATTGATGATGTACTATATATATTTTTGAACTATAAATGTGTGTATGCAGGCACCAAATGTCATTAAAAATTGCCTTTAGCAGGAAACTGCAACGTTATACATGGTTAAATCAAATAGTAAGAATAATAGTCTGAACCTAGCTGGTGTATGTAATACAAGCTATTCAAATCAGTCTATTAAAGAAAATCATCGTTACAAAAGATTTCTATTGCAAATAAATTCTGTTTTCTCTATTCATGTTACACAGAAGACTGGAGTAATGATGCTGAAAATTCAGCTTTATCATCACAGAAATAAATGTCATTTTAAAATAGAAAACAGTTATTTTAAATAATAATAATAATATTTCACAATACTACTGTTTTTACTGATTAAATAAATGCAGGCTTGGTGAGCATAACAGACGTCTTTCAAAAATCATAAAAAAATCTTACCGACCCCAAACTTTTGAACTTTTTAGCTAAATAATCACATTGTCATATAGACACAAATATATGCTTTTAATGAAAATAATGCAAAATCATTGCTGGTAAGAAATATTTGTCATTTTTATCAGTCGACTCCCCACTGACAGGTGTGATTTAAATGATAATTTTGGCAAAGTAATGATGTGATTTTCATTCTAAGGACACGGTGTATATGTGGACTGAACCTCGGCTGTGCACTGGCGGACTGGCTCTCCCGCTGAAGAGAACGTCTCCATGTGAGGCGATTGATTTCTGGCTGAAGGTGGGCGCTGGGCTTGGAGCGTTCTGTGCTGTTCTGCTTGTCTCCGTGACCTGCTACTTTTGGAAGAAAAACAAAAAGTATGATTCCTGTGACCTATTAAAGTTTTTGGAAATATACAACAATTTCTCTTCATTTATGCTATCAAGCTTCATGCTACTTTGTCTTTGTGCTCTGATAGACTGGAGTATAAGTATTCCAAACTTGTGATGACGGCCAATAAGGAGTGCGAGTTGCTGGCGGCGGACAGCTGCGCCATTATGGAAGGAGAAGGGGAGGAGAATGAGGAAGAAGATGTGGTTTATGCCAACAAGTCTTCTCTTCTGGCTAAGCTAAAGGCTATCGCCACCAAGGTTAGCTAAACCACAGGTGTAAATGCTTTTCTTAAAATGAGCTTCACAAGTTAGTAGGGCTGAATGATTTGGGAATTTTATTTCTGATGAAAATTGCAATTTAAAATGTGATTTAAGAAAAATCCAAGTTTGCTGTGCTTGTTTTAAAGCTGCACAATTAGTTTATTAATTTTAATTTATTTATACTGTATTTCAATATTTTTTTTATATCATATGGCTATATAATTAATAATAAAGGACCACTTTTATATTAGGTGGCCTTAACTATTATGTACTAACATTTAAATTAATCATTTGATACAATGCCTTATTGTGTACATGCATGTTTTTACATTGTACTTACATTTAAAAAAATACCTGCATGTAATTACATCTGTAATTCATTTCTGTAGTTACATTTATAATTACACTGTTGACCTTTCCTTTACACCTAACCCTACCCTTAAACTTACCGTCCCTAACTTTACCCGTATCCCACCTCAATATCAGCAAAAGTGTTTTGCAATACAATATGAACACAGTAAGTACATTGTACTTACTTTTTGATGTAAGTACATAGTAGTTAAGGCCACCTAATATAAAGTGGGACCATAATAAGAATAAGAATGATTAATTCCTCTCAATTATATAGCAATATTATTATTGGCATTATATAGTAAAATAATAATATTAATAATAATAGCAATTATTGCTAAATAAAAATAGAAATCTACTTGTTACAATTACACTGTATTTAAAAAAAAAGACAACTTAATTTCTTCAGTTTAATTTCTTAATTTTCAAACATTAAACCATCAAACTTTCATTTTGATGGAAAACCGTGTTCATGTGGAAGCAGCATTTACTTCAAAGCAAGTCGCTCAGAGACACTTAGCATGTATGCTAACAATCTCTCCTTAGTTTCTAGTGTCACTCTTTACTATATTTGTGTAATAAAGAGACAAATAAAATAAGCTAATTGAGAAACGTATACATTATCACCAGTGAACGTCATAGCCATACAGCTTTTTTTAATGGTGCACTGCAGTGTTATGTTTCTATGCCACTAGCAGCACCAGACAGAACTGCAAAAATAATGACTTGTTCAAAACAGTTGTTTATTTTGTTTGAGCTTTCCTGTGACTTGAACAGTAGCGCTTGCCACTAGCAAGGCCAATGTCATGGGTTCAATTCTCAGGGAAAGCAAGAACTGAAAAAATACGTACCTTGAATGCCTTTGATAAAAGCGTCTGCTTACATACATGTCAATGTATTTAGTGACCTCTACTGGTTATTCACAGAAGTGTTTTCGAAAATATGCTTCAAGTAAAGTAATGATCCTCCCTTCCACGAACTGCAATTTCTTTATAGCCTTTCAGTCGAAATGACCTCAGCTCAACCCTCCCTGTACTCTTTTTCCCTCTGTTTTTTTCCTTCTACTTTGTCTTTCCCTCTCTCACCCTGCGCTAGCAGCGACTGCATTCAGAAATTTTAGCTGAGAGTTTGCTTGAGGGTGGGTGTGTATATGCCTTGATGTTTAACTCGGGGCAGTTGAAGGAGCCGCTGAGGGACTTCTAGCAACATCTGTAAGATTAAAGACTGTTGAGCTGCATTGGCATATGCGGTGTGTCACACTGTTCACAGCCAATTAAAAGGGAGTCTAAGAGGAAGAGAGTTGTATTCAACCGTCACTTCAGAATTTCCATTGTCACTTTAAGTCTCAGGCGTTCACTCCAGAAAGACGCCATACGACCTCCCGTGGGAACATGCTCAGATTTGCTGCGGTTTACGGAGTCAGTTTTGGTCCTGCAATTTTCAGGGAAGTTAATTAAGAGAATCCAAAACGAGAGGAATTAATCAATCATGTTCCCTGTGACTGGTTTTGCTTTAGATAAACCCTGCTGAATAATAATAAGAAAATGCTGGTGCCAGGTCCCAGCCTGGTTTTAGAGGGGGGGCTAGTTACCAGCTAAACACCAGCTTGGCCAGGTTGGGAAACTAGCTTAAACCAGCTTGAACTGGCAACGTTTATTTCTGTCTAGTGATGAGAAAAGCCTTACATGCACTGAAATTTTGAACGTACATACATTTTAGTCTTTCTAAGCGTAGCTAAAATTGCAATGCTGTGCATTAGGGGTCAAACTTTTTCTCTTGTTCCCACACAGTGGAGCATATGCAATGAATGGTACCGAATATTACATTACTCTCTTTTTTTCAGCTGTTTTCTGAGCTGTCTTTTACTGTCTCATTGATATAACTACATATACATGTCTTATTATGTGTAAATATTTGTATGAACATGAAAAGAGCCCAGGAGGGGGGAAGGGTCAATATAAAAAAAAATAGCAGTCAGTATCTGTTGTGGCCAACAGCTGCTTCAAGTACTACAGAGCATCTCATCTACTACAGACATATGGTTACACGTGGTTTGGCACTGCAAGAACGATCAACAATCCTTCCTGTCTCCCTGAGCTCTGTCTGAAGCCCTATTCAGATGGTAATAGGGACTTTAAGCAACTGCTGATGGAACCCAAGTATAGGTCTCTGCAGGTTAGTAATAGGAGTTACCACATCAGTGGGTGTGGCTATAAACAGAGGGCCGTTTTCCACTGTGTTACCTGATTTGCCCACGTCACAGTGTGGGTAGGGTTTAGGTGTGGAGTCGGGTGAAGGGGATCATTTTCATTGCGTGATTTATAAACGCCCACAAATTTGGAAATGCCCACTCTTGTTCCGCAGAGATCTCATACTCGATGGAACGGCAGCGGCCGTTCTGGCGTTCTATTGCACATGCGCGACTTTAACTGCTACTTTATGACGTTCTAAAGCAACTATTAGCTGATTTGCCGTAATCGTTAATATGTGAGAGATTAGGCAAGTAAATGTTATGTGGCATTTTAATTGTATCTGTATATAATTGAATGCCAAAAGCAACCATTTCCTTGCTTTTTAAAATTATTATTATTATTTTTTTGTATTTTGTCAAGTGATGCTAAATGATCCATTATGCCGTGATTTTTGCGTTCTTTGGCTACGGCAGTTAACTGTTTACTTCCGGTCGGCGTTGCTGTTCCATCAACAGCTGTTGCTTAAAGTCCCTTTCTCTTTTTGTTGTTTCTCATGTGGACGTCCGTAAAACTTAATCTACATGCCACCTCAGTGAAAAAACGAGTGCGTTAGGATGGTGATTTATTCATGGTGGAGGAGCGAGTTTTGTGATCATACGAATTTGGGAACGCGCTGCTCAGGTGGTCAGTCGAATGATTGTCTGCTGTAAAAATGTCATATGCTTGGAATAATAAGAATAAAATCTTATTTAATTTAATAATAGGAAATTATTAGTTATTTCATTATTTAAATATCCTGTTTATAGGATGCCATGTTAAAAATGTGGAAATGAGCAGAAATAAGTTAATATAATGCTGCTAATTTAACCTATATAACGTTAATTACTGCCGTAATGACGGCTCATTTCAAATGTTTACGTTTTCTTCTCTTTCTCTTTTGAGCGGTGATGAAAGATTATTCTTGTAAATACTTTCCTGCATTTCAGTAATAAAAGTGTAGGCTAGAGCTTTAAAATGCATCCAAATTACAGCACAGTGCAACCGTACGGTGCTCCGCAGTGGTCAAAAAGGATATAAACAGTGAATTTTGAAGCAATTTCTTTTTGAAAACTCAGAGATGTGGATTTGGACGGCAATTAAATTACCACACGTCCATGGTGTTTATCTAAAAACAGTAGGTAATTCGGCCGGGGATTTTTATGCGGGTGGTGGGAGAAAAACACTGACATTCTGGATTCGGACAGCAATAAATAGCCCCTGTGAATTACCGTCCAAATAGGGCTTTTGGCATCTTACATTACAGACATTGCAGTTTATTGCTGTGTTCACATCTGCAGTCCTCATGCCTCCTGCAGCAGGACAATGGCATGTTCACACAGGTGATCAGAGACCCTTCTTTCTCCTGGTGGTTTTCAGAGTCAGAAAGTTTTCAGCCATACTTTTTCAGAGTCACAAAAACATTGATTAAACACCTTTTCCAATAAAGATGAAAACGTTTTTGCTTATTATTTATTAATTGAGTGGTAGTCAAATTCAATTTTATTTAAAATATGCAGTCATAAATATTATTTACGTAATTTAAATGGTCAAAATTAGAAATGTCTTTTCATTAAACTTTTCATGACTGTTTCCTTACTAGTTGAAAAAAAAAATTAAATACATTTGTGTGCTGGATTTATGATTGCAAAACTTTTAACTTGGTGTTTTAAAATTAGCAACCCTACGTGCCCAGCATTGCAATTTTGCAGCGTTTACCCAAATTATTCCCCAATGTAAAGTTTGCCTAAACTAAATGGTTTTTATAACTAATGGCTTACTAAAAACATGGGTAAAAACAAAACTTCTTGAATGTAATAAAATGGGTTGTTTAAGTGTTATGTTTTTGTTTTTTTCAGAAGGAACTGTTAAAGTGAGAATATTTTGTAGTGGAATCGTTTTGAGTTGGAGAAAGTTATTACAATGTGGTTTCAAAAAATACACAGACAATTTTTTTTTATGTTTCTGGGAGTAATGTAAACATGAATCATTCACAGTAATACCAGGAATGTGTATTCATAAAGTAAATAAGGTAAATGTTGATATTATGTTCGTTTACTCACCCCACACAAGATAGCGTTACTTGTGAGGAAGTTAATATACACAAAATAAAGTTTTTAAAATACATATATTGGGTAAAATAATGCAATTTTAACTTTTTATTGAAACATTTCTGTATTGAATGAAATACAGTATGTATATTTTTAATCAACATTTCTCTCAGCTCATGTGATCCACCATCTTGAATAGAATTTTCATTTGTTGCAATGCATTCTCGGTTTGTTTTTTCCAAAAACAAGATGTCTTAGGCCTTGTCCACACTAATATCCACACTTGTACCTGTAATGTTGCCAGAATCATAATCATACACTGTTTGTTCGTCGGCCAGAGGAGAACTGGCACCCCGACTGAGCCTGGTTTCTCCCAAGGTTTTTTTCTCCATTCTGACCCTGAAGGAGTTTTGGTTCCTTGCCACCGTCGCCTTTGGCTTTTGGCTTGCTCAGTTGGGGACACCTAAATTTCATCTATATTACCGATCTGCCCGCATTGACACTATATGATAATTGAAATTAGCTGGATAACATCACCGTTTTCACCAGAGCGGCTGTACAGCCGAATCAAATTCTGTTGCATTATTTTCCTGTTAACACTGTGAAGCTGCTTTGAAACAATTGGACTTGTAAAAAGCGCTATATAAATAAAGGTGACTTGGCTGACTAATATGTTTTCGTTTGGCCTTCCATCCACACTGAGACATTTTTGTCCTGCAAAAATTGAGCTTTTTTAACATAACTTTAGATAAATGGATACATTTATTATTTGGGGCTGGAGGTAATGGCTCTGCAGTGAGTAGCCTCTCATTTTCCGACGTGTTAGTGTGGATGAGAAAATTTTGGAAAATGCTTGAAAACGCTAGTTTGCATGAGCGCTTTGAAACGAAAACTCTGTTTTCAAATGTGTCTGGATTAACCCTTAAATGCACAAATGTTTCACCAATCATTATTTAGGTCTACCCGGATCTATATGTAACACGGATGGATCTCTACCTGCCACGATAATATAAAACTCTCCTGATATTAGAGTAACTAGAGAAGAATAAAATAAAGCATATTTTGTTACCTTTTGGAGCTTGGAAGGGTTCAGTTTGAGCAGATGTTTTATACCATCATCACTGTCCTCGTCAGAGCTCATTCCCCAGTACATCCAGCATCTGGCTCATATTCGCCATCTCAGACATATTCTCAAAACTATCATTTTCAACATCTTCAAAATCAATATTTTAATCGCTGACTGCTGCTTCACCAGATCCACCATCATTAGTGACGCAGTGATTTACAGCACAGCAGTCAAATATTAGAGACATTTCAAGTTTTGCTGATGATTCTTCCTATTCTTTTGTTTTCTGCCTGCGGTAGCCATTTTGTAGCAGACATTGCTACCTTGTGGAATAAAGGTCAATTGCACTTATTCAGTCTTCAAAGATTCAATTATTGTTGTGCAGAAAAAAAATATACACTGTTACACACCTCGGGTCGTTAGTGACACTATACCATTTTTACAAAAAAATGAATGTGAAAACAGGCATTCTTTTATCATTTTATTGTCTTTTGATTGAGGAATACTAAGAAGGTTGATGTATGAATTAAAAAAAAAATTAATGAGGACAAGGGAAGTGAATGATGTCCCGGGTCACTAAAGACCTGAAGTATGCGTTTAAGGGTTAATGTAGATGTAGTCTTAAAGGCAGAATAACGTTGCTGGCTACCTTTTAGAGCAGCCTTTGCATAGGGAGCGTGCCTATGATGCATTAAAATACTGTCTAAGGTTTTGTAACCAGACTTGTATGTGAATAACATGGTTTCTTTAGCGTTCCTGAAATCCGTACCGAGGCAGTTGCAGTTCATTTGTCTTTCTGTTTAACAGGCCTATCTTACCACAACTTGCTGTTTGATTTGCACACTGGTTGTCCTAGCAACGTGCAGTGTCCGTGGACAGTCCTTGGCCTTCACAGGGCAGGCTTTTCAAAGGGAGGCGACCTTGACGAGGAGGGCGATTCTGCACTCTGTTTGTGTACATTTGTCGCGCCTGCGTTCAGTGATTTGTTGCGTTTTCAAAACCATGTTCCTGTTTCTAGGGCAACAAGAAGAGCGGTGAAGCCGTTCAACTGAAATTCTCCAATACAGAGAAGTCTGTGTGGGGATAGAGGAAGAGTGAAGAGTGAAGAGGGATACGAAAAAGAAAGGGATGAATGGAAGTCCCTTTCTCTTCGATATCACACAAAGTGGCCTTTACAAAACAAGGGCACAAGTACCTGAGGAAGGAATGGGGTTAAACACGCCTGCGACGCCTCAGGAACTCGGACAGACATGCTCATTGAATATTTCTGTCAAGATTTGTCACTATGCAGTTGTGTATGTGTGTGTTTTCCTATTGTAAATCTGTGACAATTCCCTCCCTCTCCAGAGCCTGGGTTTCTCCAGAAGCTTTTTGGAGCGACAGCCACGACTTTACATGAGTCTTGCTTGTCAGAGCGAATGTAGCCAAGGGTCAGGGTGAACACACAAATACACTCAGACGTTAAACCACATTGACAGGCGCTTCCAATCCCAGCTAAACAGCACTGGAAAGCCATGTAAAGTGTGTTGTGTTCAAGGATGGCCAAAATAGACTACTTCTTTTTTTTTTACTTAAGTAACCTATTTGACTGTGACGGTGACATTCCAAAGGAAATATGACATGAATAAAGTCTATGAATAAAGAGATTACAGCAAAGCAGGAGTCATTTTTGTACAGCTATTTTTATGATTTTTTTGACATACCGCTGTGTCATTCTGCTTGGCTTACAGTATTAAGACAAACACAGGAGATTAAGGAGAAACGGTATTCCTTCAGAACAGCGACGGCAGACTGAGGTGATGAAACTTTTGCTAGATTTGCCATCTAATTAAAGAACTTAATGAACTGCTGGTAGGGTTTTATTCATGAAATTTTAAGACCCACCGACATGAAATCTGGGTAAATGATCTGTCGAGTCCCATATTGATTTGGATGAGGTGTAAACCTACAGTTACTGTGCCGCTGTGATTTAGTTGTTTTGCTCCACTATTACTCTGACGTGTTAGATGTAGCCAATATTATTCACATTAATAATTCTGTGATTTTATTTTTTGCTCTCATTTTGTTTGCATGTTTACAAGGGAAATGAACCTATAACTGTGTCCAATTGATGTCAGTTATCGGACAGTTTTTTTAATATAATGTATAATAAATTATTGTTTGCACTCTCAAATGTGTGTTGAATTTAAGCACTTCAGAGACCTTATTTGGAAAACTCTAATATGGCGTACAAGTGAAAAAGTTTTTGATCTTCTGATGATTTTTTCCCCAGAATTTTTATAACCCTAAACATAAGAGATCCTTCAATCAGAGGAGTCAGCAGTGTTATTTTATTCATACACTATTATAGCATTTATTAATATTTTGAATTGGCTTTTTGTATATTTTCAGTTTTCATTTTAGTTTAGGTTTTAGTCATTTATATTTAGCTCTTTATTTCAGTTTTAGTTTTAATCAGCTTTATAGCTGAATTGAACTCTACAGTTATTGAAGCGAAATGAATCAACACTGATTTCAACTGAATAATGACTGTTTAATATATTGTCTTTTTAGAGATGATTTACAGCAGAATTGAATACTGTTTGCATCACTGAATAATTATTATTTACCTGTTTATCACTGTAAAGTTGCTCTGAAACAATCTGTATTGTATAAAGCTATATATTAATAAAGGTGACTTGACTTTACTTCATTTTAGTACTTCACCTTATGTTCTCAACTAGGCATTGTAGACATTGTATATTTGAATATTTTGTAATAATCTTCTAATACGTTTCAATGATTTATACATTCACTAGTTTTATATTGTGATGTCATGGCTGATTACATCATTTACAGTGCTTCATGGGATGAGTAGTTCTCATAAAGGCAAGTTTTTGTCTTATATCTTGATATGAGTAATTTTATTTCACAATACACTATATTGCCAAAAGTTTAGGGACGTCTGCCTTTACATGCGTATGAACTTTAATGACATCCCATTCTTAATCCGTAGGGTTTAATATGGAGTTGGCCCACCCTTTGCAGCTATAACAGCTTCAACTCTTCTGGGAAGGCTTTCCACAAGGTTTAGGAGCGTGTTTATGGGAATTTTTGACCATTTTTCTAGAAACGCATTTGTGAGGTCAAGTACTGATGTTGGACGAGAAAGCCTGGCTCGCAGTCTCCGCTCTAATTCATCACAAATGTGTTCAGTCGGGTTGAGGTCAGGACTCTGTGCAGGCCAGTCAAGTTCCTCCACACCAAACTCACTCATCCATGTCTTTATGGACCTTGCTTTGTGCACTGGTGCGCAGTCATGTTGGAACAGGAAGGGGCCATCCCCAAACTGTTCCCACAGTTGGGAGCATGAAATTGTCCAAAATGTCTTGGTATGCTGAAACATTAAGAGTTCCTTTCACTGGAACTAAGGGGCCAAGCCCAACACCTGAAAAACAACCCCACACCATAATCCACCCTCCACCAAACTTTACACTTGGCACAGTGCAGTCAGGCAAGTACCATCCTCCTGGCAACAGCCAAACCCAGACTCATCCATCGGATTGCCAGACAGAGAAGTGTGATTCGTCACTCCAGAGAACACATCTCCACTGCTCTAGAGTCCAGTGGCGGCGTGCTTTACACCACTGCATCCAACGCTTTGCATTGCACTTGGTGATGTAAGGCTTGGATGCAGCTGCTCTGCCATGGAAACCCATTCCATGAAGCTCTCTACGCACTGTTCTTCAGCTAATCTGAAGTCCACACGAAGTTTGGAGGTCTGTAGATATTGAAAGTTGGTGACTTCCGCGCATTGTGTGCCTCAGCATGCACTCTGTGATTTTACGTGGCCGAACACTTTGTGGCTGAGTTGCTGTTGTTCTCAATTGCTTCCACTTTGTTATAATACCACTAACAGTTGACCGTAGAATATTTAGTAGTGAGAAAATGTAACGAATGGACTTATTGCACAGGTGGCAACCTATCACAGTACTCTTGAATTCACTGAGCTCCTGAGAGCGACCCATTCTTTCACAAATGTTTGTAGAAGCAGTCTGCATGCCTAGGTGCTTGATTTTATACACCTTTGGCCATGGAAGTGATTGGAACACCTGAATCCAGGTGTCCCAATACTTCTGGCAATATAGTGTATCGATATAGTTATTTTTGCTTTAAATAAGGTTTTTGTGATATCAAAATTTTTAATACCACTGAAATTTCATAATTCTTATCACCATTTTCAATATCATTAAAAAAATAATACTAGCCTAAAAAATATCTCAAGCTAACTGAAGACAAATAAACAGTGATGAAAGAGCAAAGAAAACAAACTAATAGAACAAAGACATAATTGAAATAGACGTACAAAGACTTCAAGCACTAGAAATACTACATAAAATGTATAAATTAATCAAATTATATCAAATATATATATATATATATATATATATATATATATATATATTATATATATATATATATATATATATATATATATATATATATATAAACAATGCATAGTCTTTACTGTGTAAATTAAATATACATTTATTCTTATTAAAATGACAAAAGTGATCCAGTCAAAAGCAGTAAGAGAATTTCTCATTTTTTATTGTTGTTTTATTAGCATTAATAGGGTATGCACGTGACGTCACCGCTGGCCGGAGTGACTGCAGTTACGCCCCCTGAGTGGCGAAAAGAACACATCTAAAATGGGAAAGAGCTTTATATTGATGGTACAAATAGATTTGACAAGAAATCTGACTCCAGGCAGCGAAACGTGGATTTGCAGGTAAAATCATACCCTACATATTGTATTATTATATATTGTATTGACAACTCAATTAAACGTTTACCATCTTATTTTCTGCATAATTGGATATTTTTTTAATAAACACAGACAAAAACTATAGGTCTGGACGATATGAAACTATAGGCCTAACATTGATATAAGTAATCATTCGGATTTAGACATATCTATATTGTATTTATATAAAGCGTTCACAGGCAATTGCTTTATGTATATATCCGGCTTCAAAATCAGGCTCATATAAATGTCAAGAAACATGATTCCTGGTTGCATGTCAGTATCCCTGGATCACTGGATCTTTGGTAAGTTGTAACGAACACTATCAAGTCCAACCTTTAGTTTAAATTGATAATAGTTTGTTTTACTCACGTTTCCCCGATTAAATCCAGTCATGCAGCAGGCTGTTTTGCCACTTATGCCGCGTTCCAGGCAACCCGTAACCGTGTTTTTCCAACCTTCTACCCGTGAAAGTGCGCTGGAACAGCAGTCAAACCTGTGACTTCCCACCCGTGAACTCGTACTAGATCGATGTATTCCCAGTTACATAGCCCGCGAAACAACAATGGTAGCCCCTACGGATGCGGTGTTTATGGAAGTCGTACACGGTATTTTACAAATAACGTAAAATAAAAGGTATAACAATTTACACTCACCTAAAGAATTATTAGGAACACCATACTAATACTGTGTTTGACCCCCTTTCGCATTCAGAACTGCCTTAATTCTACGTGGCATTGATTCAACAAGGTGCTGAAAGCATTCTTTAGAAATGTTGGCCCATATCGATAGGATAGCATCATGCAGTTGATGGAGATTTGTGGGATGCACATCCAGGGCACGAAGCTCCCGTTCCACCACATCCCAAAGATGCTCTATTGGGTTGAGATCTGGTGACTGTGGGGGCCATTTTAGTACAGTGAACTCATTGTCATGTTCAAGAAACCAATTTGAAATGATTCGAGCTTTGTGATATGGTGCATTATCCTGCTGGAAGTAGCCATCAGAGAATGGGTACATGGTGGTCATAAAGGGATGGACATGGTCAGAAACAATGCTCAGGTAGGCTGTGGCATTTAAACGATGCCCAATTGGCACTAAGATGTGCCAAGAAAACATCCCCCACACCATTACACCACCACCACCAGCCTGCACAGTGGTAACAAGGCATGATAGATCCATGTTCTCATTCTGTTTAGGCCAAATTCTGACTTTACCATCTGAATGTCTCAACAGAAATCGAGACTCATCCGACCAGGCAACATTTTTCCAGTCTTCAACTGTCAATTTTTGGTGAGCTTGTGCAAATTGTAGCCTCTTTTTCCTATTTGTAGTGGAGATGAGTGGGGTCTTCTGCTGTTGTAGCCCATCCGCCTCAAGGTTATGCGTGTTGTGGCTTCACAAATGCTTTGCTGCATACCTTGGTTGTAAAGAGTGGTTATTTCAGTCAAAGTTGCTCTTCTATCAGCTTGAATCAGTCGGCCCATTCTCCTCTGACCTCTAGCATCAACAAGGCATTGTCGCCCACAGGACTGCCGCATACTGGATGTTTTTCCCTTTTCACACCATTCTTTGTAAACCCTAGAAATGGTTGTGCGTGAAAATCCCAGTAACTGAGCAGATTGTGACATACTCAGACCGGCTCGTCTGGCACCAACAACCATGCCACACTCAAAATTGCTTAAATCACCTTTCTTTCCCATTCTGACATTCAGTTTGGAGTTCAGGAGATTGTCTTGACCAGGACCACACCCCTAAATGCATTGAAGCAACTGCCATGTGATTGGTTGATTAGATAATTGCATTAATGAGAAATTGAACAGGTGTTCCTAATAATCCTTTAGGTGAGTGTATAAGTTTATAATATAATTTAAATGGACTGGACTACCTTTTAATGAATTGTGATTGTTTGTTTTTTTAATTGTGCTCAATATGAATATGACAAGCTGAGTAAAGATTGTTCTCTAAAGATTCTGTGTTTCACAGAGAAAAAAAAAACAGCATACAGGTTTATATCATCATGACAGAGAGAAGACGATCACAGAATTGTCATTTTTGGGTGAACTATCGCTTAAAGTAATGCTGCAGCGGTGCAGCAAACGCTTTGTACATTCCTCATTAGTTCTCTCACTATATCCGAATGTCATCTCACTTTCTTTTATTCTGACTCTCACTCATTCCTGTGATTCCTCGTCTCCCAGGGCTTCAGAAATATTGTGTTGTAGGTGGAAGAGTTTGTGTCTAACCTGGAAAAGTGCAGCAGTTCTGATATCTCCCATAAAAGCCTCGACTCTGTGCCACAGCCATTAGAATTCCACTGAGGACAGAAGAAGGGTGATGTGTACAATTCACCAAAAAAACTCACTATCTCTATCCCTCAGCCATCACTTTACCTCCAGTTCTCATACTCTCATTCATGCCGTTCCCTCTCTCTTTCTCTCACCTGTCCTCTCTCTCCTCAGGCGAACTTATGTGGCTGATAAAAGGAAGGGTTTTCAAAGGCTTCAGCACTTCAGCACTTCCGATGTATTATTCTGGCCAGAAAATCCCTGGCAAAAATTGCATTCCATTTTCCCGACTCATAATCTCTTCTGCTTCATCCTCTTTAGAAAGCCAGAAGCCAGCTGATTGGATGTCAGCAGAATAATTTAGTAGAAGAGAGAACACACAGGGACGTTTTTTTTTTATTGGTGAGGAAATGCTCGTCTTTGTGAGACATCTGAATCCATCGCAGTCACTGGCACAGAAAGCGTTGAGAAGGTATGTCAGTGTATGTCTGAAGTGCGATAGAGATTTACTGTTATCCCACAACCCCAAAATGAGGAAGAAAAAAGACAATTCATCATTTAGTTGGTTTATTGTGATGTCATAATGTCCTTTTTTATTGCACACTGCACCGTGGGTACTGTTCTATTGCTTTGTGTTCAAACTGAAAAAGTTCAGTGCCTTCCCGAAGTACGTTTCACACATTTATACCTCTTTTACAGATTTTAAGGAGAGTTTTTAGTGAGAAAACTTTTTAACCTTTACACACAACACTGAAATCACCCCAAATTGTTCTTGATGCATCCAATGAACATGCCGTTTCAGAAAAACAGATTGAAAAAGTATATGGGGTTGACAAATGTACTATATTTACTAACAGATGTGACTCTAAATTAGCCTGTACGTACAACGGAAAACAAAATCAATCCCATTCTCAAACTTGCAGGCCTGTGTGGAATCAGTTCCAGGATTCACCGAATTGGAACGCATGTCCTTCACAAAGTAATACACACCCCTTCTGTGTTCATTTATTGAATATTTTGACTAATTTCAGAATGCTTTCCGCTTCCAATAAGATGTAATCCACAATATATCTCAGTTTAACACTTTAACAGTTGTTTTTTTGTTGCAGATTTGCAGATTCTATTTGGGCCTGGTCTTGAATTAACCATAGTAAACATCAAGACTTATTTGAATTATGTATGTATTATTTAGATTTAGTATTTATTCTTAATACACTGAACAAAATTATAAATGCAACACTTTTGTTTTTGCCCCCATTTTTCATGATCTGAACTCAAAGATCTAAGACCTTTTCTATGTACACAAAAGGCCTATTTCTCTCAAATATTGTTCACATGTCTGTCTAAATCTGTGTTAGTGAGCACTTCTCCTTTGCCGAGATAATCCATCCACCTCACAGGTGTGGCAAATCAAGATGCTGATTAGACAGCATGATTATTGCACAGGTCTGCCTTAGGCTGGCCACAATAAAAGGCCACTCTAAAATGTGGTTTTACTGTATTGGGGGGGTTCGAAAACCAGTCAGTTCACCAGATGTGTGACCACCATTTGCCTCACGAAGTGCAACACATCTCCTTCGCATAGAGTTGATCAGGTTGTTGATTGTGGCCTGTGGATTGTTGGTGCACTCCTCTTCAATGGCTGTGCGAAGTTGCTGGCTATTAGTAGGAACTGGAACATGCTGTCGTATACGCCGATCCAGAGCATCCCAAACATGCTCAATGGGCAAAGGAGAAGTGCTCACTAACACAGATTTAGACAGATTTGTGAGCAATATTTGAGAGAAATAGGCCTTTTGTGTACATAGAAAAAGTCTTAGATCTTTGAGTTCAGCTCATGAAAAATGGGGGCAAAAACAAAAGTGTTGCGTTTATAATTTTGTTCAGTGTATATTCTATATTCAAATATTTTTGGCAACTATTGCTGCATTTAGATGAGTCAAATATCGAGTCTCTCCCCCGGCCCAATTTCCTCCTGTGCCCAGACACTTAAAGGGATAGTTCACCCAAAAATGAATATTGTCATCATGTTCTCATCCTCGTGTTGTTAAATCTGTATGACTTTCTAATCTGCAAAACACAAAATAAGCTAATTTGAAGAATGTCGTGGGGTGTTTTAAAAACAATCTTGTGTTTCACAGAAGAAAAGTCATACAGGTTTGGAAAGACATGAGCGTGAGTAAATGATGACAGAATTTAAATTTTTGGGTGAACTATCCCTTTAACAGGCGTTTTGCCTCGCACTCTGATCACATGCTACACTCTTCGCTAGTTACAGAGTCTGACTATAATTCTGCTCACACATCAATCGAACTTGCTCTTAAAATTCAGATGTGACTCCTGTAAGTGTAAAGTCCTGTATTGTTCCGAATATAAGACAAAAAAAAAACAGGTGCGTCTTATATTCAGGGTCTAGACTTTAACATGTCAATAATACACACGCAACCATAGGTGGCGCCAAATACGCATTAAACAAATGTGCCAAGAAATACGGTGTGTCAGAGTGTAATGTTAGAAGACCGTGAGCGCAAATAGAGTCTTTAAAAACGCAAACAGTCTAAGAGCTGTGTGAATGTCATGTTTGCCTGCCTCGCTGATGGAGCCAAACTTCCCCTGTACGTGATTTTAAAACATAAGACAGTACCCAGTTTTCAAAGATTTAACTTCTACTGTAGGTTACATGGTTATCACTACTATGAGATGGATAGCCTAAGGCCCCAATCAGACAGTTTTTTGCAGTGAGAGGCACTTTTTTAAAATAGTTTTCTATTGGCAGTGAGCATTTTGCATGCCGTTTATGCACCCCGGGTGCCTTACGTTTTAGCCGCCTGCTGCACCTCGCGTTATTGTAGGAGCGCTCTGAGCGCCTGAAGTTGACAAAAAATTATCTCGGAGCAGAAAAGCGCCCGACGTCATTCACGTTTTTTTTCATTGTCCAATCGAATGAATGGAGAGGCAGGCCTTCCCAATTTGCCTACTTATACTACATCCTAAAAGTATGTACTCTTTTTGTCAAAAGTGTAGCAGAAAAGTAGGCAAGCTTTGGGACATACTTCTTCGTCATCTTTAACGGACAGCTCTATCTTAGTTATGTGCATCCAGTCACTGTTTAAACTGCCCTGTCAATCATCTTGTCACAGTTAAAACCCTCCACATTCAGTTTAATTTCATTTCCTACTGCATCAGAGAGAATTGTAGTAGCACGTTGATCTGCCAGACGTTGGTATTTGATAAGGAGACTCCCCTCATGTGTTTGCAATTTGAATATGATGATGGTTTTAAAGTCAATGGCCAAGCATATCATTACAAAAGTTCTCAGTGCTTTTGCAGATGAAATATAATATGGATAACACTGAATAAATATGTTTTTGGTCAGGTTAGATACTGATAATTATTCACTCAAACCCCTTTATCTAAACCTCTCTGATCTAAACCTATAATAATAATAATAAAGTAATTTGAATAATTAAATGATTAAAAGTCATTTAAGGGAATAAATAAATAACAATGGTAAAATAAGTTCTAGGTCTAATTGTAGTAGTCTAATGAAGTAATCAATTTAAACTATTTGCAAATATTTTATTTTAAAATGTGCACAAATTCACTCTTATTTGTATGTCTAATATGTAGAAAATGCAAACGCTTTTTTGCCTTGTCGTCACATTCATTTATGAATTCCATAAATCATGATCGCATTTTTTCAATTCAAAATGGCGAAATTTCAGTTGAGTAGTTTGCGTCACTAGATAGTCTATTACTGTCGCTAGCTGAACATATCTATCATCTACTTACATCTTTCCCCGAACTCTCGTTGTGTTGTGCCTGCAGCACTCGTGTTAAAAACTGAAACCGACGCGCCAGTATAGCTCATAACCCCCACCCCTCCGTGTTTTCTAATGGATGCGAGATAAAATAAACAATCAAATTATTTTCTAATTTGTCATTTTAGGCAGTTTTTAATCATGCTGATTTCATTTCAAGTGTTTTTTTTATTTATTTTTTAAAAATACGTTTAGTTTTAGTTATTCGATGCTATAAAAACGGGGGGTGTGACGTCATGATTGATAGCTGAGATCGAGAGCTTCTCTGAGTGAAGTTGTCATTGTCACTTAGGCACCAACTGACTTTTTGGGGGATTTTCGGGAGGAGATTGGAGCTTTAGCTTTAATTTCTACATTTCCATAACTGTTTATGTCACACCGACATAATAATTTGTTCTGCATCTGCGAGAGTGGCTATACTTCTTGCTCTCTACTGCGCAGACTCCAGTCCTGAGGTCACTACTGTCATACTGTCACTGTCACAACCATAGACCGTAAAAAAATATGGACGACGCAACATCATTCTCTTCCGTTGAAGAAAAGTGATGAGAATGATGTTGCGTCGTCCATTTTTTTTACGGTCTATGGTTGTGAGTGACAGTATGACAGCAAGACCTGCCTTCTTTGATTTGATTGGCCGTTTCAATCATTTTGACATTGATGAGCGCTGTTAGACCACTGAGGTAGAGCAGTCTAAAAAATTTATCAGCCTAAATATTTAAGTTTTTAAATTTGTTGTAAAAACAATCAGCTTTACTCATTCTACACTAAAAGGATAAGATATATCATATAAGGGTCTTATAATCAGGGTTGTCTTATATTCGGAACAATATGATAATTGCTTTGGTTGCCTGACCTGATTTCACCAAGTGCAACATTACAATCAACCAATCAGATTTGAGGGGACAAGTTTACAGTTTGTCAAGTTTAGGCTTACAGTAAGGGTTTGTTGCTTCTACATCAGTGTATCCACAAAATATGTTGAGCCAGGAACGCGTCTAAAATCAGGATGTGCCACTTTGGTTATAGTTTGTCTCTTTCTTTCACAACCAAACTGTTTATGAACCTCAGCGATTTTAGCTCTTCAAACAGGACTGGCAACCGTATTCTGCTGTGGTGTGTGAAGATTTATGTCAAACACGAACATTTCTATGAAAGTTTTCTTTAAACTTTTCCATGCAGTGACACATTTAGACACAGCTGGCTGATTCTGCAGTAAGACCCTCGATCCCCACTCTGACTTGAATGAAATTGCTGCAGTGGGTGAGGGAGGCTCGCTCTCGATTTGTGTTTCTGTGCAGACTGCAGTCTCGCCTCCCTCCTAAACCGTTTCTAAGCCACTCAGATGAAACCGCCACATTTGACTTTTTCTTCTTCTCTCAAAAACATTCTTAAAGAGACTAAGGCTGGAATGAGGACCCCTAGCAACTTAACATGTGGAAAGAGGATGTGTGCAGATTTTGGGATAATGTTGCCTCGCCACGAAAGCACAGAGTTGCTGAGTATCGTGCTGGAGTTTATGGGGCAGCAAACTGCTTTACATAACCTCATGATGTTTTTCTCCCTACATTCACTTACTACTTATCTTTCATCGTTTCAAATATAGACTAATATAGACAAATATACCTGCTGTCCTCATGTTGCCCTTTGTTTTGTAGGACCATTTCAAGTATTGTGAGAATTTATACTGTAGACCACCACAGTACTGGTTTCTAGGGTGTCACTATGCAGTTGCTATGGTGTTCTTTTTTTTAGTTACTTTTTTTAGTTCTTTTTTTTTGTTACTATGGCATTTCTACGGTGTTGTGGGTGGTTTTTACTGTGTTTCTGTGCAGTTCTTAAGGTGTTCTAAGTGGTTTTAGCATTTTACGTACTATGCAGGTTCTAGGATGTTCTGGGTGGTTTTTAGAATGTCATTGTGCTAGGGTGTGACTAGGGTGTTGCAGGTGGTTTCCAGGGTGTTGCTATGCAGTTGCTAAGGTGTTCTAGGTGGTTTTTAGCATGTTACTTACTATGGAGGTTCTAGGGTGTTCTGGGTGGTTTTTAAAATGTCTAAGGTACTGCTATGGTATAGTAGGTTGTTTCCAGGGTGTTGCTATGCAGTTGCTTGAGTGTTCTGTGTGGGTTTTAGAATGTTACTATGAGCTGCTATAGTGTTCTGGGTGTTTTTTCTTACATTACTCTGCAGTTGCTAGAATATTTTGATCAGTTTCCAGGGCATGGCTATGCAGTTTCTAAGGTGGTCTGAGTTGTTTACCATGTTACTAGGGTATTTTGGCTGGTTTCTAAGGCTTTGCTGTATGGGTATCTATTCTGATCCATAGATATGGCTTTAATTCTTACTTCAGTGTTAGTCCAATGGATGTTTACAAGATTTATTCATTTGCCAGGCACAAATAGTTTATTTTAATTATATAACGGCATTTACTTAGGATTAGGGGTTAGTTGAAAATGGAAGGAAGGAAGCATATAGTATATATGGGCTTGGTTGCATTTTGATTGTATGTGTGTATAGTTGTACTACATCTCTTGTGCTTCTGTAAGCAAATCTGTCTCCATTGGAAGACTAAATCTGTCATTGATTGGTTGTTTTTCTGTTATCTGATTTTATCGCTCCTGCTGTGCATGTTCACTTCCTGGTACTGTTAACTGACACACAAATGATTCCTTTGTTGCCATGCTGATGAATTCTGAATGTTGAGAGCTTTAGCATTTCTAGGTTACTGTTACATGTTTGTTTACTATATCACTTCATGACAGGCCAAGAATGGATGAACCTTATATTACATGATACAGTTTGACATTTGAATTAGGTAACTTGATATTGTACAGAATCCCTTGAGGCCAAGCGATGGCCGCGAGCTAAAAACAAACTTTTAACATTTTAGCTCTCCATAAATTATCAGCTTGTCAAAGAACCCAAGCGTCCCTCTTTCTTCCAAACGAACCAACAGAAAAACATAGAAATGTATAAAACTTCTGAAATGTAAAAAAAGATGTCTGTAAAAAAAATGGCCTGGTCCCCTCCCGCCAAAAGGCTCTGAGGAACCTCTCATATTAAAACTATAGGACAAATGATAAGGCACAACAAGCCGATATCGAACAACAGAATACATTATACATTCACTGCATCACAAAGCATTTCCCACGTCAGAAACGCAACCGATTAACCATTTTTCCACTGAAATGGTGCCGGTGCCGGAGTTGGGGTACACAAAAATATAAAGCAGCACAACTGTGTTGAGCATTGATAATAAAAGGAAACATTTCTTGAGCAGCAAATCAGCACATTAGAATAATTTCTGAATGATCATGTGACTCTGAAGACTGGAGTACTGATGCTGAAAATTCTGTCACAGGAATAAATTACATTTAAAACAGTACTTTTAAATTATAATAATTTCACAATATTGCTGTTTTTACTGTATTTTTGATCAAATAAATGCAGCCAAAAGAGACATATATAAATATGTATAATGTATATTGTAAATATGTTTATTTTCAAATATATACTATATAAATATTTTCAGTAGTTAGGGTTTTAAAAACACATTTTTGGAGAGGACATTAGCCTATTTTTTGCCCTCTGACAGTACTGTTTCCTGGTTTGTCACAAGCCGGTTTAAGGGGTAGATGTGGACCCGTTTTTTTTCTTCTTCGGCAAATCAACTTTTATCCAGTAGAAAACTGCAGGACGGCAACAACACCATGATGGTGGAAAAGAGGTAAGTCAACTTTGTAAGATTCACAGTACCTCACATGCTCATCTTCCAGACTTTCCATCCCCTGAAGGCTACTCGTCAGAGGCAGTGTAAACATATATAACGTCTCGAAACACTGCATATCTGTGCTGCAACATAAACATGCATCACAGCCATTAACATAATGCTTACGAGATGCAGTTAATGTAATATGTTTTCAGATGTCATGACAGTTTACTAAAATGGTGTTGTAGCCTCTGGTATCAAGCCACTGCCTGTAATGAGACGACGTGAAGTTTGAGGCGCGAGCGCTCGCTCACTCGATGGTTTTCCTCTAATAGACTCTTAATACTGTTGACGTGTGCTGTTAAAACCATCGGTTAAGATTCTGTACAAAATGTACAACATAGAAATACATACAGTTTAGATTATTACAATGAGGCCTACAAAAGAAAACGACCACAAATTGTGTCCAGTATTGCAGGCGGAGCCGTTTCTGTCAGTCTCTACTGTGGCCCAAGTTTTACATCATCACATCATGGCCGTTTACAACATACATAATAAAGCTATCAAAACAACAGTTTCCAAAATCTCTCTATAAAGGATTTTTTTGTTCTTTTGTTTCTCTACAACAATGTCAGTTAATATTTACAACGAGCCCTAAAAATAATTTAATAATAATCATAATCATACACACTTTCTACATATTGTAAGCAGACCTAGTTCTTGGGCAGAGCACAATGTGTGCTGATTGGCTAACAGTCGCTAAGGAGCAGGAGTCTGGAGGAGGGGGCGGGGTCACAGAGAGGAAGTGGTGGAGTCAACAATCTCTCTTCCGTTGCACACCGTCGGAACGTACTGGGCGGTCACGGATGCTTAAAGAAGGAGCGAAAGGAGAATTAGATTAATGCAAAGAAGGGATGGAAAAGCGGTGGGATGTAATATGAAGTCATTTTATATCATGGTAAAAGCATACAGTAGTGACTAAAAGTGATGTCTGGAGGGGATATTTGTTTTTAATCTAAATTTGAGGGAAGAACAAAACACTGAACTTAGTTAAGGTATTTATTAGTCAATTATTTGGCAAACTACAGCTACAGGTTTTATTTTGCTATGCAAAAAGCTTACTGTAAAAAAGCATACATTGACTACATCATAATCAGTTATTAATATTTAGTTTGTTCATAATTTCTTTCTATGTCAGCCTGGCCAATATATAACAAATAAAACTCAAAACATAACTATGCAATATGCTTACAAAATCGTTGACACATTTTTATAGTATTTGAATAAAGGGTGAAGATGTCAATTTTCCTAAGCCGGACATTACTTTTGGCCACTGCTGTATAATATACCATAATGTAGTTATATTAGCAAGACATTCAATCAAGACATGTTTTATATACTATGTAACCATGCAGTAATGCATATTTTGTTGATTATCCACTTCTTTTATTAATTTGTTACATACTGCAGATTTTGACATATGGTAGGTAGTAGGTCATCACTTATCAAGGTATTCCATGCATAATACAAATTTGCATACTGTGTATGCATGCTATATATAGACCTTATGTAGCCCCGCCCCTTTTTAGCTCTGCACTTGTGTTCGGTCTTCCAGTTTGTATTTCCACAGTATGAAGGTAAGATCTTACAGATTTATGAATGAACCTCTCATTTTAAAATCTTCCCGGTCTACAGGCATTTGTTATGACATCCGCTTCAAACATTATAATGCTCATGCTAACTTTTGTTAACTCTACAATAAGTAAATCTACTCGACCAGCTAATTACTCTTAGATGCCATAGAAATATACAGAGCTACCGCAAGAATAATGGAAGTTCAATCACAAAATTCTAAAGATTGCTGAGCACTTGTTTCTCTGGCACATAAGGTCTATTATATAGACTCTATACCGCAGCAAGTGATAGTACGTTAGAATGCGACTCTGAACACAGTCAGCCACTGATGGCCAACTTCAAAAAGGCACCACAAACTTTTCACAAAGTATACTGAGAACTTCTCCCATTTGATTCTCCTCTCATCACCTCCCTCCCCCTCTCTTCCCTCCTAGCGCGTGACTGTATGTGATCTCTGCTCTGCACGCTGCAGTGTCTTCTCTTCTTTGCAGTGTCTGTCATGTTGTTTATTAGACGAATGAAATGTAAATAAAGATGAAACTGTTTACCTGATCTGTTTTTGTGCTTGTGAATAATGCATTAGAGCAGAAACTGTTGTCTGTGCACACATGGGCTTATTACCCGCCATCAGGTGGCAGAACGGCCGATCCCTACCGCACCTTTCCTCTGTGCTCTTACATAACTGCTCTGTGTGACAATGCTGACATTAAAATCCTCAGTGTAAATTGGCATATCAAAGGGCTGTAATCACTACAAACCGCCTGTGTAAGCACTGCAGAAAGTTCAACATTGACAACCAGTTGGCCTTGCGCGTCACTTGTATTTAGAGCACAAATAAATTGCTTTGCAGCATTTTCTCAACTTATGCCGTTTCTGTGGGGGGTGGTTTTTGTGGGTCGTACTGTCATGGTCACAATTTTGCATGCTTGTGTATGTTATAATCACATTACACCCACGATGCCATAACCATGGTGATAAATTCAACAATAACGAATGTGGTTGATAAAGTTTCTGAGAGGTTGCAATGTCATTGCTAGGTGGTTGCTAGGGTGTTTTAAATGATTACGAGGCCATTGTTAAAGTGTTTTAAACATAGCTATGTATACATAGAATCCAAATTCGACTGCTCTAGACAAATCGGGACATCCGCCATCTTGGAACGGTCAAGTGTGTGACTGCATATACTTTGAAACTGCGAGATTAGAATTCCCGAAGAAATTGGATAACCTTTCACAGGTGAGAATGTTGGTTTGTGTTTTTATATGTATTAACTCAATATTACAGGTTTTTAAACTATGGTGAATTTTTAATGTCGTGTTAGCTGACGCCTTCATCTTGTTTTATTGTGTTAGCTTAGCAAAATCATCTGCTGAAGTCTATTGCAGATATAGATATTCATTCATGCGTCTAACTACGGTTGCAGACGTACAGTCGGCTTGCTCTTGAGTGTTCATAGACCAGCTTTGACTGTTCCAATATGGCGGACGGCTTACGTATAGCAAAGACTTTATATACAGAAAAATGGTGTACTCGTATTACTGTGAATGGGAGAAAGTGCAATATATATATGGTGAAATAAGTCCCTCCTTCTAAAGAAAAGAGCTAATCGCCACTTGGTCATCGCCGGTTCCTTGAAACAGTCAGTTTTCTGAGACTCACATAAGACCGGTTCCTGAAAAATTCCGCCTGAAACAGTCAATCTGAAATGTAATCGTAAGCCTGCTGAACAGTTTTGGAGAATTTGATGTTTCCCCATTCAAAGAGATAAGAGCTGCACTTACATGCCCGAGAGGTGTTTCAAAGATGGCCATCGAGTGAAATGACTTGTCTTAAAGGGACTTCGCATATAGTGGCCCATAGAAACAGCCGCTAACGAGGCATCTATGTATATATACACCTATGGTTCTAAGTGTTTTTAAGCCAGTGTCTACTTTATAAATTAGCAATATTTGCTTCCTAGACTTAATTTTTTTATATATTTAGCATAAACACTTTCAATATCCAGGGCATTTTTTGTTTTACTTTTATGCCCCGGTCCCTTCTCTTGACCCTGGTTTAAACACATTGCTAGGGTGTCCAGGGTAGTTTCCAGGCCAGGTGAAAACTGTACGTCTGATTGCTTAGAACAGTAATAAGTAGGTATAAATAATAAACTGTTACTCTTTGTTATTCTTTGTTTTATGAAAAAGAGATGTCAACTGATGATAGCAATGTACAGAATTCTGAATTATTATTTTTTTCTCGGAATAGTAGCATGATTTATACATATTGTTATCGAAGTTTATTTTTTTATTATTATTGATTTAGTTAGTTAAATTATTTTATCAAAATTCTAACAAGAGACTTCTGGAGGGGAAAAAAGTATGGATAAATAAGGAAATGTATAAATGAATAGAAGATCTCTCCTCAGTGTCACACAATTATCTGTATTATTTGTGTCCATGGCATAAATGGCATAAGTAAACTAAGTAATACGTAAAGTCAATGTTCAAATGTTCATATCTAATATACAGTATCTGTTTGTTTGTGTGTGTGTATCTCACCATTGGACGCGTAGCTAGTGGCCGGCCCACTTACACTGAACCGGTTCATGTTTAACCGATGACTGGTGACGTTCTTCTGAGGCTGGAACATGATGATGTGGACTTTGGGGGCAAACATGCAGCCCAGCACCACAAATCCACTCAGACTGACAGATATGCACATGGTTGTGGTTTGGACCTGAAAGAGAGAGGACAAACGCAATTAATTTCTCACCCATCATTGTCTCTATGGTGACTCCCATTTATTCCAATAATCAGAAGCTATTAGTTGTGACTAAGAACCCCTTGGCTAATAAAGAGGTAGAGCACGGGGGTATAATAACAGTGACATTTAGCAAAGCGCTGCGTAAATAGGATTTGATTAGAAGTAGTTGAATGTCTCCCATTAGCAACATAATTTTCCTCTCTCCAGTTTTAGATCTTCGTGTTGTTCCCTGCAGTCCCCCGTCAAGGCGCACCGCTGTGAGTGAAGGGAAGGAGGACGGATATAACGCTAAACTGAACAGGAATCTCTCAACCCCAGGGGAACACAACTCCGTTCCGCTTAAGGAACAATTTCACAGGGAGCTAAATGAATGGTACGATCTGTTTCAGTTAGACCTTTATCTCAATATGACTTATCAGTGGGTTTAAATAAGTTCCCTATTCGCATACATTCATATCCTGCTAAAAATACCCAAACCGATTAACTGTTCTATTAGTCTTGCTCATATTTTCTGCAGTGTAATCAGCGTGAGCCATCTACAAAGATGCTCTTATTCTGTTGTGTTCTCCACGGTTGGTTGGTAGCTCTGATCTCATGGCTGCATGCATTTGCACTCGGGTTTCTGTATCATTCAACTATCTTGCCCTTCCACAGGCATCAGCATTGTGGGCGAGCAGTCTCTGAGGGCCGCGTCTCTTAAGCAAAGAGCTTCTCTTCGCACTTCATTGACTGCGGCCTAGTAAGACCCATTTTTGTCCTGCTCCCTGCAAGAATTTCTCCTTGCGTCAGCAGGACATCTACGTCTGGCAATGCTGTTTGGGTACTTCAAGTTTCCATTGGATTCACTCGGTGTGGTGAATGACAAGCTTGGTTATAGACGCGATCAGGCACTGTCACATGGAATCACTGTATGTTATATATTTGTTGCTTCAACGAGCTATTGAGTTGTCTGTTGAGGCAACGTGTTTGCTGAAGATTTAAATTTGTCAACAGATTTCTATCTGACAGTTCTGCTTACTTGGTGTAATTCCTAATACACGGAACAGCTATCCGAACAGCAGGCATCTTGCGGTCCCACAAGCATGGATACAAGACAACATTGTCTGTTTTGCATGTTAATGGCTTTTTTCTGGTTCCGCTTTTCAGCTCAGATCATTTTGATTCATTCTCACTAAAGTAGATTAAATCTAGCTGTGTTCAGTTAGCTTCAGGTACTTTAATTTGATTTGAGCAGTTTTTCTGCTTATGTCAGACAGGACTGGGCAAAATACAGTTGTGTTAAAAATGGGTTACTTTTAAATTCATGAGTTGGAATTTTAATTGATTTAGCCAGACCCCAAAGGAAGATGAATTCATTTACATCTGTACAGTTACAAATATGGTTGTAATTTAAGTGAAAACTTAAAGAAAGATGTCCTCTACCCTCAGAACTGGGGCAGAAGGTCCCCAGTGGCTTGTTGGTGCTGGCGTTTTTATTAATATAATAATCATTATCATTAACATTAATTATTATTATTTAGTAATTCCAAGAATTATATTTGTATATATATATATATATATATATATATATATATATATATATATATATATATATATATATATATATAAAATATAACATGACAAATATAATTTTTGGAATTATTAAAT
This sequence comes from Paracanthobrama guichenoti, assembly GCA_018749465.1. Lineage (NCBI taxonomy): Eukaryota > Metazoa > Chordata > Actinopteri > Cypriniformes > Gobionidae > Paracanthobrama > Paracanthobrama guichenoti. The sequence goes on along the minus strand of CM031960.1, from coordinate 6,118,793 downwards.
AATATATGGAATTATTAAGTAATATAATATATTAAATACATCTAATTCTTGGAATTATTAAATTATATATGACAAATCTAATTCTGACAAATCTAATATATGACAAATCTACAAATACATATATATACACATATACACACCAATCAGGCATAACATTATGACCATTGACAGACGAAAATTATTAACACTGATTATCTCTTAATCACGTCACCTGTTAGTGGGTGGGATATATTAGGCAGCAAGTGAACATTTTGTCCTCAAAGTTGATGTATTAGAAACAGGAAAAATGGGCAAGAGTAAGGACTTGAGAGATTTTGACAAGGGCCAAATTGTGATGGCTAGACGACTGGGTCAGAGCATCTCCAAAACTGCAGCTCTTGTGGGGTGTTCCCGGTCTGCAGTGGTCAGTATCGATCAAAAGTGGTCCAAGGAAGGAACAGTGGTGAACCGGCGACAGGCTCATGGGCGGCCAAGGCTCATTGATGCACATGGGGAGAGAAGGCTGGTCAGTGTGGTCTGATCAAACAGACGAGCTACTGTAGCTCAAATTGCTCAAGAAGTTAATGCTGGTTCTGATAGAAAGGTGTCAGAATACACAGCGCACCGCAGTTTGTTGCGTATGGGGCTACATAGCCGCAAAACAGTCAGGGTGCCCATGCTGACCTCTGTCCACTGCCGAAAGCACCAACAGTGGGCACGTGAACATCAGAACTGGACCACGGAGCAGTGGAAGAAGGTGGCCTGGTCTCATCACATTTTCTTTTACATCACGTGGATGGCCGGGTGTGTGTGCGTCGCTTAACTGGGGATCACATGGCACCAGGATGCACTATGGGAAGAAGGCAAGCCGGTGGAGGCAGTCTGATGCTTTGAGCAATGTTCTGCAGGGAAACCTTGGGTCCTGCCATCCATGTGGATGTTACTTTGACACTTATCACCTTCCTAAGCATTGTTGCAGACCATGTACACCCTTTCATGGAAACGGTATTCTCTGGTGGCTGTGGCCTCTTTCAGCAGGATAATGCATTTGAGGAGCACATAATGCGTTTGGAGGTGTTGACTTGGCCTCCAAATTCCTCAGATCTCAATCCAATCGAGCGTCTGTGGGATGTGCTGAACAGACAAGTCTGATCCATGGAAGCCCCATCTCGCAACTTACAGGACTTAAAGGATCTGCTGCTAACATCTTGGTGCCAGATACCACAGCACACCTTCAGGTGTTGACCTTAATGGAGTCCATGCCCTGTTTTGCCAGCAAAAGGGGGACCAACACAATATTAGGAATATCATAATGTTATGCCTGATCTGTGTGTGTCTGTGTGTCTGTGTCTGTGTCTGTGTGTGTGTGTGTGTGTGTGTGTGTGTATACACTCACCTAAAGGATTATTAGGAACACCTGTTCAATTTCTCATTAATGCAATTATCTAATCAACCAATCACATGGCAGTTGCTTCAATGCATTTAGGGGTGTGGTCCTGGTTAAGACAATCTCCTGAACTCCAAACTGAATGTCAGAATGGGAAAGAAAGGTGATTTAAGCAATTTTGAGAGTGGCATGGTTGTTGGTGCCAGACAGGCCGGTCTGAGTATTTCACAATCTGCTCAGTTACTGGGATTTTCACACACAACCATTTCTAGGGTTTACAAAGAATGGTGTGAAAAGGGAAAAACATCCAGTATGCAGCATTCCTGTGGGCAAAAATGCCTTGTTGATGCTAGAGGTCAGAGGAGAATGGGCCGACTGATTCAAGCTGATAGAAGAGCAACTTTGACTGAAATAACCACTCGTTACAACCGAGGTATGCAGCAAAGCATTTATGAAGCCACAACACGCACAACCTTGAGGCGGATGGGCTACAACAGCAGAAGACCCCACCGTGTACAATTCATCTACACTACAAATAGGAAAAAGAGGTTACAATTTGCACAATCTTACCAAAATTGGACAGTTGAAGACTGGAAAAATGTTGCCTGGTCTAATGAGTCTCGATTTCTGTTGAGGCATTCAGATGGTAGAGTCAGAATTTGGCGTAAACAGAATGAGAACATGGATCCATCATGCCTTGTTACCACTGTGCAGGCTGGTGGTGGTGGTGTAATGGTGTGGGGGATGTTTTCTTGGCACACTTTAGGCCCCTTAGTGCCAATTGGGCATCGTTTAAATGCCACGGCCTACCTGAGCATTGTTTCTGACCATGTCCATCCCTTTATGACCACCATGTACCCATTTTCTGATGGCTACTTCCAGCACGATAATGCACCATGTCACAAAGCTTGAATCATTTCAAATTGGTTTCTTGAACATGACAATGAGTTCACTGTACTAAAATGGCCCCCACAGTCACCAGATCTCAACCCAAAAGAGCATCTTTGGGATGTGGTGGAATGGGAACTTCGTGCCCTGGATGTGTATCCCACAAATCTCCATCAACTGCAAGATGCTATCCTATCAATATGGGCCAACATTTCTAAAGAATGCTTTCAGCACCTTGTTGAATCAATGCCACGTAGAATTAAGGCAGTTCTGAAGGCGAAAGGGGGTCAAACACAGTATTAGTATGGTGTTCCTAATAATCCTTTAGGTGAGTGTGTATATATATATATATATATATATATATATATATATATATATATATATATATATATATATATATATATATATATATATATATATAATTTATTTTTTTCTTTGTTTTTACAGTCTTCATTGATTTTTACTTGTCTACACGTTTTTCAAAACAATAAATAATTAGAAAATCAGGCCATATATTAGCATTACATGAGCACTGTTCCAACGGAGGAACAGGGTAAGGTATCTTACCCTATATGTATTTAAAGTCAAGTCATCTAAATCTTATTTCTAATCGTATAGCTCTCTCTGTAAGCCTGAAGACTTTTAAACTATTTTTATTTATTTTTTTACTTTCAGACAAGGCTTTGCCAAGCTTTCATTCAAGCTTTATCTTGACACGTCTTACTTTTCTACTTAAGGGAAAGTTCACCCGAAAATGAAAATTCTTGTTTCATTGGAAAACACATACAAAAAAGATACTTTGACATTGGGGTCTAAACAACCTAGAAGGCCACTGTCTTTCATTGTATGGACAGAAAAAAAAGAAAAGAAATTCACAGAAGAAAATAAGTAATACAAGTTTGACACAACATGTCAGTGTTCATAACAGAATCATAACAGAATCATAACTTTCACATTTCAGACGTACCCTGTAGTCACTGGAGGTGACGTAGAAGATGGGCAGAAAGGCCAGCCAGATGATGCAGGTGGTGTACATAGTGAATCCGATGAACTTGGCCTCATTGAAGTTCTCCGGACATTTGCGGGTCTTGAATGCATAGACCGTGCAGAGGACCACCAGAACCACGTTGTAGCTTAGTGAGAGCAGCATGCTAGAGTCACGTACGTTACACTTCAAAATGACAGTCTGACGTTTCTCCGGCGTGGTGAACCGCCGTGTACCTGGAACTTCCAGCAGTAGCCAGACGGACACTAACAAAAGCTGCACTGAGATCAATGACATACAGATGAACACCTGTGAGCTGGGACTTATGAAGCGTGGTCGCTGAGCTCCGCCCTCCTTCACGCCACTGAAGATGCGAGCGATGCGATTGGTCTTCGTGAGCAAGGCGGAGTAGCACACTGCGAACGAGGTACCAAGGCCTAACCGTCGCAGCGTGCACACGATAGGCGACGGTTTCGCAATGAATATGAAAGTCATGACATACGACATGAAGACACCAAGCAGCAAGATGTAACACAGCTCGCGACCGGATGCTTTGACCAACGGTGTGTCGTTGTGCCGAATGAAAACGATGAAGACCATTAAGGTACAGATGAAGCCAACGCATGCAATTGAGATTGGGCCAATGGCCCAAGCATCCTCCCACATGATGTAGTCCTCAGGAAGGTCGTAGCATCCGGTCAGGTCAGGACGGGGCCACTGGCCAGGTGCGCAGGGCATGCATGTGAACTCATCTGGCAGGTATTCATAGGGCTCACAGGGAGTGCAAATCCAGCAGCAGTATTCACCCGCTTGCATCTTCTTCATCTCATTAGGAGCACAAGGGTCACTGCATTGAGACGTGGGTACGTCCGCTCCTCTTGGCCAGCCGATCAAGCCCTCGTTTAGAGAAAGATTCTCCGCCCACTCTCCGACCTGGATATAAGTGAACTTGTCGCTGCCTGGTACTCTCTGGTAGTTGAAGATGTTGTAGCGGCCCATTCCGTCGCCATATGGATCAAATTTTACTTGATTCTCTAAGCCGACAGGGGAGAATGGTGCTAGAGAGAGAGCACGAGAAAGAGGGGGAGAAGTTAATTCACACATATTAAGTGGAATGAAAAACATTAACTCAAGAACAGATAGTTCCCTTTATGAATGTCTTTGGTTATTATCAGTAAGTACGTAAACGGCTGCAGGCTCATGAAGCAGGCAAAGAAAAGTATCATCAAATCTCTAAACAAAATGATTACACAATGCTATCCGACTTCAAGCAGAGAATGTATCAAGGGTTTGAGGAGGAATCGGGCTGCTTTCTGTCAGGGTTTATGTGCTAGGTATTGAGTTTATCGCTCATATGAAGTCTCCCACACACCTCTGTAGTGTAGCTCGGGGCTCTGGGAGGAAGCGTCCTTGGTCAGCACATTGCAAAATAAGACATGGGCAAATGAGCAGAGAGGAGCTGATGCTTCTGTCTCGAGTTTTGGCCTCAGGGAGAATGATATATTGTGAACCGAGAGAAAAGACGAGAAGAAAATGTCCCTCAAGGGATGATGGTGAAACTGTCACTACTGTTTGTACAAGTGATTATTTTTCTATAGTGGCAAGAGAAAAATGAGAATTGAAGTTGTCTATCTATCTATCTATCTATCTATCTATCTATCTATCTATCTATCTATCTATCTATCTATCTATCTATCTATCTATCTATCTATCTATCTATCTATCTATCTATCTATCTATCTATCTATCTATCTATCTATCTATCTATCTATCTGTCTGTCTATCTGTGTCTGTCTGTCTGTCTATCTGTCTGTCTATCTATCCTTCTGTCTGTCTGTCTGTCTGTCAATTTGTTTTATCTGTTGTTCTATCGCTCTGTCCATCCAAAAAATAATAGTAATACCATGCTATTTATTTCTTTACTTATTTTTGTCATTTTAATTATATGTAGGCACACAAATAGTTGGCTACAGCCAAACCTGGTGCAGTACGCTTTCTCTGCATGGTGTAATTGCTCAGAGGGTCTCTGGAAGCTTGCTGCTGGATGATGATTCATCAGATAAGGAAAACAGGTTAGAAGTTATGAACCCCATCATTCAAAAAGATAATGTCAATGTCAACACCCATGCACTCACAGACCCCCTCACACACATGCAGCTGAGGTGCAATGAAATCCACAAACATCTTGCTGTATTCGAGAACCTCATCGTTTGCTGGATCAAATTAACTTTCTGTGGCCCATAGTTCATTTCTTTGTTGCTCATCTGTTCATTCTACGATTTGATGGCAGGCGACTGACCTCGATAATGTGTAATCATCCCTCATTGGCGGCAGATGCCGAGCACACCCCTGTATTAAATAATCAACATATGGTAATAGGATAACTGTATTATAATTACCCGTTACAAACACTAATTGCAGTTAATTAGCTTGCGCTGAGCCTCCAAGGATATGGACACCGTTTGTGGAAAAAATACTTTCGATATAGCATTCATAGAGACAATCTTATCTATCTATCTATCTATCTATCTATCTATCTATCTATCTATCTATCTATCTATCTATCTATCTGTCTGTCTGTCTGTCTGTCTGTCTGTCTGTCTGTCTGTCTGTCTGTCTGTCTGTCTGTCTGTCTGTCTGTCTGTCTGTCTGTCTGTCTGTCTGTCTGTCTGTCTATCCCTCTATCTATCGGTCTCATTCATTGATATTTCTATCTATTGTTCCATCTATCATAGATACAGTGATGGATGGATAGATTGATGGGTAGATAGATATGACTGAAATACAGATCATGTATGAATGTATAAATGTATTTGAATTGGTCATACAATTTGAACTGGTCCTCAATTCATTCTTAAAATCTCCTATTCTATGGCAGGATACAAAAACATTGAAGCGTTTTTATTGTACATCGAACCTTTGATGCCTTGTTTCACTTTTAACTAAAGTTTCACACAAACTTTTAACTAAAGCCCTGTCGTAGAAAAAAAAAAACAGTAGGGTTATACATTTATCTGCCATCATATTGTTTATCTACCACAACATTAAATATCTACAGCTTATCAGTGTCACAATATCTCTGTGCATCCCTGACAGATGTTTGCATGTTTTGTCATGGGATGGTTTAGACACAGATGCAGTAAATCAACAAATCAGGCTTGTAGTCTGACGGTGCCTTAAAATAGCTCAATTGATCTGAACAGATTGCACAAGACCGGCAAGAGCAGTTTAACCTGTGTGAGAAAAGCGTTTCTGTATTACTGCTCGACACAAATCACTCAGATTGCTCATGGAGCGGAGGGACATAAACTTACAAACCGACTGAGGATAAACATGAATTTATAATGTACATCTCTTACACTGTAGAGAATTCACAAAGTTGTTTTGACATTTTAAGGCATAAAGATCATCATAGGCATACCTGTATCAGTCAATGTAGTTCAAATCAGTGTAGTTGATATCGGGTGTCATGCACTGCTTTTTTTGAAGGAGAAAAAACATTTTAATACCTTAATAGTCCTATATGTAAGACATTGTTCTGCTTGATAAATGGGGATTATTCAGTGCCTGTTTCAGCAGGTTATGCCAGTAGGTGGCGACAAGTGACTGTCTTTATGAGTGAATCATTGATTCATTTATTCAACCAGTTAACTTTCAAATTTAAAATACATTAAGGGTTTGCCCTAAATGGTGCACTTCATGTGCACTTGTCTTGTGGTCTTAGAATGGCTGTCGTGTACATGTGTCAGTTAGATCCATCCATCTGTGGTCTCCCAGTGGTTTACATTATGCCTAGTTTATTATTACGTAATACACTTACCAACCCCCCAATACCTTCATCCATATGCCTTACGTAGTGAAATTGGACAAGCTCAGTTTAGATTCATTTTCTGATAATTCCTTTTACGTGAATTCGAATGTGTGCAAAGTGATAGTGGGTGATTGGGGGATGCCAAGGATACACTTGATGCATCCTTCAAAATAAGCCAAATGATGCAAAACCTTCCAACTGCCTTCCAAGGATTCTTTAAATTGAGATGTCCTTTGACAGAGCTTGTTGATGTGGCAACCAAGATATGCAGCCTAAATTCATTCAGCAATGGAACTAGTGACGTATGTTTACGAGTCTAATAAATCATGCACTCAAACGATTCGTTCAAAAACACTGATACATAAAAAATTGTATAATGTATAATTGAAATGATGGAAACATGATGGAAACACTGTTGCATTCAACAGAAAACTGCTAGCTTGTGCTGTCTCTCTTTCTGTCACTCTCTCAGGTAAAATACACTTGCCAGTTACTCTTTAAGCTCCATGGTGATGTTATTTTCCATTTTGACAAAGACACAGAAAACTGGCAATGTGACATCACCGCTGAGCATGAGCCGCTTGACTCTCAGGTACCACATGTCAGTCTGGCATCTGAGACGTTTCCAAATTTCAGGTTTTAAAAACAACATATCTCTGCCGTGCATACCTCTGCAACTGACAGTCGCCATTCAGATACAGTATCCCCGTCAAGCACACGCATACACGCACATCCGCAGACACAGCGCACAGCTGAGTTTGACAGTTTGAACGGCTTCTTCACAGAGAAAGAGAGAGCAGAAAGAAATGATAAAGAGGTGTGTCATGAGTTGATAGCAGAGGTGGGAGACTACAGTTAGTTGACTCGAGTTGCACATTTAAGGATTTGTGACTTGCTTGACTAAATGAACAAAACGATTTGGACCAATGACTCAGCACTCTACTTGGACTTGTAAATGACTCAACAATGTTATGAAAATAAATTATTTTGCAAAATGATAGTGACAGAACCACTAGCACCACTCATCAGAGTTTCTTTTTTCCCTCAGAGTATCTGTTTAACAAAATTAAATGTAATTTTAAATGCATTTTTGTGTTTTTATGTACTTTTAATAGTTTATGCTCACCAAGACAGCAGTTTTTAAAATAAAAATACAGTAAAAACAGGAACATTTCAAACTATTAGAATTTAAAATCTGTTTTAATACATTTTAAAATATAATTCATCCCTGTCATGACATATATTTATATATATATATATATATATATATATATATATATATATATATATATATATATATATATATACTCACCTAAAGGATTATTAGGAACACCATACTAATACTGTGTTTGACCCCCTTTCGCCTTCAGAACTGCCTTAATTCTACGTGGCATTGATTCAACAAGGTGCTGAAAGCATTCTTTAGAAATGTTGGCCCATATTGATAGGATAGCATCTTGCAGTTGATGGAGATTTGTGGGATGCACATCCAGGGCACGAAGCTCCCGTTCCACCACATCCCAAAGATGCTCTATTGGGTTGAGATCTGGTGACTGTGGGGGCCATTTTAGTACAGTGAACTCATTGAAACCAATTTGAAATGATTCGAGCTTTGTGACATGGTGCATTATCCTGCTGGAAGTAGCCATCAGAGAATGGGTGCATGGTGGTCATAAAGAGATGGACATGGTCAGAAACAATGCTCAGGTAGGCCGTGGCATTTAAACGATGCCCAATTGGCACTAAGGGGCCTAAAGTGTGCCAAGAAAACATCCCCCACACCATTACACCACCACCACCAGCCTGCACAGTGGTAACAAGGCATGATGGATCCATGTTCTCATTCTGTTTACGCCAAATTCTGACTCTACCATCTGAATGTCTCAACAGAAATCGAGACTCATCCGACCAGGCAACATTTTTCCAGTCTTCAACTGTCCATTTTTGGTGAGCTTGTGCAAATTGTAGCCTCTTTTTCCTATTTGTAGTGGAGATGAGTGGTACCCGGTGGGGTCTTCTGCTGTTGTAGCTCATCCGCCTCAAGGTTATGCGTGTTGTGGCTTCACAAATGCTTTGCTGCATACCTCGGTTGTAAAGAGTGTTTATTTCAGTCAAAGTTGCTCTTCTATCAGCTTGAATCAGTCGGCCCATTCTTCTCTGACCTCTAGCATCAACAAGGCATTGTCACCCACAGGACTGCTGCATACTGGATGTTTTTCCCTTTTCACACCATTCTTTGTAAACCCTAGAAATGGTTGTGCGTGAAAATCCCAGTAACTGAGCAGATTGTGAAATACTCAGACCGGCCCGTCTGGCACCAACAACCATGCCACTCTCAAAATTGCTTAAATCACCTTTCTTTCCCATTCTGACATGCAGTTTGGAGTTCAAGACCAGGACCACACCCCTAAATGCATTGAAGCAACTGCCATGTGATTGGTTGATTAGATAATTGCATTAATGAGAAATTGAACAGGTGTTCCTAATAATCCTTTAGGTGAGTGTATATATAGTAAACAAGTCTTTACTGTGACATTTGGTCATTTTAATACATCCTCTTTTTATAATTTTAGATTTCTTTGCATCATGAGTACTTTCTAAATCGTCATTAATTTGAAGTGACATTAAATATTTTTGTGATATACTGCTTCCATGTAACAAGTTATCTACAGCTGACAGAATCAGTTTTTAGATATTAATGTAGATATATGTAAATATATGTTTCTTTTCAGATATTTATAATTCAAAGATCGGAAAGTTCATTTTCTGGAGGGAAAAAAATAAGTAATGGGCACTTTGTACAAGGTGAGCCTCTGACTTGACATTTGTGTGTACTGCAGACTCAAGACTTGCTTATGGTTTACCACCTCTAGACAGTCATAAACACATCCACAACTTTTTCCAGCTATATAAATGTACAGCAGTTTAGACACCATGTTGTGAAATTGTATATTGTATGAGAACAGAGATGCTATCCATGCTTTCCCACATCGCTGTTTACATGACAATAAATCTTGCATAGAACAACAAATACACAAGCTCTTCTTTCTGTGGTGCCTGTTCAAAGTGTGTGTGTGTCTGTGTTAATGGTGGGTGGATGAGCGATGGCTTTGTTTCATAGTGTATTATGTTGTGTGTGTGTTAAGAATGTAAGCAAGGTGAAACTTTTATGTATCTTCTCAGTGTCAAAAGATTTTGCTGCTCTGAAAATACACCATTGCTAAAATAATAATCTATTGTCGTGAGGCATGATAAATATTTACTCCAGATCTGTGAATTTGAGAGGCGGCTAATTAGTTGTAAGTGATCTAGTGGCTACAGATGGAGGTGATGGTTAAATCTCAGCATTCAGTGTGTGTGTGTGGCAATGGTGGGCGGACGAGCAATTGTTTTGTTTCATGGTGTGTGGGTTGAAAGTGTCTGAGAAAAGGAAAAACACAAATATCCTATTGTGTGTCTCTCGCTCTCTGTGTGTGTGTGTGTGTGTGTGTGTTTGTGTGCTTGTCTTAATAGCTTTTTTCCAAATTCTAGTGAGCTGCCTACCTAGACAGCATTTTGAAGCGTCATAGGAGTTCCCGACATGAAGACTGCTCCAAAAGGTTAGTAGCAGAATTACCATCTAGATACCTGCACCACCATTCAAAAGTTTAGTTTTTTCTTTTCTTTTGAAATAATTAAATACTTATCTTCATCAACAATTTATTAAAGGGTTAGTTCACCCAAAAATTAAAATTCTGTCATTAATTCCTCACCCTCATGTCGTTCCAAACCTGTAAGACCTTCGTTCATCTTCAGAACACAGATGAAGATATTTTTTATGAAATCCAAGAGCTCTCTGACCCCTCCATAGACAGCAATTTAATTAACACTTTCAAGGCCCAGAAAGGTAGGAAAGACATCGTTAAAATTGTCCACGTGACTCCAGTGGTTCAACCTTAATTTTAGAGAATACTTTTTGTGTGCAAAAAAAAAAAAAATTTTTTCACTTTATTCAAAAATTTCTTCACGTCTGTATCAGTCTTCTATGCTGTTGACGTAGTGAATACAGTCCAGCGCTTCCGAGTTACGTCAGAGTTACGTCAGAACGCCGGCTTACCATTGGCCGATGCTGTTCACGTGAGCCCCACGACGCCGGCGTGTGATGCTGACGCAGGAGCTGGCCAATGTAAACTGCATAGAAGACTGACACAGACGAGAAGAAATTGTTGAATAAAGTCGTTATTTTTGTTTGTTTTTTTGCTTTTTGCACACAAAAAGTATTCTCGTCGCTTCATAAAATTAAGGTTTAGCCACTGTAGTCACATGGACTATTTTATCAATGTCTTTACTACCTTTCTGGGCCTAGTGTCTATAGGGGATTCAGCTTTGCCATCAAAGGAATAAATTACATTTTAAAATATTATCATAGGAAAAAGTTATTTTAAATTGTAATAATGTTTATAATATGATAAATAAATGCAGCCTTGGTGATCAAAGTACAATAGTGTGTTTTAGCCAATGACAATGAATGTAATCGCATGCATCCTTTGTGGAGAAATAGAATAATCGTATTTATTTTTTAAATACATAAAAGTATTTTTATATTTGTTAATTAATTACAAAGATTAGTGTATGCAATATTTTTTATGCAATATCAAAAAATTAAAAAGTTAAAGGTGCTGTATGTAAATTTTTGACTGTACTAAAGCATAAAAATATGTTTGCAGATATTTAGGAAACATGCTGAGTTCACATACTCGTTTCTCTGAAAAACAACGCTACAGCCAGTTATTTACTTTGAAATGTGCGTTCCGTGTCGGAATGTCTATTTTTGTTTTGGTCTGTGCGATAACGCACGCTGCCAGTTTACCCAATGGTATTTTGACACAACAGGTTGCCAGTTGGTGGAAAAAAACAGCGTACTGTTGCCATGGAAGCCAGCGAACAAACTGGGTCAGAGATCGCAGATTCTACTCGACCTAAAAAGCCTCGGCGTTCATCTTTAAATCTCTATGAAAGAGATTTAAACACAGGTAAATCAACTCATCAACTTGCATTGTCAATTGCATGTGTTCCTGTTGCGTGTCCTCAAACTGGCAACCCGCGTGAACGTCGAGTCTGAGGAGGAGGGGACGGGGCAAACAATATTTTGAATTTGGACTGCAGTACCCATTACAACCATTAACTGTCATTCTTACATACAGCACCTTTAACTCAGTACTGCAGTCCAAATTTCTCTCTCTCTCTCTCTCTCTCTCTCTCTCTCTCTCTCTCTCTCTCTCTCTCTCTCTCTCTATATATATATATATATATATATATATATATATATATATATATACATATACCTGTAAGTGATTGATAGCAGGAGAAAGGACCAAAAACAAGAAATCAAATCAAAAACTAAAAATCCCGCACACTATCAATACTTGCATGCGTATCAAAATAGCTTTATTCACAACACTTCGTTCCCATGACCTTCAGGCATATACCTATTCAAAAACAATAACTATTCAAACACAATCTCATTTAAAATCAACACATGACCAATCACTGTGAAGATCCATCATTACCAATCACAATCAGTGACATAATACACCAGTGTATCCACATCATCATATAAAAGGGTTATATAAAAAATGTACATATTACATAAACAATTATATAGAGACAAAAAAGGCAAACATCAAAAAACATTTGTATGATGATGTGGATACAATGATGTATTGCATCACTGATTGTGATTGGTAGTTTACTTGTATATGCCTGCTAGAACCCGAAACATTGTGAATAAAGCTATTATGATACATGCGCAAGTACTCATTTACATTTACATTTTACGCATTTGGCAGACGCTTTTATCCAAAGCGTCTTCAAGGTACACATTTTTTCATTTTTGTCAGTTCTTGCTTTCCCTGGGAATCGAACCCATGACCTTGGTGTTGCTAGCACCACGCTCTTATTGTTGTAGTACTGATAGTGTGATAGTGATAGTGTGATAGCACTGATAGTGTGCAGGATTTTTCATTTTCGTTAAAGAAAAAAAAAAATTCACTACAGTGTACAAGCCAATATAAGCAAAATCTCCAGCCACTGGGAGCGCTATTTCTGTGGTGCATACAGTTTCTTTAGTGTTCCAGATATATCACTTATTACATTCAATTTTGGATAGGATGTTACTAGAAGGTGGTAGAAACTTAGAAAGCAAGGCAGATCATGTGGTTTTGGAATATGCAGGCTAATATCTACAAGTGTTTGTGCTTAGTGTCTAAAAGAGTGTGACTCAATAGAAGCACTGCATCTCTCGGATCTTACTTGATTTCTTTTTCTCTCTGTTGACAGAACATCCCCCTATAACCCTACTGGATTACCTCACCACTTGATGCCATGTGGCGACCTAATTGCTATAGCAACGGCATGTTGCCACAGTGTGTTAGGGTATTCGAGGAGTCAGGCTCTTGGAGATGTGACAGGCTCCTCGCAGCACAGAAACACTCTGACACAGACGGTAAGGTTTTTACACAACACCACTGACAAGAGGAGCTGTCTGTGAATAGCACTTTGTGACATCCAGCTAACCGCTTCTAACACTTTTAACATGCAATAAACCATAAACACTTCCTGCTGGAGGAACATTCCAGAAGGTGGTGGAATAATCTTCAAGGTTGTGGAGTAAATGGTACACCTGGTATTAACATCCATCTTTAGGTGATTCAATCACAAATTATCAGCTGAGATGTTTGCCATTTACACACTGAGACATTTCTCAAAATACCTTCTTTTATGTTCCACAGAACAGCGTTATTTTAGGCTTACAGTTTAATGTCATCATAGCTGGATTATCCTGTTTATACCATGGTCATTTGCCAGCATTGACAACTTAAAGCTGTTATTGATGTTTGCAGTGCAATATTTGACCGGAAGGATGAAATTGATGGATATTTTTGTCAGTTACAGGTCATTAGATCTAGCATTCTGCCTGCCTTGACTCATGGGGCATCGATGCTTGGCGGTGGGCGTGTCTGAAGCTGACGTCATGGTGACAAGAGCCAATCACATTACTTTTCCGGTGTTGCATAAACGCAATGGGCTAGCGTCTGTACTAGGGTATTTGCATAGCTGATCTAATTGGCTGATGCCTGCGTTGGGGTTTAAAAGTTGAGACGTTTTCAACTATTGGCACGAGCAATGCCAGAGATGCGACGCAACAGAACCCACAATTCTGTTTGGCAACGCATGACGTTATCCATTCAAAGTAAATGATAAGCGTTAACGCAGACTCCTGTGTGAATGCACCGTTAGACACAGAGATATAGTAGTGCATAAAGGCTTGTTCACACCGGGATGATTATCATGTGCGTTTATCGCTGACGTTTAATGACTAAACAATGTGAGTGTGCACACTGACGTACAAAACAGCAGGCGTAAAAGCGTAATTTTTGAAAAAACGCCTCGGGTTAGTTTTTTGGGGTTTTGTGTTAAAAAAGGGGCCGACCATTGACTTTTGTTCATGTGCCTGGAGTTGCTGAAGTTACAGTAAAACATGACTTGATGGCGCTCAAGCACAAAACGGTCTTGCCGAGCACACATCGACGAAGAAGAAGATGCAACGAGGCAAGATGAATGTAGAGCTGCTGGTCTCTTTGGTGTCTGAACACAAAGAACTTTATGACAAATGCCACAGCGACTACAAAAATCTCGATAAGAGGGAGTTGTTATGGAGAGGAACTGCAGATCAAATAGGATTCGATGGTGAGTTCCCATTGAATCCTATTTGGTCTGCAATCAAATCAAAAGCACCATCTACTGTCGGGGAGTGAATTTGCACGTTCACTCGGCACATCACCAGTGAAAATCGCTTAGGTATGAACACAAAGACGTCTCGAAAAACGCTGGCGCTAAGCGCGCACGATAATCGTCCCAGTGTGCACGAGGCTTAAGATTACATTTATTTGAATGAATGAATTATAGCATTTATTTGAATTAATTACAGAGAGAGATTCGTACCATCTATTCAGCGTATTTTTCTCTATTAACAATGAAGCTGTGTTTAATTACTTCACAATAGCGATGTAACCCCCTCGTTGCTGAGAAATATAATGTAGCGATTTATTAGCAGAGCTATTTTATTACTAAAAGTCGCAGGACAGCATTGATGAGTTTCTGTGCTCCTGCATGTTTGTGTGTGTGATCTCCGCTCTCTGTGTGCGAGTGACGTATCTGTGTGTGCGCTTCAATGAAAACAATGAAAAAACAACAACAACGCGCATTAATATAGAATGGTGATTAAACTGACTTGGAACTACCTGTGAATTAAATGGTTTTATTGCACACCTTCCAGTTATTAAGAATCGAGTATTCAGTCAGACCACGGTATATGTGTGTGTGTGTGTGTGTGTGTGTGTGTGTGTGTGTGTGTGTGTGTACTAAAATGAATTAAAACTGAAATAAAAAAAATAAATAAATGCATAGAACACACAAATATTGAGTGAAATAATCCACATATAAATGGATTGTTTTACTCCGTATTTGTGTGTGCTAAGCATACTGATGCTTAAGAGTACAGTGCCATTAAAAATATTATTTTGTGTTTCACAGAAGAAAGTCAAACAGGTGTACAATGGCATGAGGATGAGTAAATGCCTTCTATCAACTATCCCTTTAATGAACAGACTCTATTCCAAGTTTCCATATCAATAGGTTTTGGAACAGAGCAAATGTTAATATCAAGTGTAAAGGTCTGCCACTGGTCATACAAAAGAGAAAAAGCATCCTAGTTCTGAAAACCACCAAACCAATGACAAACAGAATCGGGGTTGCACCAAAAGCTGTAGTGTGAAAGCACCCTCACTAATGATAGACTCTCCAAAGACAGAAAGAAAGCTAGAGAAAGGCCAGCTGTGTGAGTCAGAATGCTGGAAAGCGCAGAGGGACTTAATTCTTAACCATAGGGAGGAGAATGTGAACTGTAAATCCTTTTTGGGCTTCTCTTCTCATCTCTTCCATCTTCCATCCATACCAACATCCTACTCTTGATTCCAAGCACATCTACAATCATTCTCCACAAGCTCCTCCATTCTGTCTTTTCTGTCTCTCTCTACCTCCATCTCCTCTGTCTGCATGATGACGATGACGTTTTTTCCTCCTTTTCTCCTGCATGGCTTGCCTCCTGCCTCCCTCTCAATCGCCCCAGACAGCAAACCCCACACGTCTTTGATTCTGCGCTTGAAAAATGAAGATGGTGAACTTCAAAGAGAATGTTCTTCTGCTGATGCGTACCAGCCCACTCAACCTCTCTCCCGTCATTTTATCTGCCCGATCTTTCTCTCTCTCTCTCACTCTTTCCATCTGCCTTTGTGTGTTTCTCTCTGTTCTGTGTGTGAAACTAGCGCTACATCCTTTTCATACATACACATGCACACGTATGTACTGTACTTACAAAAAGTACTGTGGTGGTATAGAGATAGTATCGGATTGTAATACCATGGTATTTTGAGATATTCTGTACCATGCAGGTTTTGTGGCACTATTTTTCATGTAAATTCAGCATGCTGCTAATAAAGCAGTTCAGTCAGTTTGATATATATTAAAGGGATAGTTCGCCCAAAAATGAAAATTTAATAAATGTTCTCACCCTCAAGCCATCCTAGGTGTATATGACATTCTTCTTTCAGATGAACACAATCGGAGTTATATTAAAATATGTCCTGGCTCTTCCAAGCTTTATAATGGGAGTGAATGGCAGCCCAAAATTTGAAGCTCAAAAAAGTGCACCCATTCATCATAAACTCCACATGGCTCTGGGGGGTTAATAAAGGCCTTCTGAAGCGAATCGATGGGTTTGTGTAGAAAAATTTCCATATTTAAAAATGTATAAAATAAATATCTAGCTTCCAGCGGACCGCCTTCTGTATTCAACTTACAATGAAAGTTTAACGGCTCTCGCAGTTTAAACGCTCACGCTACATCCAACGCCAACGCTGTCACGTCAGTTACGCTTTTTCTGTAAATTGAATACAGAAAGCGGTCCGCCGGATTACCCTATCAAGGTTTATTTTACATTATTCCTTATGTATTTGTTATGCGCTGCTTATGTATAATGTAATTGTGCTGTTTTTCCTATCTTCTCTGTTTGGAGTAGTCAAATTCTCTGCATCTTTTCCTCCCCAAACTTCTAGCTAGCGTTTGCTCTCTCTCTCTGTGAGTTTGTCTTTAAATGTGTTTGTGCACAGCCACAGATAAGTGTGGCATAATCCCATCTACTTGCCACGCCAACCTGAGCATGCTGAGCACTTTTACATAGTTTATTTTTACCTGCCTCTCTCTCCTTCAGCTGTCAGTCAAAGCCGAGCTCTCAGCGTCGCTGACAGAAGACGCTCGACTCCTGCCTCATTCTCCCAGTCGCAATCAAGACACACAGTGTCTCTAATTACAGAGCCTGTAAACCTGTCGTTTCAGAACCACAGTGTGACACAGATATGCGGCGAATACCGTAAACTCTTACAGTACTAGTCAGAGAGAAACCGCTAGGAGAAAAACAAAGCTTAGTAGGTTACCTCTAAAGTTGACGTGAAGCAGAAAGTCCCGGTAGAGTTTCCTGCCATCGAGACTGCGCATGGCATCGCACAAGCGCGTGGTGTTGGTGCAAAGAGTACGTTGCATGTGGTGCAAGGCGTGCGCCATGGCGTACACAGCGTTTACGACAAACATAATCTTTGATTCTGGCTCAAAATTTGAGCTGTCCACAGCCAATTCTGGGTCACAAGGTGGCTTTGGGGTTCCTGCCCCTGCTGCCGAAGCCCCGCCCAATGAACACTGAAACTTTTGCTCCCAGAAGTCTCTGAACCATGGGTTGCGATGATTATTAAAGGGCGTGAGGCTCTGGAAGTAGCGGTTGAAATCTGGTAAAGGATGAGCCGCTAGCTCCAGAGTGATCGCCCCGTCCGCCGAGAATTCGTTCCCTTTGACAATGCTCTCTTGCGCCCCCCATCCGTCGCTTGCTACCCAGAGGAAAGATGCATTGAGGCGTGCGGCGGCCGCGATGAGTTCTCGAGCGTCGTCGCTACGCAGAAAAAGCACGGCCACACGGGCTGTGGGCTTCTGTAGAAGCTGACGAACCACCGCCTCGTACGAAGACCGCTTCGCGCTTGATCGCCCCACTTTTTCCGAGGTAGCGATGCAGATGTTTCTCAAACGGGCTTGTTGCTCAAAGGCTTCGATTCCTGTCTCTCCGTAGTCACCCTCGGAGGCAACAGTGGAAACGTAGGTCCAGTTGAAGGCACGCAGGATCTCCGCCATGGCCTTGGCCTGGTAGAAGTCTGGAGGGACGGTGCGTGCAAAGTAGTCGTAGCGGGATTTGTCGCTGAGTTTGGCACTGGTACTGGCGTAGCTGATCTGAGGGATCTGAAATAGCCGCAGCAGGTTGGCAACCTGGGAGAAACACACACACACAAACATACAACATTGCATTACAAACCCTTGCGATCAATAAGTCAGCACCTTATGAATTAATTATCCAAAGTCTATGATACATAAATATTCTTTTTTTAGTCTTTTGATTGGATCAAGCCACATTAGCCCAATTAAGAGGACGCAGACAGTCTCAGCAGGGCTGAGCAGTGTGGAAATGTTTTTTCTTTGGTGAGATGCAGCTTGGCTCTTCCATATCACACACCCCACTCATGTGCAGAAATGCACAGGATAATATCTCCTTTCCTGCACAACACTGACACTGGCATGCACAATGATTCAGAGCTTTACGTCAAAGCTAGAACAACACTTGCAGTTCAGTCCTGTTGTATGTAATGATTTTTGGGATGCTAACAGATATGCTCTACATATGAACATAATGAATTATTGCTAAATTATTGCTAAGTGTTGCTAAGTGTTGCTGTCACTTTGTTGTTTTTCAGGTGTAAGTAGAGATTAAAGTCACCATGAAATCAATATTGATTAATAAATCATGTTTCATGTCAGCATGATCTGATACATTCTTAAAGCATGTTTTTGGTCTTATTTTGAACAATTCATCAGTGCCATGTTATTCATTAAGAAAAAAAATATTGTCTTTGTAATCTCAGATGTAATAACTTCCTTTTCCTCTGAAACAAATGATTCATTCATGTGTGCTATTGGCTCATGTTAACCAGTAGCCAAATAGCTATTTAGGTATTATTTTAGCAAATTTGCATTCTGTCTTCAGTCTGATATGTAACACCCATTTTTTACCCAATGAATAGGTTATTCAATGAGAAAAAAATAAAATAAAATAGGGCAGGACCAAGCGGCAACCTCCTCCAGTTTATTTTGAAGCCAATTGGAAGTGACTTAAATTGCAATTCATCGACTGGCCGCTAGGGACAGGCTACAAAAGGGAGCAGAATCTCATTGAGCCCCATGTTAAAATGCCCAACTTTACAGCAGAAAAAAAAAAATGACAGCCTGGTACAAATTGTGGTTTTGGTCTATACGGCAAATTTTGCCCTTCATGAAAACTGTGAGGGGGTGAATTTTTTTACAACTCATTCGTTTACATTATATAAATCCTTAAAGTTCTGCCTATTAAGGGGCGTGGCCACTTTGAGTGACAGGTGGATAGCCATTTATCCGCTGTCTGTTAGTCATCACGTCACTCAGCTCCAGCCATGTCCCGCCTCTTTGCCCATTGTCAGTTATCCAGGAGTGACGCGCGATGACGCACTGCCAAGATGGCAACGGCCAGCTCGACCCTACTACTTTACGCTTCAAAACTACTCTTCAGAATCCTATGGGTGACGTCACAGACACTACGTCCATATTTTTTACAGCGTATGGGCAGGACTTGATTATTTTGCACTCTGAAATACACAACCATTTAAAAGTTTGGATAATGTAAGATTTTAAATGTTTTTGAAAGAAGTTTCTAATGCTCATCATGGCTGCATTTACTTAAAAATTCTGTAAAATATTATTACAATTTAAAATATTTGAATATTTCTATTTGAATATATGTGCAAGAAACATTTCTTATTATTATCAATGTTGAAACTGCTTATTATTTTTGTGGATGTGATGCAGTTTTTCAGGATTTTTGATAAATAGAAAGCATTAATGTATGTCATTTTACTTATTTTACCCAGACTTTTGAACGTCACATTAAGGAAGTAAAATGGGTTGTGAACAGTAATTCATTTTCACAAAATTTCAAGGCCCCCAGAATATTTTGTTGTATGAATATCTGAACATGCAATATATCAAAAGAAAGAACAGAGCTTCTGATTTCAAAACTAAAGCAACATTTTGAACAAAAATCTCAGAAAATCTATTTTTCTTTATTTTCAAAGATGTGCATAAGTAATTTTATCACTTTTTTTTTTTCATGTGTTTTAATCTGGAGTTTCTGTTCTCTTTCAGAAGATGCACATTAGCGACCTCTACATCAGCCTTTGACCTCTAACGAAAACATGGAAAAGTGAAAAATTCCAGCGTCAATGGTGGGGAAGCACTGTCTCATAAATGAGGAGAAATTCCATCAATGGTGGGGAAAGAGTTAATGAGAAGAAAAGAAACCAAATAGCTCAGAATGTAGAGAAAAGCAATGTCTGAACTTTGTTTACTGAGAGGAGTCCCCCCAAAAGAAAAAAAAAAAATACCCTTTTTCTTTTTTTCAGTTCAATGGAAAGTAACCTTACTTTATCCCTTTGAACTCTAAAAAATGATGTAACTTAAAAGAATAGGGAAGAATAAGGAAGTGTATACAGAACCTCAAGAGAGTGTCTGCCAGAGAGAGGGAGGTGGGATTGTCAAACAGCCAGTGTCGTGAGAGAAAAACAATGCCCAGTCGTTGGCGATGAAAGGAGAGCAATGGATAACAATGGTTATCCAAAGCGAGACCACTGTAAGGTCACAATTCTCCTAGCTCTTTGCCAGAAACAGAGCAATATCGCTAAATAAAACTGCAGGGAGACGGGGGGGAAAGAGTGACAGAGAACAAGAAAAAAACAGAGAGAGGGAACAAGAAGAAAGGAGGGTTAGACAGATTACGGATTTTGGAACTGATAGAGGAAGTCAGCTTTTGCTGAGCCACAAATGGGGAGAGGGTTATGCAAAATTATGCAAATTCCCATGGCTCTGTCACCAGTGATACTAGAAAGCAACAACGCACAACACACACAATAGCATAGCCGCAGTGCTAATCCGTGCACGTACATGAGGAAAGGAAAGAGCAAACTGGATTTACAGGGAAGAAGAATGGAAACGGGGGTGGCGCAGAGTTTTATTTGAGGGCGGCCCTCTAAATAATGGATTGGGTTCTTCATAGTTAGTCAGGAAAAAGAGCTGTGTTGTTTTGCCAAGTAGGTTTCTGGAGAGTAAAGAACAAATTTGTGATTCACGAAGCCAAACCTGCGAATAATTCAGTAAAAGTAATGAATTCATCCAAACTGTATACAAATAAAAGAGGTTTATTTAGGTGACTGTGCTCAAAAAATGAACTTGAAGATCTTAAGGGAGGTTATGCTACAAAGACTGGATTTTCTGCTTCTTGTTCAATTAAAATTAACTAATTAAACATTTTGTTGCTATCATTTTAAATGTGTAAAGTCGAAATGTATTTAAAACATTTGTTTTGGGACAATATGGAAAGCAATATAAATAATTTTAGTAAAAATGTATTACATTTTTAAAATCATGATCTGTCTGTTTATTTAGTTTAATTCTATTTCAATTTAAAGATGTCATGAACTGAGAAATCCAAATGTCCTTGAGCGTTTGGTCATCATACTATAAGAATATCTTGTTTCAGATAAGTTTCAGATCTAAAAACATCCTTGTTAGTCCAAAAACAGCTTTTTTTGTAACCAAGCCCAGCGAACGACTCATTGTGGAATGTGCCTATTTATAGATAGGTGAAAGAGCGCCTCTGCAGAAGAAAATCAATGCCTACTTCATCATTGCAACTTTGGCCCCTCCCACTGGTGTGTTAGTGAGATGACGAGGAGACAAGAGTGATACATATAATTCATATTATGCATTAAAGGGTTAGTTCACCCAAAATTCTGTCATTAATTACTCACCCTCATGTCGTTCCAAACCTGTAAGACCTTCGGTCATCTTTGGAACACAAATGAAGAATTTTCATTTTTGGGTGAACTAACCCTTTAAGAATTTTAAATGAGTAAAAAAAAACTAAAGCTTAATAAAACATTTTGTATAAATCTTAGTGGAAAAAGGCAATGTAGTTTATGTGATTTGTATTCATAAATTAAAACAATTTATGAATGAGTTCAATCTTATATTATTATTATTATATTAATTTATATTATTATATAATTGATTAATAATGTAAAACATATGTTGTCAAAACATATGTTGACAGAAATTTTGTTTAGGTCAAATGTAGAAGTATATTATAGTAATATTTTTAATATTGTGTTAAAATAGGCTGATGCATGTTGTCTGATATGCATGTGCAAATACATTCCAACTAATACTTTTTTTGGTTTAGTTCAATTTAGTAAAGGTTTTCCATTACCTCATTAATTATTTCTAATTTTCTGTGTATTCTTCATGAATATTTTAGATCAAATTTACTGGTTCTAACCTGTATGGAGACGCTGCTAAAAGATCCCCCAATGACACCAGTAATGGCCAGCGGACTGTCTTCCTGAAGTGCGTAGGAACCATCGGGACAGATGAACTCCGTATCATCCACTTTTGTAAGTGAGGCCCTGACGAACTCCAGCGCCTGTTCCAGAGCGTAGGTGTCCCTCGAGCATGTGTCCAAGATATGGACGCCCAAAATCACGCCCGGCAGCAGACCTACATCCTGGTTGATCTGATCTATGGCAAAGAGCATTGCCTCAAGCCGCTGGATGCCACGGTCTTCATTGATCCGGCCACATTCATCCATGCCCATGCCCTTCTCGTGGATGGGGAAGAGGCCTCCCAGAACCAGGTCCCCATCAATCTTAATTTCTTTGCGGGGAGAGTCTCCGCTGGAAAGCAGGATCTCAGCACCCAGTATCACCAGGAGCAGAGCACGGACTGTGGACCACATCATTTAAGGGAAGAAGATTGAGGAGGTGTTACGGTCAGGTGGGGAGATAGAGGGTGAAAGGTGGGCGTCAAGGAACTGACAGAGGCATGAAGGGGCAGCAGGGAGCTCTGTCTGGTTACTCATGGAGATCCACAACACTGGGTTCAGCCTTTGAACTGCTGACAAACAGACAGAGAGAAGGAAACACTATAAGGCAAGGAGAAAGCACTGAAATATAAATGTGAGAAAGCATAATTCTCAATATGGCTGTTGTAGGACATCTCTGTTATAAAGCACACCAGACTGAAAAATGTAGGTTGTTCTTAGCCTAATTTGAGCTAAAGAAGCAAAATTGTTGTTGAAATATGTAAGTGACGTAATCATGAAAAACAGTTTTGGAGATTTCAGTCTTTGCCCATTCAATTTATGTATTTATTTTTGTATATTCATATATTTTTTTGGATGGTTTTACTAAAGGAATTACACAAAATCATACCTCAAATGTGATTTAAGTCTCTTATTTTGGTTTTATTAAGTTGTTGCAGAAGAACTGCAGTAGTTGTCCAATTTGTCAAACATTTCATAAATCTAAACTCATAAATCTAAAATGGTCATTATAAAAGCCCATAGGAAAATCCAGAGGGAACCCATGGGTCAAAAATGCTAATTTTCTTCGGACTTTATTTGGACTATCACCTGAACAGCGCTACCTGTATAGAAAATATCTATACAGGTAGCTGAGACTCAGACTTAGACATTTGAGTGCTCTCCTGCGCTTTGCAGGGTCAGTTAGTTCTCTGTAATCACAGTGTTCTGTTCTTAGTTGAAAGAAGATTGTCTGCAATACCAACTTGCCAAATATACAACAGGCACACTCACATAAACGAATCTCAACAAATTCACCCAACGCCAACTCCTCCGCGACTTCCGTACGCTTATGAACAGATTTGTCAAAACAGATTCTCAAGGATGGAAAACACATGAGAAACATAAATTAATCAGCACAGAAGCTCAGACAGAAGATGCAACTGTTGAGCTGATTGAAGTAGGAAAAAAGTGTAAAAAGTATCCACTGATAACGCTGATTATTTTAAAAATAATTTAAATTGGTTTATATATTGTTTTTAACCCTCGCCTCACTAAAGGAATTATGCAACTCAGCTAATGATTTTAAGATTCTCCATTTTTTTATGAATTACATGATCAATAGCAAACATACACAGGCATCTAATTTGAACAGATTTCCCAATAGTTAATTGCACCCAAAAATTATATATGCTGCTTGTTCAATTTACTTTATTAAAATGACTTAAAGCGACACACTTTTTGAACATTACAATTAAATTGGTAAATTAAAATGAAACATAATTATTTAAATTTACAAAAAGTTCAGGAATTGTGTTGCTTTAATAATTCATTAACAGTCAGATACAAATTGATATAATCTAAATCAAGATAATTTTTCCTCTCAGTTCACCCAGATTCACCAAGTAAATCCGTTCAACTGTGGAATAATTTTATGACGTGTAAAACTGTGAGATGAGTAAGATGAAGGGTTTTTTTTTTGTGCTGAAATGCCACAAAAGTGGTGCGCAGTGAATTTGGCTGAGAAAATCATTTTGGCTGAGAAACTGTTGTAATGCTAAACCCATTATGTTCTATTATGTAGCATCTCTTCTCTTCCCTTCCTGAAATGAGCATTAATGTTTCTTCTTTGTTAGTACGGAGTTATTTCCCCGTTAATGGAGCTCAGATGACAAAAATATAAGATCTTAATTAAATCCTGAACCCACAACTTTTAGAAAATGCTACAAATTTAGCTGCCCAATAAATAGCTTCTCAGAGAGCTAAGTGAAAAGCACTAATTGTCAAATCTAATGCCGGGGATGTGCGTCTCTCCATTTGAAGTAAAGTTCTGAAACTGTGCAAAAGGCAGCCTTGATATCCAAGCCTGGGTTTTGATCTTAGGGCTTGGAAAAAAAAAAACATCCCTAATCTGATTTCCTCTTCCACTTTTCTTTGCAGAAGGGTGGGCGAGGGAACGCAGGCGGAGGCGGCGGCTGCGATGGGGGGCGGATTTATGAGGTGTGCGAGATGGCTTGCTGGGTTTCCACGGCTCTGGCAGCTACACAAAGGCTTACAGCCTGGCCAGGAGATGGCTCAAAGGCTGGATAACACTCAACTGCAATGATGCTATCTCCACCGTGCAATGCAACACAAAGCAAAACACGCAGGCCTCTGGCAGCATCGCACTAACGGCAGCTTTCCTCATTATCTTCTTCCACCGTGATTCAGTCTGCCAGCCAAACAGCAACAATGGTGCTCTCGCTGCGTGGCCGCCACCGGTTTAAAGCTTCTCCACTTTCTTGAGCTCTTCCTCTCTCTCCTGAGAGGTCAGTGGGAGATCTGGAGGGCCGGAGGAGAGGGGAGGGAGAGTGCTTTCTCCTTTGATGACAGACTCTTGGACTCTTCAGAAGTAGACTGGTGTTGTTTTAGCACACTGAGTCTCTGTGGCCACACCGGGTGAGAGAAAATTCAGGGCCGTTTCCCCCCTCACACCCTGACGCCGAGCATAACTGAGTGAGAATGCAAGGAGAATGTGTGAGTGGCCCTGTCAGACATCATACACTAGTTGAAATGTGGCGAATGGCATGTACTGCGTATCCAGCAGGGTTGCTCTATCTATCTATCTATCTATCTATCTATCTATCTATCTATCTATCTATCTATCTATCTATCTATCTATCTATCTATCTATCTATCTATCTATCTATATCTATCTATCTATCTATCTATCTATCTATCTATCTATCTATCTATCTATCTATCTATCTATCTATCTATCTGTCTGTCTATCTATCTGTCTGTCTGTCTGTCTGTGTCTGTCTGTCTGTCTCTGTCTGTCTGTCCTGTTCTATCTATCGTTCCATCCATTCAGCCATCCCATAAACCCTTAAACTTAAAAGTTTTAAATTTGTCAAAACATTTAAACAAGGCTTTGTCATGTGTACATTTAAAGTTTGTCAAACTTTTCTAGTTAAATATTACAGTTGAATTTCTTTGCATTTTAATTAATATTTCTTACATTCATTAATAATTGTAATTTAAAAGGCATTCTCAGTTCAATTCTGTATGGCGGATGAGAAAATAAAGAGGTCTCTTTCTATGTTTGTGATAATTTCATATTTAAAATGAAATGAAGAAAACACTGAAGAAAAAATGTTTAGAACTCAAATGGAACAGAGATGCTTGAAGTTATGCACGATTCATCAGTGCACATTATTTCAAAGAAAAATGTCAACATTTAATAACTTTCTCTGCCTCTGAAAAGATTTTCCTTTTTGTTTGACGTCTCTTTTTTCCATCCTCTTTCCTCCGACCACCTGTCATATAGAGAGCAGTTTTCATGTTCCAATCAATTCCCGACGGATAAAAGTCAACTGCATTATTTTCTTGTTGAATATCCTGCTTCTCTCAGAAATTAGGTATGGGTTTGAAACCTTGTTTTGTGATGATTTTAAACATGTCACATATATAATATAAAAATTTTATAATACATTTAACCATGATTATATATTTCTCTGTAAATACATCTGTCTTAAATCAGTGGAAATATAATAACCAGCTGTACGTTATTGTACACAAAGGGAGCCCATGTGCATAATTTGTGCTAATGAATTATTTACATTCTCCGCAAAGCTGGAATCTAATTTTAAGAACAGGTGTTGGCATGTGAAAAAAAAAAAAAAGTTCTCGGAGTGGGCTAATTAATTGCATTTCATAACCAAATGAATTTCAGAGAGATAATCACTTTAAACGTAGAATTTTGCTCATTAACAACCCAACTTTATATACTGTAGAACATATAGTGCATCACCTGGGTCATATTCTCATGGGTGCCGTAACTCAGTAGAGGCAGAAAAAGTGAACCACAACAAAATTTGCGCTCAAACTAATCCTTAAACATCTTAAAATTAGTTATGTAATTCATCTAGATGCTCAATATCAAACAGGTCTGATTTGGACATAGTTCTCCCGAATGCATTAACTGCTTTGGGAAGTCGCAGGCATTTTTGTTCCTTCCCTCAACCACCTATCTTTAAGCAGTTCCTCTTGGCTAATCATGTTAATTAGTTAAGAGGGGTAGGACAGAAGAGCGGTACGGGGCGTTTTTTTGGGTATAGAGAGGCTCAGGAATTAATTGGATTTTGCTCGCAGGCAGTTCCTTAACAGCATGCTTAAATCAAACAGTCAGTTTGAAAAAATCAATTCCAAATTCCTGTGCCAAAAAAAAAACACAAAAACGAAACAAAACTAAAGTTATCCCTTTTTTCAAACAACAATGCTCGTCTTCATCCGTGAAAACTATAAAATTTGTTTTGCTTGCTCCAAGGGCCATAGCGAATAGAGTGTGTTGCAAAATGTTTTAAAGAAGAACTCTTCTGTCGTGGTGCAATTATTTGAAAATAGTCTTTATTGGAGAGAGTCTGGATCCTCCTGGGACAGCATACGTTCTATTAAATTGCATACTTGTGCTTTTATAAGAATTCAGAAATAATAGCAGGGCTCGATAGTAAGGATGACCTGGGGCGAGTGTGAGAGCGTTTCCAGAACCAGTTGACAGAATTGTCACTTGCTTGAGTTTTAAGTTTGTTGCATGTGTTTTTATTTGGTTTGCTGTGATGTATTCAAGCATCTTGCAAATTAAATATGCCACCAAAGTAACATTATGTAGCTGGCTTACAGATGAGGCTTTGTTGAAATTGTGAGAATGATTTATGGTACCGTGGATAGTGAAAGCATCAGTTAGAATGGGTTGAAAATTATAAAGTATATTGTAAGCCATTGTTTTCCAGCAAAGCTGCGTTTGTAAAATGTAAAATGGTTACTTTCTAAGAGTTACTTTAACCCTCTGGGGTCTGAGGGGGTTTTGGGCCCTGGAGATGTTTTGACATGCCCTGACATTTGTGCTTAATGAGCTCAGACGAGAAAAATTGTACCTCTTGCTGATTTCATACGGAATACATAACAAGAGAATATTTGAATTGGTTTATTTAAAAATAGACATTTCAAGCTTTCTATAGAGGTACAGATACAGGTATGCATGTGACGTCACTGCAAAAAGACTTAGGTTTTTAATTAAAAAAAACTTTTAATTTAGTTTTCAGTATGAATGCTGCGAAAAACTCTCAAAACACATCTAAAACAGGAAAGAGCTTTGAGATTGACTGTACAAACAATTTGACAAGAATCTGAGGTAAATTTTTACAGTCTTCCGAAAGCAGAAAAGAGAAGCAAATGGATCCCTGCAATTCACAGAAACATCTGGACTCCATGCAGCGAAACGTGGATTTGCAGTTATCGCTTTGTCTCAATATGTTGAATTTTAGGGTAAAATCATACCATATAAATTGTATTGTTATATATTGTATTGACAACTCATCAATGTACCACTGGCCTAATTTGATGTTTTCAAATAAACACTGACAAAAACTATACAAGTTTTAGGGCTGGATGGTATGATGATATGGTTTATATATATATATATATAAAGCATTCACAGGCAAATTTGCTTTTATTTCCCTGCCATCGAAATCAGGCACATATAATCCCCCCTATTAACTCCAGTCATGCAGTGGGCTCTTTTGCCACTCAGTCCATCTGAGGGGGTATGTTCTGGCGGGAAAGTGATGTCAATGCATTCGCTGAGTTTCGGTTCTTTTTTGTGACGCATTTTAGAAAGAATTTAATGGACCTTGTTTGTTTTTTTTTTTACAAAAGCAGATTGTTTTGTTGTTATTATGAGTGTACATGAATAAAAATGGACAGTTTCGAATGTGGTATACCTTACCTATATGAACAATAACGACGTAGCATTTTAAATTTTTTCGCTGTTATCAGGAAAAAATGTGCTGCGCCGGCGCATTCATCGATCCCCAGATCTCAACACTGGAGTAGAGAGTACTAAAATTGTTCTTCATGCGCACGGTAACTGAAATTTAAAACTGTTAAAAGAAAACGCTTAGTAAACTATTGCATAGATATAATAAACTACACATTAATATCTCTTCCCTTTGTGCTTTGAAGTTTTAACTTTTCAATGCGGAGCGCTGTGACACTGTGTTGCTTCAAGCACATCATTCTGCACACAGGCTGCGCATAAGCTCTCTGCCGCTCTACAATATATTGAAGCCTTTCATATTATAATACTTATGCGCAATAAAAGTTCTGTCCTATCTATCATATGTTGCTGCCTCATTAAAAACTGTACATTTAAAAGAAATGTCTTTTCATTTTATAGTATATATATAAATATATTATATTATTTTCTTACAATTTTTCAACAATTTATTTTATACAAATGGCAATGTGTCTTATTTGTTCCCCACTAAATGTTTTTTTCACTTAAATTGTATTTATTTTATTTTCACTAGATTTTATAAAATTATTGTACACTCATTTGCTGCTGAAATCCACTAACTTAATTTATAATAGTATTTTAGCCATAGATTATGAATATAGCCTTCTCTTACAGTGGCAGTTTAAATATATATATATATATATATATATATATATATATAAAATTATAAAAGGCCGATATAACAAACCAATGGTTTGCAACTGAGGATATAAGTTAATGTTTTTTTTTTTTTTTACTTTGCTGATTTAAAACATGCTCAAAACACTCTGTTTTAATGACAAAATTTCAAATAAGAGGACAAGTGACAATTATCGGTCTCGGCCAATAATTGTTTGTTAAAATTGGTAACGTATCGGCCCCCAAAAGTCCTATCGGTGCATTCCTAATATATATATTGCCATGAGATTGTATTGGAACTGCAGCAAAAAATAAAAATATTTCAGGGAAAATATAAAAGAAAAGTTATAGGCAGGTACAAATCTGATTTATTGGCCTGACCTGGCCATACAGGGAAACAAATCCTTATTTTTGATACCTAGATTGTCAAGAATTCAAAGCTGAACTAACAAGACGACTTTCCCATCTCTAGAATCAAACATTTTTACACATTCAGCTAAGCATGTAGCGCACACAATACCATTTTACTGCAGCAAAATGAGAGCTCTTGATTGGCCGAGACATTTGACATCATCCAATCATCTGTCAGAACTCGCATTTGCAATGTTGTAATGTGCACCAGAGCCTTTGATGACTCGTCCTTTCTATGAGTTACTCTGATGATGAAACGCACCAAAAGAGGCACCGGAGAGTCTTAACCAGCATGCCAATCGATTCATCTGCCAATCAGTAAAGCAGATCAAGGGAGGACATGACCACAGTGCACTACATTAAGCCAGCGCATGTTTTAGAAATGGAATAGAAGACAAATTACGCATGGAGGACGTATCACTCACTGATGCGTCTGATACCAGATACAGCTCATTAAGAACCTCTGTTGTCATCTAAATCTCTTTAAAGTCACTGTGTGTTGATCTAGTTGAGGTCATGTACAATTCGTCTGTTAGGTCTGTGCTTTTTAGAAAGGATCTTGACTTGAAAGACCCTTGACTTCAGGATCACCTTTGACCTTTACTGGGATGAGTAGTGCTTGCTCATGCACTTGCTTCTACAGTGTTAGGATTTTCTGGTTGGTTGCCAAGGTATTGCTATGCAGTATTCTGAGTCAGTGAATTTTTTTCTCAAAGCGACATTATGATATTTTCCTAGCATTAGTCCCACTCAATTATCCACACACACACACTGGATTTGGTACAGATTTTTACGCCGGATACCCTTCCTGACAGAGTGCTGGGATACACTCACGCACACTCCTACGGCCAATTTTGACATATCCAATCCACCTAACCTGCATGTCTTTGGACTGTGTGGGGTAAACCGGACCAGCCGGGACTGAAACCATGGACTCAACTACCCACCGAGTCACCATACCACACTTCTCAAAGCGACATTCCATGATTGTGATTGCTAAGTGGTTGCTATGGTGTTAGTGGTTGTTTGGGTGCTGCTATGCAATTACTAAGGCATTCTGAGTCATTTTTAGCTTGTTGCTATGTTGTCTGTTATTGCTACAACATAGTAGGTGGCTCCTAGGGTGTTATGGGTGGTTTCTAGGACGTTGCTACACAGTTGCTGGTAAGCTGAGACTTTTTTGTTGCACTGTTGCTAGGGTATTGCTATGCAGTTACTAAGGTGTTCTGTCATTTTTAGCACATTGCTATGTGGTTGCTAGGGTGTTGCTATGCAGTTGCTACTGTGTTTTGAGACCTTTTTGACAAATGCATTTACAATTTTCACCTTGTTAAACACGAGGTCATATAAAAGAATTAAAAAATAAACAACATAAAAATAAACACACACATATCACGTTCAGAGTAATTTTTAGCATGTTGCTATGTAGTTGATATGGTGTTGTCTGTGATTGGTATGATGTAGCAGGAGGGTCTTCCAGAAAGCAGGTTATGTGACATACCCAGGTATTTTTTAAGAGTAAGCAAGTGGATATCCCCAACTGTCAGTTCCAAAAACGGAGGTAACTTTCAGGGTATGTAAGTAGGTATGTAAGTAACCATAGCAACTACGGAGCAGGTTATGTTCCAGGGTTAGTTTGCTTAAGAGGTATTCAAATGTGTGTTATATAATTAATATAGTTATATTAATGTAACTAAATGTGTGATATAGTTACAGTTATAATATACAATATTATATATTAATTCTAAAGCACTATTATAACAAGGTACTGTTTAAATTCAATTATTCAATTAAAATATATTTATTATTTATTTTATTGTCATCTCACGCATGGATCTGCATTTAATTAATTAGCATCAAACAAACATAATCCTTATTCTCAGTGAATAAAGAGTACTTATTAAATGTAGAGATTGAAAAAAAAATGTAAATGTAAATCGCCATTAAACAAAAGAAGAGGAAGTAGAATGGCACGCTCTTTCTTAGCGTCTGTTTCCATGGTGAATAATCGCTCGAATCGCTCGAATAGTCGCTCTGTTGAGAATGTCTTGTCCGTTCACGGTTAACATACTCTGAGTTGTCTGAACTTACTCACGAACTCGTTTTTGGAACCAGCATACCTCGAGTAAGCAAGGTTTGGGTTAATCAACCGAGAGTTCAAGGTATATATGGCGGTAGGTTAACCTTGCTTTCTGGAATACCCCCCAGGTGGCTGCTGGGGTGTTATGAGTGGTTGCTATGGTGTTGCTGTGCGGTTGCTAATGTGTTGTGAGATTTTTTTTTTTTTGCCAATTCATTTATTGAATGGTTCGTCTATTTCAAACATTAAAAAATACCACATTTGTGTTCTGTGTCTCTGCATGTATGTTATGAGAATGTCTGAAGGAATGCTTTCCCACTATTGAAGCAAATCGTTAAGGAGGACTAAAAGATCCACTTGAGTTCTTCATAGAGGGGGTGGTACTAAGCTTGAAACCTGGCACCACAACACACTCACATGCCCGATGGACCATGACCATCAACCCCCGCTAAAGGAAGTAGCTATTCAGAGCCAGAGAGCTCTTCATTTGTTTCCCAAGCTTTAACACAATCTCGGTTGTGTTTAGGATGTTTGTAGCATAATGGTTCTGGCCTGATTATTAAAAGACTGTAAGTATGTATAATCTCAAATCACTTGAAGATGCTGCATATATTGTTCTGTGAAAGGTCTCTGAAATGTATAGTCAATTGTTTGAGGTTTGTATAGTATTACTAAAAGCTAGTGCTAAAACAAATTTAGGTTTGTTCAAATCCCTAACCAGTATGGTATGACCAGTGGTGTTGCTTGCTTTAACAAATTACAATTTGGAGTGTAAATAGTCCTGCTTTGTTCATACAGAGGACATGAATGATACCTCAAATTGTGTGGCTTGTTGAGCAGAAGTGTGCTATTATTTTTCTGAGTGGTCATACTTATGATTTTCACCTGGTGGACTTTTAAAACAGATGAAAAAAATAACGTGTATTATAGTATTTCCTCTTTCAGTGCAGTCTATAGAAAATGGACAAATAAATACAACAGAATGAAAACACAAATTAAATAAACAGTGTTTTAGGTTTTTCAGGATGAACTAACAGTGGTATTCAGATAAGTATAGCCTACTACAACAAAAAATTTAATAATCAAATGTAAAATAACACTGCATATAACACTGCATAGTCTTACTGAAAACATTCAATCTAAATGAATCCTTATTAAAGCTACTTAAGTTACTCACTCAAGATCTGCGAATGATTTTTCTTTGTCATTTGTTGTTTAATTATCATTAATGATAGACTGCAGCAGGTTATTTAGGCTGCTGTCACTTTAAGAGCTACTGCACAGATCCAATATACTGTTACACACATTTTCTTTCTCAACTGCGTACATTTACTAAAGACATAGTTACTAACCCACTGTGTTTACATGAATGCGCTCCAAAATGGCATTTTTGTGTGTATGCCTATCTGAAGCCCACTGGCTTTTCCATGTTGGTGCGCACACAGAAAGCCAACTGGAGAACATTTTTGCTGCTTAATGTGCTTTTTATAACACTGTTTAATATCAAATAAGTCCCTCAGTTTAGCAACAGTATACTGCATTTCACTACACTCACTTATTTGGCCGATATTAAGTGTATATTGGTTATAATGGGTGTATACTGTTTTCATAATCATTGGAAGCCAAAATTGAAAATCAATTGACCATATGCACGGTTACTTCCTAGTTTTTGATAAGCCAGCTCGGGCATTTCTGTTGAACTGATAGCTGTCATTCTGTACTTGCTATTTAATGGTTGACTTTTTAATGTTGTGTTTATATTTTAATGCACTTATCACACTTACCTAATTTGCCAATAAACCAGTTTTATTGATTGCAATAATGACGAAGCTAATGGGAACATTGGAATAAGAAACACGGAGTCTGTAATTGGACACACACAGATGCAACATTTTTCCAGCACTTCAATGCTATTTTAAATGTGATAACTAGGCCTGTCACGATAACTACTTTTTGTTTTGCGATATATCGCCCCAGAAATAATTGCGATAAACGATATTATTGTCATTTTAAGACTATTTTATGCCACTGAATATATAATCCTAATATAATAGCATAATAATGCAAGTAGACCTACACACTTTCAAATGACAACCTTTTAATTCTTTAGATCAAAAAAATATTATCCTAAATAAAAAAATAGAAATTGAATAAATAGTAAATAAACATTTTCCCTTGTGAAACGGCTTTTTTCATTCTGCGTTGAACAGGGGATTGCGGCTTTGAAATCGAGTCCATTTGGACTTATTCTTCCAAACTGTCAGTAGTTGTCAGGAAAACACTATAACGCCTCAAATGGCGCCTTTTTTCACATGTTGATAAACGCTCTGTGTATGAAGGAACTGCCCGAGAACCACTTTCGCCTCAAAACATACAAGATGACAGCACAATCGAGTAAAATGTTGGTGACATTCATTATCATGTAAACATAATGGCCGATATATTGCATCACAAAAAATTATTGAGGTCATGTACATATATTGTGCGATATATCGATATATTGATTATTGCGACAGGCCTAGTGATAACCAAAAACATTATTTGTTCACCCTTCTGAGATTGTCCCCATTTGTAAAACGGAATGTTTCAAGGTATAAGAAATACAACATTTGATAGAAAACACTTTTATTTTAAAACAAAAAAGACATGAATTACCACTGTAACCAACCAATAGATGGTTACAGAAGAGCATTTATTGGCTCATAGCAATATTAAGAATTATAAAAGTACTAGATTTTAAAAATAAATTTTGTCACGGTGAAGTATGAAGTACTCACAAAGTCTCATGAAAAACAATAACTTTTATTGCGAATAAATTACACTGAAAGCTACCACCATGCTCTCCCTCCATGTGCAACACAAGCTCACTCATTTCGGCACACTTGTGAAAACTTCCATTTTGTTCAATTAATCTAACTAAAGTGCACAATAAATCTTTAATTTACAGCGTGTTGTGCTTTTTTTTTCCGCTGATGATCGAATTTAATTTTGCTGAGGAGGAACACTCACATTTTTATGTTGTCATATGTTTGAATAACTAAATTAATCTTAGGTAACTATTTAAGTGACTTTGGCCCGGTTTCACAGACAGGGCTTAGACTAAACTAGGATTAGGATTTAGTTAAATTAGGACATTTAAGTAACTTTTATAAATGTGCCCTAGAAAAAAAAAAAAAAAAAAAAAAAAAACATTGCTGGTGTGCATCTTGAGACAAAACATGGCACTGACATATTTAAATCTAAGTGCAAGATTCTTTCAGTTAAAACAGCTCAAACATGCATTTTAGTCCGGGACTAGCTTAAGCCTTGTCTGTGAAACCGAGGGAATATTCTTATAAACTAAGTATTACAATATTGATGCTGTTAAAGCTACTTCGGACATTGAAGATACTTGCTGACAAGTGACATTACACCAGACGTTTTGCAGCTGGCTATTATTGCGGAAGTTCAAGATGTGCATATCGTAGGGATGGGCGATACCACTTATTTTGTTTTCGATATGATACCGATACTTTCCAGGCCAGTATCGCCGATATCAATACAGATACGATACCTCTAAACTGAACTTTTAAATTATTACATTTATTAAATTATTAAAATTACTAAGAGTAAAATGGGTAAAGATACCCACTTTCCTGATTCCTGATCTGTCCTTCAATCCGTGCAGACGTGTTTCTTCTCTCTGCTCCCCGCTGTGCTCTTGCGCTGTTTTGTTTTGTCTAGTGTTTCGTCTCTTCTCTTTCTCTCTGACTGCTGCTTTGCTGGACTCCTGAAAATACTGAAATGGAATTGATTAACTGGTCAATCAGCGCGATCGACAAGATTTTCTCACTAAGGAAGGGTGCCCCGGGAGAACCCACCTGCCCGGACGGGACCTTTGCCGCAGGGGTACGTGAGGGACGCATGGAACAACTGGCAAGTCCTGTGCCTGGAGGCTCTGTCCGTGGAGGATGCGGAAGATTTATACATGATTGGATTATTGATGGCGGGGTTCCTATTCTTTGGCTTTGGGATTGCCCTGACCTATCGGAAGATTGGTAAGACAGCTGCAAGCAAATTCACCCAGCCGCTGTCTGTGGAAATTAAAGAATGCTTCGGGGTTGTGTGTGACCGTTTGAAGGAATTAGATCAGAAAGTGATAGGAATTGAGGAACTGAACCGTAATAACGCAGTCCGGACTGCGGATACGCAGGGTAGAGTGGGCTCCATCGGGGGTCAGATCGGTGAACTTTTACGGACTGTAACCGGTCTGGCCATGAGGCTGGACGTAATGTCTAGGGAAACTGCACAGACCGGACGCGAAACGCTGAGGACCAGATCTGATTGATTGATTATGATCCGGACAAATTACCGAAGATCATCAAATGGATTAAAAAATAATAAATTGTATTTGCCTGACCTAATCCCCACTTGGTCCCTTTCTCTCGGTTGGGAGTCCAGCAGGGCAGCCGGGCAGCTGTCTTATCTCCCTTCAAGGACAAACCATAGAACTGAACTCGAAAACATCTGAAGTTATGGCTAACATTCTCACAGACTCACTCGCACCATACACAATACCTAACCTGATCACTACTACCGTCTGCCTGTTATCTATCTCCTCCCCCAGTCCATACAAAAAATCCCATCACGTGACCACGTGTACTGTGTCATGTTTATGTTTATGTTTTGTTGATGTTTTGTTGTGTTTTGCTATGTAATGCTTGCTAAACTGCATTCTTGTATTTCTGGAGAGCGTGTGGCGGCGCCTGACTAATCGGCTGCGGCCCGGAGGCTTGCTCCAAACTCATTTCGTTACACTGTACTTGTACATGTGTAATGACAAATAAAATATTCAATTCAATTCAATTCACTTAAAATTGTATTTGAAAGGCATTTTAACCTGACACTTATTAGATTATATTTTTTTTGTGTCAATTAAGTTAAATATGTTTACTTGTAGTGGTAACCATGGAAATTTTTGACTACAGTCACTGTAGTAAAAAATAAACCATGGTTCATTTTCATATGGGACTGCCAGTGACGGGACATTGCACCCATAAAATGCAACCTTTTTATTATGATAGTGTATGATTTATATTAACATTAGTTACAGAATAGAAAATTATTAATATGAACTCTTAACATTAAATTTAAATAAGTGTAATTGCACAAACTATGTAGGCTACAATAAAAATTTGTTTATTGTGAAATAATTCAAACAATGTTTTTTTGTCTCCTGATGAGCTTTGTTCTGGGCTGCGTTTTCAAAAGCATCAATGGTTTCTTATGATAGTTTTGGGAAACTTAGCTCTGTTCGAATACAGTGTCAGCAGTGAGCGAATGCTCTCTCTACGATTGATTGGTTCTGTCTAGCAGCATTTGTGTGTGTGTACTGTGTTCAGATCATGGTTGAGATGAGCAGGAAAATAATCCTATACTGCACAATTATTCGCTTACATGGGTTACTCGTATTGCACGCATTAAATAATCTTTTTAAATAAAGAAAATTACTGGTAAAAAACAAATTAGTATCGATATTTTTATTTGAGTATCGATACTTTTCGATGCTCTCGTCAGTACTGACATGCCCATCCCTTGCATATGGTCAATTACCATCCTCAGCCCTAGTGTTGTTTTCTGGAAATAGAATGCTGTTTTTATGCTAACTAAACATTAGCGTGCCTCCTGTCCAAAAATCGCAGCAAGCTTTTGTGCTGTGTTACTTTTGAAATATGAATCATTCTCAGCTTTCAAATTATGTATTTTTTATCAAGAAATGTAAAGAATAAATACCGTTTTGGGCTTTTGCCGCGTCGTGACTCATGACGGATCGCTGTGCCTCAGCTCAAGCAACAACACGGAGCGCACGTGCACAGATCGCCACTTCCACTTTACTACTAGTTATCCTTACCTATAGCACGAAATACACATGAATGAACATCAGAACAGAAGGTATGTTGAAACAGTACAGCTTACTGAAATGTATCATCTCTCACGTGTTCGCGTTTCAACTGTGGAAAGTCATGTCACTTGTAAAAACATGTCACACAATGTTATTTAAAGGGGGCATAACACAGTTTCTGCCGATCTCTTGTTAATCTTGAGTACTAGAGTAGTATTGCATCCTTCATATGTCCGAAGAGTCTGTAGTTTTTGAAATAGCATTACCCTTACGAAAATGAACCATGGTTTTACTACAAATAAAACCAAAAAACTTTGGTTATTGTAGTTAAACCATGGTAACCACAAATTAACCATGGTTTTGCTACTCTCATAGTTTAACCATGGTATGTGTGGTAAAACTGTGGTTATATAAATGGTAATCAATTAGCCAAAAAACATGGTTACTACACTTTTACTATAATAAAACAACCATGGTTATTTTTCGTAAGGGTAGACCCCTCATTTAACGTTAATGTTACCTCAGCAAAAACATTCAGTGTCAATTAGCTATAGGAAAAACTCTAGAGAGGAGCATCTGTTAAGGTATTATATGTTTGCACAAATCTATCTGTCATTAAAAAATGTTTTGACAGCCACCATTCAAATGTTGAAAGCTGCCATATGAGCATTTAAATGTTTGTATAGGCGACAACTTTGAGTGCTGATTAATATATATATATATATATATATATATATATATATATATATATATATATATATATATATATATATATATATATATATATATATAAATTTAATTTAGTTTGGTCTCTGTTCATTTTAACCTTTAACATTAGAGTAACATATGTGAGATGGTTCCCTGTATAGTTTATAGCTAACGATTATTTCCCTTAAGAAATATTGACATGTAATGTTTCCAAATGAATCTATATGAATCATATTGTGAGATCTGTGTCAAAAGTGCAAGTATTCCTCACAGCTGCGCGTGATATCAAAACAATCTGTATTGTATAAAGCACTATATAAATAAAGGTGACTTGACTTAACATTTTCTTTATACATTTTTAAATTCCAGTTTAGTATTTTGATTGTTTTGATACATGATATTGAATGCACTCATTGCTGAATCGTTTTGTTAGATGCCATAGTGGAGGGACACAATTAAATATTAAAAGTGCTCTTCTAACAGCTGTAAGGCCACTGATCCATAAACCCGACACTGAGGTATAGCCGGGAAAAACTCCAGACGCAGCAAATCCAGAGAGCCGTGCATGGGGACGAGTCCTGCAAGACAGAGTGACCTACACAACGTGTTTTATAATGACTTTTGCATGATCTGAAAGCAAGCCGCATTTCCTGAGATACAAAATGGAGTTGAGTGAGTTCGCTATTAATCGCATTCTATGGATTAAGATATTAAGAGAAGCCAGAGAGAGAAGAGAGATAAAGTGTATGTCAGGATGTTGTGACTCAGCGGGGAAAGTGGCCCTGCAGTGGCGACTTAGAGAAGCGCTGTCAGGAGCCATAGACTGAAGCTGATAAAACACATCATTTATTTAGACACACACACACACACACACACACACACACACACACACACACACACACACACACACACACACACACACACACACACACACACACACACACACACACACACAAAATAGATCAATCTTCTAAAACAATCAGCAGAAGACTCCTAAAAAAGTAGTTTCATTTTGGGCTACATGCCCAAACTTTTCCAGTCAAACTGTGATCCCTCCTGCCAAGCCGTCGCTGTCAGTAATTACTATCATTAGAAAGTCTTCATTCCAGTCTAGGAGAGATGTGTGTTACACTATGTTTAACATCTCAGTCGTTTCAGATGTAGTCTGCTTCAGTCACTCAACATGCGCTGAAAGGGAATTTTAAGGCAGATTCCGAATCCCCTGTTCGTTGCTACCGCAAAACTATACAAGGACTTTTCCAGTAAATAAGTTAGACGAAGGATGTTTCGTTGTTTTACCTTTGATTCTATTTACTTTTTTTGTCATTATTCTCAATGTTGATTCTCATTTGCATTATTGTAATACAGTATTTTTGTACAATGATTGTTTTACATTTTTTTAAAAATCTGCATAAATGCAGTAAAGCACTACTATGAATTATACACTTGTTTTTAAACTTTAATACCTTACAATAAAAAAATTATTTATTCATATATTTTAAAGAAACTAATCTGATGTTTCTTTTGTGTTTCACAGAAGACAGAAGATCAGGTGAGGGTGAGTAAATAATTGCAGAATGTTCATATTGTATGAATTGCTCCTTTAATGGTGCTAAAAATAAGATTACATTTCTTTTACAAAAATATGTGTTGTTTTTCATTTTTGGAATGTGATCTGGACATTTCAGCATTGGAAAATGACATGAGCCACCCACGCAACTCTGGATGCCCAATTAAGTGCCACAATGCAATGTGTCAGAGAAGGTGTTCTTTGGTCATGTAAGTATATTTCCAGTATATATTCTAGGACACGATGTTGCATCCGCCATCCATACACCTTCATGAGTTGACCAGAAATATCAGCTGGCATTGAGCCGTTTACATGCAGAAACCACTTCACCCTGCATATCTTAGTGTTTTCGTTTCCATTGTTTCAACTTTTTACGCTACTCCACCAGAAAGGATTCTGATATTATTTACAACCATATATATTTACAATCCAATTTATTTTATAAAAAAAAAAAAAGATTTTTTTAAATAAAAAAGGCAAGCACACAAGCCACATGGGACACTTTTATGGTATTTATTTGTCATCTTGGTGCTCAACAGCTTGACACTTTCATTATATTCAAAAGAGTTGGCAGAATATTCTTCAAGATGACATCTTTTGTGTGTTACAAATTTTTTTAAAGAAAGTCATATCGGTTTGGAACAACACAGGGTGAGTGTACCTGGAGGAAGAATGAAATGTTCTCACACGAAAGGTTGTTTGCTTTCGTTGTTGTATTGCCCTTTTATCTTTTTTCCACCGAAATAATCTGTGGCTGAATTTAAGCCTAAACCTAATTGACATAATTGACACCCGCTACTGTTGGGCTGCACTAGGAAAAAACATCCAGTACTTGAATATTTGAATATTTTTATCATAATAATGTGTTAGCATCTGGTTTGAGACTCAGTTTGCTTTGTAAATGTGAGATTGTAGAGCTCTGTAGAGTGTAGAAGTGTTCTGCAGCAACGCTGCTCCTCCAAAACAGAAAAAGGAAAAAAAAAAAAAAACTACAAAGCTGTTCTTTTTTGCTCAGAAATGGATTCACTTGGCAGCGAGCGGGACTGCCAGACTGCTGAAATCTCTGCATATCACTATCACTTTCTCTCTGCATGCACACAGACAGACACACTCAAACATCTCTTCATTGATTTGATGCATGACTTATGCAACAGAATTGTTGTTTTGAAGGAGTCTGAAGAGGCTAGCCTACTTTATAAAATCACTTTCGGCGGGAGCGCCACACTCTGGCACACACTCACACTACATTTGCTCATTCCTCTCATTATGGTCTAACGCTACTCTTTTACTCTTTCACAATGATGTCTTTTAATGCAAATGCCATATTTTAGCATGCAGAGAAGAGGGAAACACTTTGGAATTGTGTGTTTGCTTGCAGGCATGTGCAATGGTGCAGCATATACCTGTGCTGCATATGTACGAATATTACAGCGCAGTGATGGCATCTTTAGTTTTCAGCTCCATACTCTTTCCATATTAATGAATATGAAGGCAAGGCTTTTGAAAGCTTGATGGGGCCTTGGAGTCTCTTACTAAAGCAGAATTTCTAACAGAGCTCTGCACCCATGGGCTTCGTCGCAGGGTAAAACGCAGTCTAACAAAGGTAGACTTCCTAAGCAGAGAGAGAGAACACATGCGTAGGAGGAAGAAAAATATAAGCACTCAGGATGCTTTAACGCTTATGGAGATAAACGGCTTCTGCACTGAACTCAAACTCAAATACTTCAGTTGTGTTCACAGTGGTTTACATGGCTGCCATTTTTGACTTGTCGTTTGTTGCATGTTTTGGGTTCGAAAATGAATGTTTTTGGTGACATGGTCCAAAATGTGATTGCCCGAAAGCAAAAAAATCCATAGCTACTTTATGTTTACATCATATCATCATCTGGGAGTGATTTTAATGCGTTTATAATAGAGTGCGCTCTTCGTCTCATTTAACGCTCATCTGACTGACAGATAGCCAGCATATGTGCGAGTCTAGTTATGGCGCAGAGCCGTGGAAGAACTTCTTTAAATGCGCTGAGAGGACCACACTATTGAAAAGCTAATTATTATCTCACAGCACTTTACCGCATCATATTCCATAAATGTAGCACCGTCAGGTCTTATACAAGGCCTTCCTGCATCTTAAGCTACTAATTCCCACACTTGCACACGCGTGTACAAAATGGCCCAATGCACAAACATGCATGCCGATGGAAAGAAGCACGTGCACACGTGCATAAAATCACACAAATCCCAGCAGACATTTTGAATAACACCTTTGACGCATGCTAATTAGCAAACGCTATTGTGTGCACATGAACGTGGAGTTTTATTATATGCTGTAAATTCCATGCACATATGCATCGTAATCTATACACAAAATACACTCTCAGGCATTTCAACAGGGTGGTCCGGGGTATTCAAGGCCAGGTCCTCCAGTCCAATAACAATGATTTCTTTAGCACACCCACATTAAAACACAAGCCACACATCCTCAACTAATTTTCAGTCGTCACAAAATATGTTGCAATGGTGGAAACTCTTGGTCACAGTGAAAAGTAGAGACCAAATAAATAAATAAGCTTATATATATATATATATATATATATATATATATATATATATATATATATATATATATATATATATATATATATATATATATATATATATATGTATATATGTGTATAAACTCTAAAAAAAAAAAAAAAAAGTAAATACTAAGTACTAAAGTATTTAAAGAAATTTTTCCATTTATTTAAATACTTTAATACTCTTCTAGAAATATATTTACAAAACATATGTACATGAAATGGGTGCATCATTACATTTATAGACCTTTAATGACACACTCTCCAGTGTAACCTTGGACGACACAGATATTCTTCACTTTTATCAGTGGTTGAGTTGAAATAAAAGTCCCTCCGCATGTGTGTACTCTATTCTGTAGTGTTCTCCAGGTTAACTACTTGTGCTAATTATCATTCCAAACGAGTAAAAGCCACACCTGTGTTGCGTGCAGAATATCAGATCATCATTAGGCTTTACAACCTCACATCTCACTATAACATTCATTGCTCCAACCTAACGCAACAGAGATATTAAAATTCAGCGCAGACCCCCGACGCAATAAATTATGAATCATCCTGGTCTTTTCTCTGGTTATCTTACAGATCCAGGTGAAGTCTAAAGCACAGCTGCCACACCGCTGCTGAAGCTAACTGTAAGGATGCAAAAAAGAGAATAATTGGAAGTGAGTCTACTATTTGATGTTTATTATCCAAAGTGAGTTACAGGTAAAGGGATGGGGACAGTCCTCCTGATGATACCAGAAATTATGCACAATGATTCATGTTCAAACCTGCAGCAACAAACCCCTTAAGTTAAGAAAACCCTTACAATGAAATGGTTTTACTGGGATCTTTAACTACAAAGCAATGTCATCACTTTTTTTTTTTCAGATTTCCTAAACAACCACATGTAAATAAATATTTTTGTACAAAAATAAATACAAGACCCAGACGTCCTACAAAACTTCTGGACATTTTTTTTTCCAGGAGTTTCAACCTGCAGTCTGCCATGCTTTTGAACACTAATGTTTTCTTGATCAGTTTGTGGCATGACATTTTATTTAATTTGTGGCTTTTTATGCATTAGATTAAACAGATATATACCTATAAAACATTTTACCCAGTGAGTTTTGATTCACTTTGGAGTCCAACGTGGTTAAAGACTTTACGTAGCATTTGTGAGAACTAAAGACGCATCACTAACAGAAATAGATGGGATGTGCTTAAGAGCATGCAAAGTTTTCTCTAGCAATCCTGGTGTTAGGAAATGTAATTTTAAACCTTTTAAACCCCATTTGTAAGTTTGAAACATGCACAAATATAGTTTTTCCCTCTTTTATGCATTACCATATGATCATAAATGACTGATGTCACATCAGCCCTGATTTATGAAGCCCAACTCTACACTTTATTTATAGCATCATTTCTTTTTAATTTTTGTATTCATTCCCATTGCATCTCTTCAGTATTATAAAACAGCAGCAAAGCTCATTTAAAATTCTATGCGGAAAAAAATGCGTTACCTCTGTTAAATATTCCTCTTGTTGGCAGTCTTGCATTTTTCCTCTTCTTTGTCGTATTTCAAACTGTTCCTTAACTCCGTTTGTGTGGGTCCGCACGCGGGAAGCGCAGCAGAGAGGCTGACAACACTGCCCTCACTCATCAGAGAGTGAGCGAGCGAGCAAGTGAGCGATAGAGAGAGGGAGGGAAAGCGAGAGGGAGGGAGAGAGAGAGAGAAATAGTGCCGTTGCTGTAGTAGAAAACACACACGTCTGGCGTTCGGGATGCTGCCTTGCCTCAGGATGCTTCTGTCTCCTAGCAACAACAATCGATCTGGAGAGGATGCAGTTTTTATTGGCCAAAGAGAGAAAACTCACCTTTAAACAATTAATACGAGTTGCATGCTCAAACGGATAAAGATCAGCTACCTAGATAATGCATTTGGGAGTGTGGGCGGTAAAGATCGAGAGAGAGAGAGAGAGAGAGAGAGAGAGAGAGAGAGAGAGAGAGAGAGAGAGAATCAACAAACATTACCTACAGGAGCACATGGTCAGGGTCTCAGGTGTGCTATGATTCTGTCTGCAGTCATATCAGTCATAATTGGGCATTAGTCATATTAATGCATAGATCAACATTATGAATTGCATATAAACACTTTGCATATCTACAATCTATTAAAAGCATGTT
The DNA here is from genome assembly GCA_018749465.1 of Paracanthobrama guichenoti. NCBI lineage: Eukaryota > Metazoa > Chordata > Actinopteri > Cypriniformes > Gobionidae > Paracanthobrama > Paracanthobrama guichenoti. The sequence continues at coordinate 6,073,822 of CM031960.1, read as the reverse complement.
TAAACACTGATGGGTTATGAGTGGGGGTGTCAGCGGCTCTGTGTGAAATGAGCTCAGCCCACCGACAGCAGTGCGTAGTGACGTTAGATATGCAGCCAGATCATTTTCATTCTGCATACAAACACATCTCCGAGAGTATTAATTATGCGCAGCGAGACCATGGTCATTTCAATTTAAGGTAATTGTTTGGATAACCAATTTAACATCTACAATCCGTCATCCTTATTGTGTGTGGCTACGCTCCTGTCTCATTATGCTGACCCTATTGAGACGTCCGGACACTTGTGAACACTTGAGCATGTTGTGCTTTACAGTTGTGCAGTGAATTCCTGTCCTTCAATACTAATCCATTCTGTCTGACGTGATGTCAACGAGGTCTGTCGGGTGTCATTAAAATGCAAGTATTTAAGCCTGTGGTTCCCCTCGAATGGGCTGCAATTGGACGGGGCAAAGGCGCATGCATGGCTGCACTTGTGTGTGTGGCACTATGCTTTGTCCACACTTAACGGCATGAAAAATACAAAATGTTTGTTTGTGGTGGAAAAATGTAATTGATTCACTCCTAATTATTCACGCCTTTTATTTAAATTGTAGTGTAGAGTGGAATTCAGAAATGTGGATGTTTAATTTCTGTATTGTAAGAAACCATGTACTTATTGTGTTTGTGTGTGTGAGTGATAAACTAGTTGGCATGCACTATGTGGTGTTTAGCTAATGTTGTACAAGCACTGATGTGAGCTATTAATGCACATGCATCACAGAAAAGCTAAATGTGGACATATGACAGACTTCTAAATAAATTAAAGATTAAATATATTACTGTTTTTAATTAAATAATTAATTATACAATTTATATATATTATAAATATATATTTAAATCACCCAGAAATATTTTTTACTTTCTCTTTCACCTAACCTAAACAAAAGTCCTGTGTACTTTTTGTATAAAAATGTTTTTTATTTGTAAATTATTTTTTCTCTTAACAGGACATCCCTGATTGTTAGATATATTTCACTTTTGAGTAAAATGTTGCCCCTAAACTAACGGTAAGTACACACACACTCACATACAGCTTTTAGGTCAGAAGCCACAGCATATAGCACACACAGAAACACAAACACACACACTTGTCCATCTTTTTGGGGACTCTCTATAGGCATAATGTTTTTATACTGTACAAACTGTATTCTATCCCTCTACAGCAGTGGTCAGCAACAGGCGGCCCGCCAGCAATGATATCTGGCCAGTGCCCACAGACAGATTATTTTGATAGCGGCTGGTTCTGAAATAGATCTGTCATGATAGTGTAACGGAGGCCAGCTAGTGAGAGCTGTGCAGGTAAATCTCAGTGACTGATGCTAAAAGTTGTAGCCTTTAGCCTCCTTGTTAAAGCGTCAGACTCCCATGCGGAAAGACCTGGGTTCAAGCACCGCTTGGAGCAGGCTGTGCGAACCGGAGAGATTACAACAACAACAACAGTTACAATCAATTTGTCCTTAGTGATTTTGCCTTCAAAAAAAGTACTAGAACGTTTTTGCAGCTATGTTTTATTTTGGGATGAATTGAGAGCTTTTAATTTGAAAAGTTCTGAAAGACATTCAAAAGAGTCCGTGGAATGGATCGCTAGACACACCTCTGAAATAGCTGTCATGAAATGTGTGGTATGAAAAAACAAACAGTGAACCATTGAAACGTTTGCTTATAACTTTGTTGCAGATTAGACACACCCGCTTTGCATTCACAAAACCAGGTAGGATGAACATATGGTTGTCTTTCCATTCTTCTTTGTATGCCTTATTTTCGCTGTCGACTTTCCTCTTTAGACTCTTTGATAGTGCCCTTTTCTCTCACCGGCTTAAACGTTAACATCACTCTGCACGCGGCGTAATAGTGTACCTCCAGCACGCAAACAATAAAAACAATTCAGTTTAGTACGTGAGGATGCCAAGGAATAATTCTGAGTGTAAAAGTAGGCTACGTCAAATAATTATTACAATAAGTTAGGCTCCATTGTGTAACAAGCAAATTAAAATACACATTTATTATTCACAATATGGAAAGAGGAAATAAAACAGTTCGCTAAGAGCATGACATTAATGGGCTTATTCAAGTCCTCTTGTTATTTTTTTTTTGTTATTTTTATCTATTCCGCATCTCCCACATATGTGTGTTACAGCAAGGCGGTCTGTGTTGCATGTTGGTGAATGAAGGTAGCCATGACTTGCCAGGTTAAGTGTCACTACTGCTTTATTCATTTATACAATTTTTAGGAGAGTAACAGCTCACTACCAGTTACAAAAGACACTGTAACAATACGTCACAGGCAATTGTAATTGCAAATTATTTTTTTATCAGTTAATTTCTTAAATTATCCCTTGACTATGTTGTGGCCCACCATCTAGTGGAAAATTTTTTTTTGGCCCGATGCCAAACTTACCTGCTGACCCCTGCTCTACACTAACCCTACCCCTAAACCTATCCATCACAGAAAACTTTCTGCATTTTTATATTTTCAATAAAACTTAATTTAGTATGATAATCAATTTCCCTCATGGGGACCACTAGCTGGTCCCCGCCATGTAGGTGATTTCAGGTTTTACTGTCCTTATGGGGACATTTGGACCCGACAATGTAATATAAACCTGTAAACACGCACGCACACACGCACACACACACACACACACACACACACACACACACACACACACACACACACACACACACACACACACACACACACACACACACACACACACACACACACACACACACACAGTCCATGTGAGCTTTAAATAGCTTTAATATTTTTTTACATTGGTGACATGATTTAGATTTTTATATGTATTCATAAGTTATATTTTACATTAGAGTTAATATTATGCATTTTTACGTTATAAAAAAAGAGGTGAAGTGGTGCGGCCCAGTCTTGAAACAATGTTTATGCCATTTTAATGGTGACCTCCAATAGTGTATTTTTTTAGATGATTAATGTGCATCAAGGGAAAGGGAATAGGCAGCATTTATTAATACCACGCCGGGTCTGCCAGAAAACAAATAAGACTTGAGAGGAATTATTTGAGCAAGGACCCTCCGGGGTGTGCTGTTAGACCCCCCTCCCATCTTTCTATCCTTCTTTCTCACTTTCTCTCTTGTTCTGTCCTCTAAAAGTGACAGATAATATAACAGACCGTTTACAGCTACATATGAGATTTACAAATGTCCCAGTGATATTGCATGGGGAAACATGTTGTTGGGAATGAGTAGTGACTTCCAGATGGAAGACTTTTATTAGTCGCCTACCAATGTGAATTATGTAACCTCTCTGTCATTGCTTAATATCTCTATTGAGGCTTGTAATCGCCAATTTTATATGTCCTTGCTGAGTGTTCTGAAGTGGAATATGTTGTGTTTATACAAATGAATATGTGGATACATGTATAATGATCTATGAATAGGTCTTTGAGCAAAGCTTTACTAATAATACAGTGCATATTACTGTGACTAATGAACATGTTTCATCTAAGACCCCATTATATCAAAACTGGAGTTTTGGAGCTTTTTAGTTAATGAATGTCTGTTAGTTTTGAGGTCTATAGTGTACTCCTTAAAGTTAAAATGTATAAATTGTACCCCCGGTTTCACAGACAAGGCTTAAGCCTATTCCCAGACAAAATGCATATTTGAGCTGTTTTATCTGAAAGCAACTGGCAAAATATGTCAGTGCCATATCTCAGTATTGTTTTTTTTTTCTAAGGCATGTTTATAAAAGCTACTTAAATGTCCTAATTTAAGGCCTAATCCTGGCTTAATCTAAGCCCTGTATGTGAAACCAGGCCATATAATTTTTTATTATTAGTTAATATTTAAATCAAGATAAAAGGCATGTTGACACTATAGCTAAATGTGACCCAAATGTGGACATATCTGAATGACAGTGTTACATTGACATTGTTGCAAAAGTTACATTGAGTCTGAAGCTAGAAATTAATTGAATCAATATTTTTGCAATGTAATGTCAGTCTTCTTTTTTTTTTTTTTTTTTTTTTTTTTTTTTAAACAGTCAGGAAAGAGGAATGGCCATTTTGGTTTGCAGTGTAAATGTAGACGAAGAATGTAAACAACAGAGAGCAAGAGTGTGAGAGAGAGAGAGAGAGAGAGAGAGAGAGAGAGAGGTCGTTGTTGTGGTCGGTGTGGGAAGTATCTGAACATCTCAACAAAGCACAACAATCAGTGCTTAACTGGATTGCCCTTGACCTCCCCTCGCTTCATCTGAATAGAAGGGAGTGTTATGATCAGCCTGTCAGTCAGAGCTATTTCCCAGTGTAGTTTCTCAGAGCCCTGCTGCTGGTACCGCAGCTTTGATGGATGCCTCTAAAGCAACAGCCTCCTCTCCACACTGGGCCTCTGAAGAAAAGAGGCTTTGTACGTTTGCATGCATGTATGCTGGACAGAACTGCTTTGTTTGGTCAAACGCCTCTCTCTCTTTCACACACACACACACACACACACACACACTGCAAATGTACACACAAACACCCATACGCTGTAAAGCCAGATCTTTTGTGCCAGGTGCCTATCCATATTGTACAGCTGAGTTGTTGGTAAATGACAGGAGGGAAAAGGAAGTAAAAAAGTGATTTTATGGAAGAAACAGAGGGAGGAGGGAAATGTAGAAAAGAGTAGAAAAAATGAGGTTGGAAAAGTGGAAATTTGGTAAGAAAAGGAATGGACAGATTGAATAAAAAGGAGAAAAGGAAATTAAGGAAAACAACATAAAAGGACAGGGAAGGAAGGAAAAGGGGGATGGAGAGAGGAGGAGGGAAAGGAGTAGAAAAATTAAGTTGGAAAGGTAAAATGAAAATTTGGTAAGAAAAGGAATAGATTGAATAAAAAGGAAGTAAGAAAGGGAATGAAGGAAGGAAAAAGGGGACAAGGAGAGGAAGAAAGTAGGACATAGAGGAAAGAGTTGAAAAAGTTGGAAAAGAGGGAAAGAAATGGGGAAGGAAAGAATATTTGAAGGAAAGAAATGAAAAGAGGAGGATAAAGGAAAGGAAAGTTATGTAAAAAAGTAATGAATGACAGACGAAAAGGAAATAAAATGGAAATTCATGTTCAAAGTTATTAAAAGATAATTAATGACAGAAAGAAGCAAAAGGTAGGAATAAAGGATGAAAGAAATAAAAAAGTAGGAAGAATGAAAAGCAAAGCTATGAAAAAGAAAGGAAGGAAATGTAGAAAGCAAAAGGAGGAGGAAAAGGAAAGAAGGATAAAAAAATGAAGCAAACAAAAAAGATGAGAAAGGAAAGCAAAGTTATGTAAAAGAAAGGAATGACAGAGAATGAAGCTAAAGGGTGGAAGAAAAGAAAGGAAGGAACAAATGAAGCAAGGAATTTAAAAAATGGAGGAAGGAAAGCAAAGTTATGTAAAAGAACAGGAGGAATGACAGAAAAAGAAAAGGTAGGAAGCAAAAAGGGAGGAGGAGATGATGGAAGGAAGCGCAAGAGAAATTAAGAAAGTACATGAAAAAAGGATAAAGCGAAGTTATTTAAAAGAAAGGAAGAAATGACAGAAGGAAATGTAGGAAGCAAAAAAAGGAGGAGGAAAAGGAAGGAATGAAGGATGAAAGAAATAAGGAAATAAAGGATGAAAAAGGAACGCAAAGTTATGTAAAATAAAGGAAGGAAGCAAAAGAGGGGAGGAAAAGAAAGAAAGAATTGAAGCAAGGGACATTAAACAATGAAAGAAAGCAAAGTTAAGCCTGTATTGTAAAGTTATATAAAAGAAAGGAAGTAATTGTGCATATGTAGGTAGCAACTAAATAAAAGAAAGGAAGAAATTAGTAAAAAAGAGGAAATTAAATGGAAAGGAAAATGGAAAGAAAGGGGAAGGAGAAGCCCTCCCTCTTACACGTCTCCCCACAGACGTTTTCATGTGCAGAATTAGAGTCAGTGTGAAAGAGCAAGAAAGAGAGAGAGAGAGAGCAAGACAGTGAAAGAGAGTTTAACACTTCCCCCACATAGGGTGAGTCCATCTGTTCCCCCTCTGTAGACATGCATGGCCTTAATGTTCAGCGCAGTCCATGTATTAATACGATTATCAATGGCTCATTTATCAACTGCACAATGGCAGCTATGCTCCACTGATTGATTACTGTTCAGTGTATGCACACGCATACACAGTCACTGAGGCCTTTCAGAGCATCAGATCCACCAGAACTAACCCATCAATAGAAACCTAGAAGCTAAACCTAAAAGCTTTTGAACATGTTGACGAAATATTTAACTGTGTGCTGCTTATTTCCAGAGATAGTTACATGCCACCACCGACTGAAGAGATGACAAGATCTATGAAGTGCTATTTTTGAAAACTTGCACTATTTCAGCGTTGACTAATCTAATGTGTCTTCACAAAGGAACATCCACACACCTGTTGCTTGTTGTCTGTAGCCGGGGTGTGTGAAGGTGAGATGTCATGTGTCTGCTAATTTAGGGACTTTTTATGGCAATGACTGCGGGGCTGGATGATAATTAGTTTTGGTAACGGAGGCATGGACACCAGACTGAGGCAGTAAAACTCAACAGCTTTCAAATTATGTCAATGACCTTAAAGAACAGTCTAGATTTTAAGATTGCTTCCTGTTTCTTTTTTTTTTGCTCTGTGCGTAACTGTCGTAGGTCAGTAAGAGCTGTGCTTGTGAACCTCACACCCCTGATCTCCAGAGGTGCTCTAGAGGCACTGACACTAAAGGGTGCGGTCTTTAGCAACCTTGTTAGAGCGACCGCCTCCCACGCCGGAGACCACGGCTTGATTCCCGCTCAGAGCAGGGCAAGTAGGACCGGTTACATGGGGCATTAAAGGTTTAGTTCACTTTAAAATGAAAATTATCCCATGATTTACTCACCCTCAAGCCATCCTAGGTGTATATGACTTTCTTCTTTCTGATGAACATAATCAGAGTTATGTTAATAAATATCCTGGATCTTCCAAGCTTTATAATGGCAGTGAACGGGGCCCACGAGTTTGAAGCTCAAAAAGTGCATCCATCCATTATAAACGTACTCCACACGGCTCCGGGGGGTTTCTGAAACTAATCGATGAGTTTTTCGAAGAAAAATATCCATATTTAAACCTTTACTTTCAGTAAAGGAACTTTCAGTAACTTGTTCGAATCCTAAAGAAGTGTATTTGGCATAGACAGAAATACTGTCATACGTACAACTCGTTTTTTTAAATTTTGGCCATGTTTAGTATGAGAATCCAACAGTGTAAATAAGTCAGAATGCATGAAATCGCATTAGACCCTCACCATTAACTTGCGTTGTAGCCTACAATTTAATAGGTGTCATCATCGTACAAAAGTTTATTAGATCCATGTCGTACAAGTGAGATTTGTAATGATCTTATTGCCGAAATCACTCAGTCTGTGGGCATTAAAGTGATTTTCAGGTGCATTTTTTACCTTTATAAAGGCAAAGTTTTTCTCACCCTATTAAATGCATGTATCATGTTTTATGTCAAATTCTTAAAATGCCATTAATTAATTAATTAAATTATTAATATAATAAAAACAGTATATTAAACTAAATCAATAATTTCAACCAAATTAAATCAGTATCAGCAAAAGCCATCTTTGCACTGCAGTGGCACAAGCTGTGTCTACAAACCCGATTCCAAAAAAGTTGGGACACATTCACAAATTGTGAATAAAAACAGAATGCAATGATGTGGAAGTTTCAAATTTCAATATTTTATTCAGAATACAACATAGATGGCATATCAAATGTTTAAACTGAGAAAATGTATCATTTTAAGGGGAAAATAAGTTGATTTTTAATTTCATGGCATCAACACATCTCAAAAAAGTTGGGACAAGGTCATGTTTCCCACTGTGTGGCATCCCCTCTTCTTTTTATAACAGTCTGCAAACGTCTGGGGACCGAGGAGACAAGTTGCTCAAGTTTAGGAATAGGAATGTTGTCCCATTCTTGTCTAATACAGGCTTCTAGTTGCTCAACTGTCTTAGGTCTTCTTTGTCGCATCTTCCTCTTTATGATGCTCCAAATGTTTTCTATGGGTGAAAGATCTGGACTGCAGGCTGGGCCTTTCAGTACCCGGATCCTTCTTCTACGCAGCCATGATGTTGTAATTGATGCAGTATGTGGTCTGGCATTGTCATGCAAGGTCTTCCCTGAAAGAGACGATGTCTGGATGGGAGCATATGTTGTTTTAGAACTTGGATATACCTTTCAGCGTTGATGGTGCCTTTCCAGATGTGTAAGCTGCCCATGCCACACGCACTCATGCAACCCCATCCCATCAGAGATGCAGGCTTCTGAACTGAGCACTGATAACAACTTGAGTTGTCCTTGTCCTCTTTAGTCCGGATGACATGGCGTCCCAGTTTTCCAAAAAGAACTTCACATTTTGATTTGTCTGACCACAGAGCAGTTTTCCACTTTGCCACAGTCCATTTTAAATGAGCCTTGGCCCAGAGAAAACGCCTGCGCTTCTGGATCATGTTTAGATATGGCTTCTTTTTTGACCTATAGAGTTTTAGCCGGCAACGGTGAATGGCACGGTGGATTGTGTTCACCGACAAGTAGTTCTGGACAAGTTCTGGAAGTATTCCTGAGCCCATGTTGTGATTTCCATTACAGTAGCATTCCTGTATGTGATGCAGTGCCGTCTAAGGGCCCGAAGATCACGGGCATCCAGAATGGTTTTCCGGCCTTGACCCTTACGCACAGAGATTGTTCCAGATTCTCTGAATCTTTGGATGATATTATGCACTGTAGATGATAATTTCAAACTCTTTGCAATTTTTCTCTGAGAAACTCCTTTCTGATATTGCTCCACTATTTTTGACCGCAGCATTGGGGGAATTGGTGATCCTCTGCCCATCTTGACTTCTGAGAGACACTGCCACTCTGAGAGGCTCTTTTTATACCCAATCATGTTGCCAATTGACCTAATAAGTAGCAAATTGGTCCTCCAGCTGTTCCTTATATGTACATTTAACTTTTCTGGCCTCTTATTGCTACCTGTCCCAACTTTTTTGGAATGTGTAGCTCTCATGAAATCCAAAATGAGCCAATATTTAGCATGACATTCAAAATGTCTCACTTTCAACATTTGATATGCTATCTATATTCTATTGTGAAATTTATGAGATTTGTAAATTATTACATTCCTTTTTTATTCACAATTTGTATAGTGTCCCAACGTTTTTGGAATCGGGTTTGTAGATGTATTTCATTTAATTCAATTCACATTTATTTGTATAGAGCTTTTCACTATACATACCGTTTCAAAGCAGCTTTACAGAAAATGCATGTGTCTACATTACAACTGGCAAAAGTGATCTGTTATCAGAGGTGACTGTGTCCAAGTTATTCATTTCAGAAATGTACATATACAAACCACACAGCTAACAATGTATTAATTTAAGGCAGAAACAATGAGCTAATTGAAGTAATGAATACATGTTAACAAATTATTAAGATGGGGATGTTTTTCAGCGGCAGTGACTGGGATACTAGTCAGGATCGAGGGAAAGATCTTTCATGAAAACCTGCTCCAGAGCGTTCTGGACCTCAGACTGGGACGACGGTTCATCTTCCAACAGGACAACGACCCTAAGCATACAGCCAAAATAACAAAGTAGTGGTTACGGGACAACTCTGTGTCTATGTCTTTGAGTGGCCCAGCCAGAGCCAGAGAGATCTGAAAATGGCTGTGCACCAACATTCCCCATCCTACCTGATAAGTCCTGCAAAGAATAAACCACCCCAAAATAGGTGTGCCAAGCTTGTAACATCATACTCAAAAAGGTTGTAATTGGTGGCAAAGGTGCTTCAACAAAGTATTGAGCAAAGGCTGTGAATACTTATGTACATGTGATTTTTTTTTAAACATTTTTTTATAAATTTGCAAAGATTTCAAAATAACTTCTTTCATGTTGTCATTATGGGATATTGTTTTAGAATTTTAGATCCATTTTGGAATATGGCTGTAACACAACAAAATGTTGAAAAAGTGAAGCGCTGTGAATACTTTCCGGATGCACTGTATTTACACTGTTGTGATACTGTTTAGATGTGGCAAGAATGCAGTTACAGTGACATAAACAAAGCAAAATAGAGCAAACAATACTGACACTACTGTTTAAAATGTATGCCACTTAATTATCTTTTTGTTTGTTGAGCTGTTGAAAAAATTGCATTCTTGCTCGTATAATATATTATCAACATTAAAAATAAGAACTCACATAGGGTGTTTTTGTATTGAAGAGAGTTTGAGTCTTAAATTGATCTATATGCACAGTCTGTGTCTATATTTGTGCTTCATGCTAGTAAGTGCTAAAACCCCACTTTTACAAAGGTACATTGTTAAGAATGGTAGTAATGTAGCGCAGTTTGCTAAAGCAGCATAATTACTACATAAAACTATCATATGCTCACTGCTTGTGTGGATGCAGTCAGTGTTGACCGCAAAAGGGTTTTATGGGTTCTGAAAACACCTTAGCAACCACATAGCAATGCCATGGCATCCACAAAACACTTGGTAGTGGTTGCTAGGGCAAACCTCTCCACACCTTAGCAACCATTTAGAAATGGCCTAGCAATCACTCCCAAAACCTGATTGCTAGTGTTTAGTAGGTGATTGCCAGACCATTGCAATAGGTTTTGTGAACACCTTAGCAACCATATAGTAACAGCCATATAGCATATATATAGTATATTATATATATATATATATATATATATATATATATATATATATATATATATATAGTGTTGTTAGTGTGTGGTTATATGCAGTCGCTTGGGTTCAAAATCATAATGGTATGATTTGCAATCATACGGAAAGTTGTCATTGTCAAGCCTTAAATAAAAAAAAAAACTTGTGTATCAAAATTGGCTCTGTTTGCTTTCTTTCATAGCAAACAGCAACATCATCTTTGTGTGTCGCTGGCCGTCCGTACGGCTGCCTTTTAATAAAAGAACAACTGAAACCAGGGTCCCAAAATCCTTCAAAGTTGGATTAGGATTATTTAAAGAATGTTGTTCCTTTTTTAATGAAGGTGATTCCAGTGTTTCTCAAAATGGGGAAGTGGAGTGTGAAGGGCCTCATTTAAACAGAGCCACCAGACACGCTTCAATGAGTGTTAATATGGTCTTTCATGCCACAGCATCTCTCTCTCTCTCTCTCTCTCTCTCTCTCTCTCTCTCTCTCTCTCTCTCTCTCCGCCATAAGCTAAGAAGATGTCAGCTTAACTGTGCTGTCTGATACTGTGCATCTCTCAGAAACACACTGGCAAAAATGCATAAAACGCGTTCATGCAATATTATTTAGGCAATTGTCACAGGTTAAAGGTACAATATGTAAGATTTTTGCATTAAAACATGACACATGACGACATGGCGAATGCAGTACTGATGCTGGTAGGTCACACGATGATGATGCCATGGCGAATGCAGTACTGACGCTGGTAGCTCAGACGATGATGACGACATGGCGAATGCAGTACTGACGCTGGTAGCTCAGACGATGATGACGACATGGAGAATGCAGTACTGACGCTGGTAGGTTACGCGATGATGACGACATGGAGAATGCAGTACTGAAGCTGGTAGGTTACGCAATGATGACGACATGGCGAATGCAGTACTGACGCTGGTAGCTCAGACGATGATGACGACATGGCGAATGCAGTACTGATGCTGGTAGGTCACGTGATGATGACGACATGGAGAATGCAGTACTGACGCTGGTAGGTCACACGATGATGACGACATGGAGAATGCAGTACTGACGCTGGTAGGTCACGCGTTGATGACGACATGGAGAATGCAGTACTGACGCTGGTAGGTCTCGCGATGATGACGCCATGGCGAATGCAGTACTGACGCTGGTAGGTCACACGATGATGACGACGACATGGAGAATGCAGTACTGATGCTGGTAGGTCACATGATGATGACGACGACATGGCGAATGCAGTACTGCTGCTGGTAGGTCACGCGTTGATGACGACATGGAGAATGCAGTACTGACGCTGGTAGCTCACGATGATGACGACATGGCGAATGCAGTACTGATGCTGGTAGGTCACGCGATGATGACGAGGACGACATGGAGAATGCAGTATTGGCGCTGGTAGGTCACGCGATGATGACGCCATGGCGAATGCAGTACTGACGCTAGTAGGTCACGCGATGATGACGCCATGGCGAATGCAGTACTGAAGCTGGTAGGTCACGCGATGATGACGACATGGCGAATGCAGTACTGAAGCTGGTAGGTCACGCGATGATGACGACATGGCGAATGCAGTACTGAAGCTGGTAGGTCACGCGATGATGACGACATGGCGAATGCAGTACTGAAGCTGGTAGGTCACGCGATGATGACGACATGGCGAATGCAGTACTGAAGCTGGTAGGTCACGCGATGATGGCGACATGGCGAATGCAGTACTGAAGCTGGTAGGTCACGCGATGATGACGACATGGCGAATGCAGTACTGACGCTGGTAGGTCACGCGATGATGACGACATGGCGAATGCAGTACTGAAGCTGGTAGGTCACGCGATGATGACGACATGGCGAATGCAGTACTGAAGCTGGTAGGTCACGCGATGATGACGACATGGCGAATGCAGTACTGAAGCTGGTAGGTCACGCGATGATGACGACATGGCGAATGCAGTACTGGCGCTGGTAGGTCGCGATGATGACGACATGGCGAATGCAGTACTGACGCTGGTAGGTTACGCGATGATGACGACATGGCGAATGCAGTACTGAAGCTGGTAGGTCACGCGATGATGACGCCATGGCGAATGCAGTACTGAAGCTGGTAGGTCACGCGATGATGACGCCATGGCGAATGCAGTACTGACGCTGGTAGGTCACGCGATGATGACGACATGGTGAATGCAGTACTGACGCTGGTAGCTCAGATGATGATGACGCCATGGCGAATGCAGTACTGACGCTAGTAGTTCACGCGATGATGACGACATGGCGAATGCAGTACTGAAGCTGGTAGGTCACGCGATGATGACGACATGGCGAATGCAGTACTGACGCTGGTAGGTCACGCGATGATGACGACATGGCGAATGCAGTACTGAAGCTGGTAGGTCACGCGATGATGACGACATGGCGAATGCAGTACTGAAGCTGGTAGGTCACGCGATGATGACGACATGGCGAATGCAGTACTGACGCTGGTAGGTTACGCGATGATGACGACATGGAGAATGCAGTACTGAAGCTGGTAGGTTACGCAATGATGACGACATGGCGAATGCAGTACTGACACTGGTAGCTCAGACGATGATGACGACATGGCGAATGCAGTACTGACCCTGGTAGGTCACGTGATGATGATGACGACGACGACATGGAGAATGCAGTACTGACGCTGGTAGGTCACACGATGATGACCACATGGAGAATGCGGTACTGCCGCTGGTAGGTCACACGATGACAACATGGCGAATGCAGTACTGATGCTGGTAGGTCACGCGATGATGACGCCATGGCGAATGCAGTACTGATGCTGGTAGGTCACGCGTTGATGACGACATGGAGAATGCAGTACTGACGCTGGTAGGTCTCGCGATGATGACGCCATGGCGAATGCAGTACTGACGCTGGTAGGTCACATGATGATGACGACGACATGGCGAATGCAGTACTGCTGCTGGTAGGTCACGCGTTGATGACGACATGGAGAATGCAGTACTGACGCTGGTAGCTCACGGTGATGACGACATGGCGAATGCAGTACTGATGCTGGTAGGTCATGCGATGATGACGACGACGACATGGAGAATGCAGTACTGACGCTGGTAGGTCACGCGATGATGACGCCATGGCGAATGCAGTACTGACGCTAGTAATTCACGCGATGATGACGACATGGCGAATGCAGTACTGAAGCTGGTAGGTCACGCGATGATGACGACATGGCGAATGCAGTACTGAAGCTGGTAGGTCACGCGATGATGACGCCATGGCGAATGCAGTACTGACGCTGGTAGGTCACGCGATGATGACGACATGGTGAATGCAGTACTGACGCTGGTAGCTCAGACGATGATGACGCCATGGCGAATGCAGTACTGACGCTGGTAGGTCACGCGATGATGACGACATGGCGAATGCAGTACTGATGCTGGTAGCTCAGACGATGATGACGCCATGGCGAATACAGTACTGACGCTGGTAGCTCACGCGATGATGACGCCATGGAGAATGCAGTACTGACGCTGGTAGCTCACGATGATGACAACATGGCGAATGCAGTACTGACACTGGTAGGTCACATGAAAAAATAATTGTTTTCAGTTGTTGTATTCACTATGAAAAAGTGAAGTAACTACTTTTAATTAACTAACCAAGTTAAAAAGTATAAACACTGTTCAGATAATAGCCATAAGGCTGATACAATGTTGGAGAACATCCTTTTGAAATGCTGTAAACAAGAGAAGTAAATTATGTTTTACTGTTAAAAAATAGGCCAAAGGAGTGTGTTTTACTGTACATCTCAATAGCCAAGAGCATCTTGCTGGAGAAAAGATGTAAATGTGTAAATACTGTGCACTTCATCTATGTTGCACAAGGCAGGTTAGTGCACACGTTTCAGGATTGTGTCAGTGTGTCTGCAGTCCGCATGCTTTCTGCCTCTTTATCCCGATCGAAACAATCGTTCCCAGCTAACCGGCACGGCCACCATTCATTAGTGCTTGACCACAGGAGCTCTGCTCATCAAACATTAACTCTCCATACTGAATTATTGATTAATCAGCGGCTCTGATGCAGCAGCTGTGCACTGCTACAATTAGAAGCATAGAGAGGATGGTATACACAAAGAAATTTAGAGAACTTCTTTGATTTGTCGCCACCACTTGGGTGCGACTTTGTGATTTCTGTGGGAATGTGAACGTGCTTACCTGTCTGCAGGTAACAGTTACAGATGTGCTGACCGGCGTAACATGCACTGAGGGATCGTGGCTGAATTGAAGAGATTTGTCTAGCTGTCCAAGTTGTCGATGTTCTTTGCTCACACAGATCTGATAAATTTGTCCTCATGCTGTGAGGAGTTTACAGGCCACTTCTTCCGTGCTGCAGGGTTAATGTGCCACCTGTGGTGGAGTGGTTCAGACCCAGAGAGGGTCATTAACTTCTGGAGGTGACCCACAGTGTGGAGGCCTGAGCTGGATGCTCAAGCCTGGAGAGAGTGTGCTGTGCTGGGCTTGCACGGCTGCCTCCGTTCCTCAGATGCCCATGGAGGAGACATCTGCCACCCCGGCTGTCTTCTCTTTGCTCTCTTTATCACTTTACCTGAATTTTGATTGTTAACTCTATCTATCTATCTATCTATCTATCTATCTATCTATCTATCTATCTATCTATCTATCTATCTATCTATCTATCTATCTATCTATCTATCTATCTATCTATCTATCTGTCTGTCTGTCTGTCTGTCTGTCTGTCTGTCTGTCTGTCTGTCTGTCTGTCTGTCATTCTATCTATTTATCTATCTATCTGTCCGTCTGTCTGTCTGTCTGTCTGTCTGTCTGTCTGTCTGTCCGTCCGTCCATCTAGGGTTCTATCTAGCAGTCTCGTTCTAGCACTCTTTGCATCATTCTTTCTATCAATCTACTGTTCTTTCTTTCTATCATCCTTTAGTGAGGAATGTATATACAAATATTTTCATGCACAAAAATTACTCACACGCTAGTGTAGCAAATGTAAGTGTAGCATACTTTTTGCACATTGTACTATGGTAATATAATTTTTTTGGGCATGCACTAAAAGCTTGATTTTTAAAAAAATTATCTTTTAGTACTGTTACTGTAGCACTTATATGAATATGGTAATCATTTAGTCTCATAGTACTATATGGCATTAATATCTGACACTATCTCTGTACTATGGTACCGTACATTTCTGTAAAGGACATATGAGCAGAATCATAAAGCTTTAGGGGTACATTTACCTCAGTGTTATGAAACAGTCTTTGAATGTGTGTGTTTGAGTGGGTGTAGTATGTCTCTTGAGTTCTCCTGTAGGTCAGAAAGAGGAAGTTAATTCCCCAGGTTGGGCTCCTGACTGCCTCGTCTCTTTGATAGTGTCACTCTTCTCTCTTTCTGTGAGCACTGCCTAAGATCTGTGCCACAGATACATCCTCAGTAGCGCGTCACAATCACAGCTGTAATGGGGAAAATGTCACACAGGAGAAGAAGCTTCTAGACTCTTTTCAGCTCCTCTACCGAGCCTTTGTTAGCAACAAAAAGAGCTGCTGACATATTTTATAATATAAGCTTAAAGCTCTGCCTGAAATAACTGAAACTTCTCATTCAACTTTGCAAACATAAAGATTTGTTGGAGTTTACCAATGGCGGTCCTTACTCGCAAAAAAAAAAAAATTGAATAATGAAGGTTGACATAGTTAGGGAGATTTAGCAAGCGGTTTGTAGCCAGGATTATTGTGGGCCGCTCTATTGTGCCACGGTGTCTCGCTGTCTGTCAGAAGTGTTGAAAAGTGTTCTGGGCTGAGAACAGGGGAGAGTACAGTTCATTATCCATCCTTTTAATATTTAATTGTGAGATTTGATAAAAAATGATCTAACATTTATGATGCGATCTATCTCATTGTAACATAGTCACATTCATTTCATCTGTGGTGGCTTCCCTCGGGTCAGAGAGACTCTTTTCTCACTCTCCAACCGAAATACTTTTGTTCCTGAATCATATCTATTCATATAAAATCATATAATATATACTGTATATAGGGCACAACAGGGCTAAAGGCACTACTCCCAGAGTGTACTGATGGAGCAATTATTTTATGTGAAAATTAATCATAAAAGTGGTTTGTGTGTTTTAAAATCTTACTACTGTATGAAGTGGCAAGATGGGCTTTTTACCCCACACATGGGGTAAAAGGCTCACCAGCATGGGGCAAAAGGCACAAAGTGTTTATGCAAATACTTCAGCTAATACAATATGTTTTTAATAATGTCTAAGCAAATACTTGTTCAAAACAACCACTATTTTTGGTTTATTTTGATAAATAAAATGATTAATTTTTGTTCAATAAATAGGCTATACTGTCATTAAAATATGCTAATTTTAAAAATACACAAACAAAATTATTTAAAAAGTAAAGATTCTGAAAGCATTGAATGAGATCCCATAATAGCTTTACAGTAGTAACAAATAAATCAGTTTTATTATAAGATATTATTAATATAATCCTTTTTTAAATATGATGGTTTCATTATAAATATGGTGATTGTCTCAAGTTGGACACCCATCTTGATATGTGATATTTACCATCTGAATCTAACCATGTCATGTCAGCCAGATATTTATTATCATGTTAATTATTGTGCCTTTTAGCCCCAACAGCAGGGGTGCCTTTTACCCCAAATACCATACTTTTCAAATTCTTCCGTTATTGAAAAACTGATGCTTTATTTACCTTGATCAAAACTGAAATTCACTGACAAGACCTTTGTCTCAAAATATAGTCGATAATTTTATCGATTCTCATTTGCTACATAAAAATCAAGGGCCCTTTTTTAACGATCTAAGCGCATGGTCTAAAGCGCACGGTGCAAGTGCACTTAGGGTCATGGACTAAAAGGGTTGTCCCTTTTCTCTTAATGAGTCATGGGTGTGTTTTGTGCATAATGCGCAATTAAACAATCAGAGTCTCATCTCCCATTCCCTTTAAAAGCCAGTGGCACGTGCACCATGACGGATTCATATTCACATGGCGAAATTTGCAAGTGGAAAACTGAATACTTCTCCAGAGAGAAATAATTTCATTTTTAATATTTAAAAATGTGTGTGTGCTGTTGCATGTCCCTGTGTGTGTAATAAGCAGAGTGTACGCGCGTTGTGCACCGCCTATAGGCACATATTACTAACATGCTCTTTAAATAAAAAAACAACTATTCTACCTATTCTATTCTATTTCAGTTGCCTCAAAATAGCAACACGCCAACAATGCGCCTGAACACATCTCATTTTCAGACCAGCACACCCATGGGCGCACAAATGGGTGCAACTGCATTTGCTATTTAAACAACGTGGTGCAGGATGTGAAAATGATAACTGCGTCGGGCTGAAACTAGTAAAAAACACTTGTGTTGCGCCTGGTGCCGCATTGCGCCGGGTGTATGATAGGGCCCTAAATATTATCCTAGATCAAATAGAGTGGTGCATGTATCACATCACTTTGTAGGCCAACCAGAAGTTAGCATCACACTGGTTCCCTTAACAAAAACCCAACAGGATTTTTTTTCCATAAACTTTTGGATTATTGCAAGCTCTATGATCAACAAAAATGTATGGTACTTACATGTCTTGTCCATCAAACTACACCACAGCTCCATGACTTCAGTGTCACCATCACTAAGCTTCCGACAACTCTTTCAGTTTTTATCTAAAAAACATTTTCCCAGAAAGTTTGAGTTAGAACAGTTCATAAGAGCTCAATTATAAGCATAATGAGGCTGTAAAAGCGGACTGAGGTGACCTGTTTGTCATGATGAATGTCCCCACCAGCCTTTGTAGTCCCATTTAGCCACTTGTTAGCAACCACCTATTTCAATACAAGTAACAGCTCAAAAATAATCACAAGTGGGGTAATACTGAAGTATTTCATGTCGTAGAATAAAACATGAAAGTGTCTTGAGCTTGTGTTAATTTAAAGGGATAGTTCACCCAAAAATGAAAATTTTATGTTTGTCTGCTTACCCCCAGGGCATCCAAGTTGTCTTTGTTTCTTCAGTAGAACACAAATTAAGATTTTTAACTCCAACCGTTGCAGTCTGTCAGTTGTATAATGCATGTCAATGGTAATATTTTAGAGTACGAGAGCTATGAGAGTAAAAAACAAAACAAAAAAAATCATACAAATCCATATTAAACCCTGCGGCTCGTGGACCCACACTGCAATGGGTGGAGTTAAAAATCGTAATTTGTGTTCTACTGAAGAAACAAAGACACCTACATCTTGGATGCCCTGGGGGTAAGCAGATAAACATTAAATACAATTTTTTGGGTGAACTATCCCTTTAACCAAAAACCCATTAAAAAAACCCATTGACTTTGGGACGATGGAACCGGAAGTGATAAAATGCTAACTTCTTTCCACGTTTTGGCCTACAAATTTACATCATACCAACACCACTCTATTAGCGCATAATCCTCTTTGCGTTACTGTCCACGATCGAGTCAAGGATCAGCCACATTTCCACAAAAGCGGTTGTTAAGAAAAATGCTGAGGTGAATTTTTGCCATCTAGTGGTTTAAAAGAGAATAAAGTCAAATATACCTTTTACCCCTGTGTGCCTTTAGCTCTCTTGTACCCTATAGACCCCTTCGCAGTTCACGTCGCAGGAAAATACGCAGTTCGCAATACGCATGTTGGGGTCAGAAAAAGTTCATTCCATCCCATTGAATTGTGTGTTAACCAGAGAATTTCTTGTCAAGAAAAAAATACCTACTTGTTGTGTCGTGAACTGTGAAAATCGCACCAGTTGTGGAGTCAAGTTTTTCAGGATTCCTGCAGGATCTCATCCGTTTAAAAAAATAGACAACATTTGTGGCTGCAAGCTATTAAATGGGCTATTAAAGGGGCTGGACAATGCTACGATCAAAGAGGCTCATGTTTGTAGAAGCTCAAAATAGGAGAATAGTTTAAGCTATAAACCATATAATTAGAATATAAATAGAAAAAAAACAAAACAATTTGATGTTGTGTTTACCACTGGGAAGTTCGGAAATAATTTTGATACCCAAATTCCTGATATGGGTGTGCCATAAACTTTAAACATAGAACTACTGCTGTGACAGGTGTGATTTTATTAGTATTTTGTCTTGACATTAATGTAGTGCATAATTACATGTACGAGTAGGCTAATCATTTGAAGCGTATTGTATGTTTTATACACAGCGAAAATAGCCTGCATTTGACTGAAATGACAGAATTGGCAGAAAGCGGACTATCTGGATCGTCTGGAATGTTTATATGGTTGTCAGTGCATGGGATATGGGATATGGTTGTCAGTGCAGTACATATAATGTTGGTTTTTAATAAGATTTTCCCAATAAATATAGGTAAGAATAAACCTGGTGTCCTCCATGATTCCTGTTCTTTCCGACAACAAAGCACTTGAATGCAACAAGCTCGTAACCACGACTTCTAAAGTGGGAATTAGGAAATTTCCTATAGGTAAAAGGAGTAAAGTGTTACAAAAAGTGGTAGTAATTAGCCGCAGGCTAGCGCCAACATTGTGACAACAACGGTAGAACGGTAAAACGTGAAATGTTTTCTGTAAACTGTAGACTGATTTAATAGTTAGGTGAAGTTTGATATCTGGCATTAATTGTGACCTGTGGCATGCTACAAATTTAGCAGACTAGCTTTACATTAGCGCTTTCACTATGACAACAGTAGATTGCGTTGTTTTTCTGACCCCATGCTGTCGCGCACCCTACCTAGGTTTTCAATGTTTACAAACATTGAAGGGGTCTATATGAATAGATATTTACATTTATAATGTCTCTTGTCTTTAGAGCAGCAAATTAGCATATTACTATGATTTATGAAGGATCATTTGACACTGAAGACTAGAGTAATGACTGCTGAAAATTCAGCTTTTATATTAAATATGATTATAATAATTATATTGGTTTTTATATATCATATTTTAATTCAAATTAAATTTGTCATGGGTTGTAGCAGGAACTAACACAAAGAAGATGAAGAAGAATCAGAAGTATTTTAATATAAATCTCAGGAAATCAGAATATCTTCTACAAAGCATAAACAAGGCAAGACCAGCTGAACAGAAACAGAGATAACTTAAATCCTAGTGTTAACTGGTGAACACAGCTGAACCATGAACCATGACAACAAACTAAGGGAAGCGGTGCAAACTGAATCCAAACAGTGTGTGTGTGTGTGACAATATTAAAATACATAATTTTAAACATTTTAAATTATAATAATATTTCACAGTATTACAGTTTTTACATTTTGTTAAATAAATTCAGTCTTGGTTAGCATAATAAACTTCTAGCAAAAACTTTTAACATCTTATGCACCCCAAATGTTTGAAAGGTAGTGTATGTGTTTGTGTAAATATTAGGGCTATTCATAGATTAAAATTGTTTTGTTTTTTTTGTTAATTAACATGGATATCACATGATGTTACTACTAAAATGGTACAAGATATACAAACCCAGTTCCAAAAAAGTTGGGACACTGAACAAATTGTGAATAAAAAAGGAATGCAATAATTTACAAATCTCATAAACTTATATTTGATTCACAATAGAATATAGATAACATATCAAATGTTGAAAGTGAGACATCTTGAAATGTCATGCCAAATATTGGCTCATTTTGGATTTCATGAGAGCTACACATTCCAAAAAAGTTGGGACAGGTAGCAATAAGAGGCCGGAAAAGTTAAATGTACATATAAGGAACAGTTGGAGGACCAATTTGCAACTTATTAGGTCCTATTAACATGATTGGGTATAAAAAGAGCCTCTCAGAGTGGCAGTGTCTCTCAGAAGTCAAGATGGGCAGAGGATCACCAATTCCCCCAATGCTGCGGCCAAAAATAGTGGAGCAATATCAGAAAGGAGTTTCTCAGAGAAAAATTGCAAAGAGTTTGAAGTTATCATCATCTACAGTGTATAATATCATCCAAAGATTCAGAGAATCTGGAACAATCTCTGTGCGTAAGGGTCAAGGCCGGAAAACCATACTGGATGCCCGTGATCTTCGGGCCCTTAGACGGCACTGCATCACATACAGGAATGCTACTGTAATGGAAATCACAACATGGGCTCAGGAATACTTCCAGAACTTGTCCAGAACTACTTGTCGGTGAACACAATCCACCGTGCCATTCGCTGTTGCCGGCTAAAACTCTATAGGTCAAAAAAGAAGCCATATCTAAACATGATCCAGAAGCGCAGGCGTTTTCTCTGGGCCAAGGCTCATTTAAAATGGACTGTGGCAAAGTGGAAAACTGTTCTGTGGTCAGACCAATCAAAATTTGAAGTTCTTTTTGGAAAACTGGGACGCCATGTCATCCAGACTAAAGTGGACAAGGACAACCCAAGTTGTTATCAGCGCTCAGTTCAGAAGCCTGCATCTCTGATGGGATGGGGTTGCATGAGTGCGTGTGGCATGGGCAGCTTACACATCTGGAAAGGCACCATCAATGCTGAAAGGTATATCCAAGTTCTAGAACAATATATGCGCTCCCATCCAGATGTCGTCTCTTTCAGGGAAGACCTTGCATTTTCCAACATGATAATACCAGACCACGTACTGCATCAATTACAACATCATGGCTCCGTAGAAGAAGGATCCGGGTACTGAAATGGCCAGCCTGCAGTCCAGATCTTTCACCCATAGAAAACATTTGGTGCATCATAAAGAGGAAGAAGACCTAAGACAGTTGAAAAAGGCAACTAGAAACCTGTATTAGACAAGAATGGGACAACATTCCTATTCCTAAACTTGAGCAACTTGTCTCCTCAGTCCCCAGACGTTTGCAGACTGTTATAAAAAGAAGAGGGGATGCCACACAGTGGGAAACATGACCTTGTCCCAACTTTTTTGAGATGTGTTGATGCCATGAAATTTAAAATCAACTTATTTTCCCCTTAAATTTTCTCAGTTTAAACATTTGATATGTCATCTATGTTGTATTCTGAATAAAATATTTAATTTTGAAACTTCCACATTGTAATGGCCACACCCCGCGCACCAGACTCCTTCACTCCGCCTACTCGTTCCTCATCACCCGAATTCTGAACACCTGTAACCAATCTCACCCCCACTACTTAAACACCACTTACCCCGCTCACTGGTGTCTGGTCTCGTCTCCGCTACCCGGACTCTACCTGCGCTACCTAGCGACCTAAAGAACTCTCACGCTGAGTATTTCCTGGCCTTCTCTTCCGAGCATTCCCAGTATTCTCCAAACCCTCACCGAGTCTTCGACAGCCAGTTTTCACCACACCGCCTTCAGTTAAGTTTGCCACTGCCCTTACCTTCACTGCCCTGCGTCCGCTACTGTCTTTGTGTTCTGCCAAAATAAATCCTGTTCCATCTAACGTCTGTGTTTGAGTCGTCCATGATGACACACATCATTGCATTCTGTTTTTATTCACAATTTGTGAATGTGTCCCAACTTTTTTGGAATCGGGTTTGTGTATATATATATATATATATATATATATATATATATATATATATATATATATATATATATATATATATATATATATATATATATATATATATATATATATATATATATATAGTTTCAGTCTTGAATCTTGAAATATCTGTTAATAGACTTGTTAATACGTTTGTTTGTTTGTTTCTGTGTGTGCGCTACAAATTGGAGTCATGACCAAAGAAGTGTTAAAGTGTGTGTGGTAAAGCATATGGCTGAGCTGATGAGCTCTTTTTGGATGGCTCATTCTCAGCAAGGGTGCGTGTGTCCTTGTATGTGAGAGTCAGAAAGCGTGTGGTGCTGTTTTCATGGTTTCAGATGTCCACTCTGTGGTCGTCTTTAGCATCACTGCCGCTTACTGTCATTTGGGACAGTTGCACAGTCCGACGCAGACGGCTAATTAAATGGGCTAATTATTATACACCTCACCCTCCAATATCTATGCCGGCCAACGTTTCATATTCTCTCCTTCTTTTTCTTTATCTCTCCTGCAAGGGAAAAGGGGTCAGCTCACTCACTCGTTTGCTAAAAGTTTCGACTTGTTCTCCTTTGAAAAGGCTCTCTGATCTGGAGCTGGGAACGGAGTCATTTGAGTATTCCTTATCTCGCTCCAGCTTGGCTTGTTCTCTCCTCTTTATGTCATTACGAGCCCTGTTGTTATGGATTCAGGTAGCCTATTAGGAAATCTTCGAGCATCTTTATCAGTCTGATGGCATCCAAATTAAGACATACCAAGCCTGTCTGTGGTGTAAACATAATTTTGGCATTGTACTCTACAAAAGTTAGCAATGTACAGTTCAAGAGTGCAGCAGTTATTTACCTAAACTATCACATGTGATGTTATGTCATTGTTTCGGTTGCTTGTGTTCTGATGTGGAGGGATCGGGTTTGAAAAAAGGATCATCTGTAAATAGCTCACTATTTGCTCCATTGAGCCTTTCTGCATCTGTTTGTTAGTATGTGTGCATGTTTTTATTTACTGAAACCGTGCAAATAACTGCTGTCCTGCTGTGATCCAAAGAATAATTTAAAGAAATGGTTCACCCCAAAATAAAAATTCTGTCATTATTTACTCAACCTTATGTTGTTCAGAATGATGTTATGTAAGAATCAATGGCTTTAGACATTGTTAGTGATATTGAACTTGCTGTACCATGTTTTAATATGCACACATGCAAATTTGAAAGCTATAATGGCTTCATATTTAGTCTTAAATTTCATACAACCTAATTTTATTTTACCTTTTACTTTTAATCATTTTTCAACTGCCCGAACCTATGCTAAACATCTTTTGTGTTCCAAATTATATGAATTTTAATTTTGAGGTGCACAATCCAGGGCCCAGTTTTTGGGTAAAGGTTAATTTTATTAAATATGCTTAAGTATACTTGTACTGTTTCGATACTACTTGGGACTAAACTGGCCCACTTTTTAGTGTATAAAAGTATACTTTTAAGTGTAGCAGTAGTAAACTTTGAGTACACAACCAGTTTGTGCCAGTTTTGTTTCATTTGTACTGCAACTACCCTAAAAGTGAACTTATAGGTATACTGATAGTTTACTAGTTAAATACTTGTAGAACATTTTTTAGTTTATGAAAGTACACTTTAAAATATACTCTCAGTAAACTACTAAATGAGTAGTTTTATACAACAAGTTTACTTGCAAGTTTTTTTTAAAAAGGGCAGTTGAAACAGCTGGTAGGGACTACAACAAGCTTATTCACAGGGTAGTGACATCACCCTAAAATTAACATAACCCTGCCCACGCAACAAAGAGGGTGAGGCCATGTTGAGGAGATGATATGGTAAGTTATAACTGTAATTAAACTAAACTATACCTAAACTAAACTAAACTGTATCTTTATGCAGCATATATTCTCTGGCTCTGAAGGCATTTTACAATAGTTCCCACATGGGCAATTTATAGATTATCATCATGTCCGTGTGAGGTTATCCTGTTTTGCTGGATCTGAGCGAGCTCTTGAAGCTCTGCCCCACTTCTTGATCGAGGGCTGGAAGCAGCAGCTCTTTTGCATTTAAAGAGACACACACAAAAATGACACGTTTTTGCTCACCCTCAAAAATTGACAATTTTAACATACTATAAATCTGTGGGGTATTTTGAGCTAAAACTTCACATACACACTCTGGGGACATCAGAGACTTATTTTACAACTTTTTTTTTTTTTACTTTTTTTTGCACTTACAGTGTACTATGTTCCTATTTAGGTATTGTTTTTTATACTTTAAATATACCTTTAACTGTACTTTAACTCTTTCCCCGCCAGCGCTTAAAAAAAAAGTTGCGAGCCAGCGCCAGCATTTTTGCTAATTTTCAAAAAACTTTCATGTCCCCAGAATATTTTGTACATGCCATATAATAAAAGTACAGAGCCTCTTTTAAACAACAACAACAAAATTATAAATAAATAAATAACATTTTATTCTAACTTTTTTATCAACATTTGAATGTTGGTACTCTGTGTTTCATTAAAAAAAAAGGAAAATTCTGAACAAAAAGCTGAGAAAATCGGCAAAGACTAATCCTGATCGGATTCAGAACAACAATCAAAACATAGATGGAGTAGATTGAGTCCATCAACACTCCCAAAGCTTCACAGTCCTTAACCTCATCTTGGGTCGACATTTCATTCAGTAACATTACTCAGTTTTGATTTATATGCTGTTTAATGTTTGATGATTGCGTTATTTTACATGTGCATAAGAAATGCTTCTATCACTTGTTTATGCTGCTTGTTTTGATAATGAGATTCAGGACTCATTCAGAAGATGCGTAATAGCGCCCACTGTATAACAGTGAAAGGATGGATTGCAGGAAAATCCTGTCAATGGCAGGGAAAGACTTAAGTAGAGTTAAAGTAAATTCCTATGTACACTACCAGTGGACTACACAAAAATTCACATACTAGAAATTCACACATAATTAGGAACATATCAGTTTTCTTTATAAATCAATATTTAAAACAATGTAAGATTATAAGACAGTATGTAAAACTGTGAAAAGAGGAAACACAAGTATACTTAGAATACTTAATTACACTTTTAAGTATATCTAAAAGATTGTCTGTCAATGTATGTCAAGTATAGGCTACTTAAGTGTAAGTTTAAGTATATTTCTAAGAAGTACATTCTGAGAAGTACATAAAAATAGACTGGAAGTATACTTTCTTATTTTTAGTTTAAAAGAAGTATATTAATAGCATACTTGAATAAACTTCTCTTTTGTAAGTGAGGACAATAGCCAAACACCTCTAAGAAGGCAAGAAGAAGACCCCTGCTACCAAGCCCGTGGTCATCTGATGTACTCATAACCACACCTTAAGTGACGTGTGATCCAAAAATTTGTTCCAGTCACTGCATAACTGCCATCCCTGTGTGGGTGAGTAAGTAAAATCACTACATATTTGTCAATTAACAATGGCAGCAAAACATGGTGTTATATGAATATGTATGTATTCAACTTTTGTGGTTAGAAATAACACACAAAAAAAGAAATTAATACTTTTGTTCAGCAAGGACATTAAATTGATCAAATGTGACTTATAATGTTACAATTTCCTTTCATATAAATGCCTTTCTTTTAAAGGGTACGCAACACACACACACTTTCTGCCAGTCTCATGTTCATCTTGAGTACCTATAGAGTAGTATTGCATCCTTTGATCAGATTTATAAAACACAGATACGCTGTACCGATTCTTTCCGAAAACAGCCGAGCTTGTGGAGGCGTGCAGTGGGTGGAGCTAAAGAGTCACGAGCACGCACGCACGCACGCACGCACGCACGCACACACACACACACACACACACACACACACCATGGCATTATTCCTGGATAACTTTCGATTCACTATTCGTTCGTGTTGTTTACATCTTATGCACTTACGCAACAAAACACAGACATTTGATGCAGTTTCACTCACTGCCTGCGGTTTCGGCTCATGACCAGGATCTTTTATTGTTGGGACTGTTAATTTTTCAGTTTCAAATGATCTGCAAATCCAGCGTTGAACTGGGCCTTGCTTATAAAACATTTGTCACCGAAATGCGCAACTCTGTAGCTGCTCAGGAAAAACAAACTGTGTACTGTTCCCTTAACACTGGATTCTTTGGGGAGCTGAACAAGGTTATCTTTCCCTCACAACCAAAAACACACTTCTTTAGTGACATTGTTGATTTTGTGGTCTAAAAACCAAATGACAGCACTGCTGACGGCTTCCATAACCCGAACAAAGCTCGTTGATGTGATCATCCGGGAGAAGTGCCCATACAAGGAATTCTGCCCTTAATGATGTCATACAGGGCCATACTCGAAAAAAAAAAAAAAAAAAAAACTTTCAGAAACTTATATGAATCCTGAAGGAGTGTATTTGGAACAGAATTTTTTTTGAAAACTTTGGCCATTTTTAACATGAGAATCCAACTCAAGTGTAAATGATTCAGAATGCATGAAATAGCATTAGACAACATTTTAAAGTTTCATCAAAAAAATCTTAATTGTAATTGTTTTTAACATTGATAATAAGAAATGTTTCTTGAGCAGCAAGTCAGCATTATAATGATTTCGAAGGATCATTCTGTTAAAAATCTTTATTGTCTTATGGAATAAAAACATTCTTATGGGCTTCAAATGACACAAGGGTGAGTAAAAATATTTTATTTTGGGATAAACTGTTTGTTTAAAAGAGATGGCAGTGAACAAAGCAGTCAGACATTTCTCACATTGTTAGTTGGCTTTATTTTGTCTGAGAAAGAAAGTTTTGCCCAAAGCCATGCAGCACTAACTTTCTGTTTGCAGTAGAACACACACACACACACACACACACACACACGCACACACGCACGCACACACGCACGCACACACGCACACAGACATCTATACACGCTTGCACAGGCAGATTTCTCCTGGCTGAGCCCCTCTAGATGGACACACTGGCCTCTCATGTCTTTGTGAGGACTCAAGCTGCTCCCCATGAAAAGAGGCTCTCCATGGCGGAAGAGAGGTGGAGGAAAAAAGCTGATTCCCTCCTTCTCTCTTTGCCTCCCAAATTCAGAGTGCTGGACTCTTGCAATGCCCTGCAGAGGTTCACAGAAGAGAAAGCAGTATTGTTTCTCAGGAGATGTCTCTTCAATGTTCCACTTACACTCTGCATGGCCGCGTCAAATGCACACAGACGCACACACCGAGACATAATGGGTTTATAATAGTAAACCGACCCTCAAAAGTGGGTGAAATACTAAATGAATGATGGATTACTATGAGATGCCGTTCAAGACATATTTCAAACTTTACTTATACACACACTATCAGACTCTCTCTCATACACTATTATATTGTCTCTCAAACACTATCAAACCTTTCACACACACATTATGAAACTCTCTCGGGCAAACTACCAAATTCATTCACAGGCGCACATAAACAATAATGGTCCTCTCGCGCACATTATTAAAGTCTCTTGCACGCACTATAAGACTCTCTCTCCTGAGTGATTAGTGATGGGAAGTCTGATTATTTTCTGTGAACTGGTTCTTTCGGACGATTCGTTTCAACCGACCGAAAAGGTGACTTTCGACTTAAGAGTCAAATTGTTAATTAATCGAAAAGGTTCTTTGACACACTCTTGCTTGTCATTATTGTTGTTCATACATAGATTAATGAAAATCTTATTTCTTCAAATGTCCATCACAGCAGAATCCACTAATGGAAACTGGAAAGCAAATATGTACACTAATAAGTTGTATTAGTAACATTTAGTAAAGTGCCTATACTACTAAAATGATATGTCTCAAGACTTTTGTTTGCAAATATTTTTAAATTTAAAAATAACACAGAAACAAAAATCTGTGTTAACAGATATCTGAGCCATTACCATCACAGCACACAGAATGTCCTTGATAAACCTCATAAAACTTCAACAGTAGTTGAACGACTCATCTGTTCTTTATGAGTCGGACATGACCAAAAAGCGTGAGTGTTTGATAGTGCATGTGTGAATATGTCTGGTTGTGTATATGAGAGTTTGATAGTGTGTGTGTGTGTGTGTGTGTGTGTGTGTGTGTGAGAGACTGTGTCTGTGTGAAAGCTTTGATAGTGTATGAGAGGGAGTTTGAAGGTGTGTGTGAAAGTAAAGTTTGAAATATGTTTTGAATGGCCTCTCATAGATTACAGCTTGTTCACATATTTGTTCACTTATTTGTTATAATACATGGACACACTCAAAAGCACAGGAGTGCACAGTTGTGTGGTCAGCATTCCTTAGTACACAGTCACACACATGCACACACATTCACACACTGAGATTTTTCGGCTTATAAAATGGATTCATTTTCAATTTGACAGTGATTGATTTCTAATAAAATTGAGCCAAGTCTCATTATCGGTTTATCATGTGATATGAAAGCTTTCATTTCCTGTGAAGAGGGATGCCAGCTCTGCTGCTTTTTATGAATTTTATGGGGGTTGTATTTTTAAATGTTATTTTTATTTTTAATTTTATTTTTCTTTCTAGGACATTCCTGGGGCGTGGCTAGGTGGTTGATTTTTTTATTATTTCATTTTCTTTTTTTTTTTAAATAAAATTTTAATGTATGTTTATTTTTTCTTTTATAATTTTTTCTTTTGTTAAAATATTTTATTTTACTACAATTCCCTTAATATTGTGTTTATTGGCAGTTGCTTTTGTCATATTTTCTATTTGTTCTTTTATGATTTTTATTATATAAAATATGGATAGCACTTTATTTTACCGTACTGTTCCATGTGTACATACAATGTATTTATTATAGTGATTATAATAACTAAGTACTTACCCTGAACCTAACCTTAAGCCATGTAGTTGCTTTATATTACCCAGTACTTTCTTAGGTAAGAACTCTGTTAGTACACATAAGTGCACATAATGTTAAATAAAGTGCAACCAAAATATGATTTATTTGATTTTTCCCTATATATTTCCTAAGTGTCTGATATTCTAGTTTCATATGACTCCACCATCATCCCTGTCCTCCACCATCATCCCTGTCCCTAAGAACAGTAAACCCTCTTGCCTAAATGACTATCGTCCAGTGGCTCTCACGTCTATAGTCATGAAGGTCTTTGAGAGACTCATTAAAAACACCATTTGCGCCTTCATTCCTGACACTTTGGACCCTCTTCAGTTTGCCTATCGTCCCAATAGATCGACTGAAGATGCCATCTCTCATGTCCTCCACTCCTCCCTCACTCACATCGACAGCAAAAGTGGGAACTACGTAAGACTGCTATTTATTGACTATAGCTCAGCCTTTAACACCATAGTTCCCACCAAGCTAACCCCCAAACTCCTGGATCTCGGCCTGAATCCTTCTCTCTGCCACTGGATTGAGGACTTCCTCACTGGCAGGCCTCAGGTGGTGAGAATAGGCCAGTCCACCTCCACCTCCATCACCCTGAGTGTGGGAGCTCCACAGGGCTGTGTCCTGAGCCCCTGCTCTACTCTCTCTACACGCATGACTGTTTGTCCACACACAGCTCCACCTCTATCATCAAATTTGCTGATGATACTGTTGTCCTGGGCCTCATTTCCAACAACAATGAGACGGCATACTTGGACGAGGTGGAGCATCTAACATCATGGTGCCAGGACAACTGTCTCTCTCTGAATGTTGGCAAGACCAAAGAAATGATTGTGGACTTCAGGAAGAGACAGCAACGGACATACTCCCCCTCATGATCAGCGGGTCACCAGTAGAGAGAGTAAGCAGCTTCAAGTACCTGGGAGTAAACATCTCCGAGGACCTGACCTGGACTGCTCACATTCAGACACAGGTGAAAAAGCCAGGCAAAGACTGTACCACCTGCGCCAGCTGAGGAAATTCAGGGTTTCACCAGCTATCCTGAAAACTTTCTATTTAGGGGCGATAGAAAGTGTTTTAACTCAGTGCATCACAGCATGGTATGGGAACAGCACCAGTCATGACCGCAAAGCCCTGCAAAGAGTAGTGCGCTTATCCGAGCGTATCTCAGGGTCAGCTCTCCCGTCTCTGCAGGACGTCTACACCAAACGCTGCAAAGGTAGAGCTACCAAGATCATCAAGGACTCTAATCACCCTGCAAACCCTCATTTCACGCTGCTACCATCTGGTAAGCGCTTCCAAGCCTGATGGCCAAAACTGAGAGACTCAGGAGGAGCTTCTTCCCCAGGCCATCAGACTCCTGAACTCAGTCACTTAACATCACGTGACTTCACGTCAGGATAAACATCGATACACTGACATTGCACTGCACTTTCTGTTCTCGTTGTTACTGTGTAACAACCTGTCATAAACCTGTTTGCACATTATACTCTTTATACATTTGTTAACCACATATTTATAAGTCTACAGTTTACTCACTGCACAGTCTACTTCAATTATTTTATTCCACTTTATCCTTATTTGTTACCTTTTTTTGACTTGACTTGATTATTTATAATTCTACAGATATAGACATATATATATATATAGAGAGTACTTTTTTTATATATCCTATTTCTATTATAATTTCTTCCTTGTGTTTTTAACTGTGAATTTGCACTGTCCATGGAGCGGACCTGTTTACATTTCACTGCCGGTTGTATATTCTGTATATAACTGTGTATGTGACAAATAAAACTCTTGAATCTTGAATCTTGAAGTTCCTCCTCCAGTCTATGGATTTGTTTTGCCTTTATTGTCTGCCAGGCAAAAATCATTAAAAAAAGCACATAAAAAAGTAATGGCATATCTCTTCTCAACAAGCAACATGATTTGAGGTATCATTCACATTGTTTGTAATATTAAAAATACAGTGCACCTTATTAAAAACAGTATACTGACGGCAGTGTAAGAGCCTATAGATCAGTATTATAATAGCATTGCAAAGTGGTCTTCCAAGACTTGTAAAGGTTTAGGAAATGTTACTCTAAGAATAATTATTGTTTGCCGCATTAAACTTTGAAATCGTATGAAACAGAGGCACAGATCACGATGCCGCTGCTGTTTTCCAAGTGCTCCGGATTCACTTGAAACCGTGGGCTGTGTGTTCTGTGCTGGCAGATTGAGACGCCAAAGGCACACACTGTCTCCTTTGGCAGTCAGTTCAATAGCACTGACATAAAAGCATTTAATAACATTCTAATCACACGCTCTCGGCCTTGCCAGAAAAACATTTCACAGCTGAAATTAGCGCAAAATAACAAGAGAGTCCTCAAGAATCTGTTTAGCAAATCTGTTGTGATGCGGAAGAAATCTTCATTAGCGTTATCTCATTTGAAGATATCCGAAAAAGCATAAATAGGTCAGGTATTAAATGCGAGAGCTAGTGCAGATAAGCTCTATACGTGATAAAAAAACAGGTGAAATGTACCAGACAGAACTCTCTATAAGCTAAAAAGGCAGTGTAGGGTCAAAGTTATTACTCCAACCAACAGTTAAGGCATCTAATTGTTACGGTGGAGTTGTTTTAATCTCCCAGACTGGATTAGAGCTGCAATTCTTTAACTGCTTCTGTTTCAGACACATATTGATCTACAGAAGTGAGATAAGTAAATCTTACACAGGATTAGATGCACTGGGCTGCTCAGACACTTTAAACATACAGAGGAGGCGGGGAAATCTCAGATATAAATGCAAGCGTTTGTTCTGCAATGACTTCAATTGTGATACGACCACACGCCAAGGGCAAAACAAGAATTCATGTGTCTGTGTGAACAGAGTACAGCGCTCTTGAGTGCCTTTAAACGGCCTTCCTCTGGCTTATCGTCTTAGCTGTTTATCTAGTCGGCCTCGGAAATGGTTTCACCTTTAGATTGTGTGGTGCACTGCACGTATTGCATCTATCAAGCTGCATTTGTTCCTTTGTTTATCATGTTTTTGTCCTGGCTTAAAGTTGAATATGTTTCTGAATTAGACTATCAAAGCATGCTGTCGTGTCCAATCAGCCCAGTGTTTCCCTGTCATCCTAGTTCATGTTTAATTCCGTTTCCGCTGCTGGCTACGCGAGGCACACAGTGGGCATTAAGTCTCTCCGTGATGTTATCTGGGACGTCATACATTAATAATCTCAGCATTCAACTGTGGAACGGCACATTTCCCTCATGAGCTGATCATTTACATAAATAAATGGAATGCACGGCCAATCAGATCAAAACTCAATGTCCCATTAATAAAGCAAGTTAATGTGATCATCGGGAGTGTTTATGATGGCTGTGCTCAGCCTGTATTTTGGAGTTTATTGCAAATGCTTTCCTGATTAATGCGATGGCTTTAGATTTATGAGCATTTCACGCCACTGTTGTTCGGTAATCTTGGCTTGATGTACAGTGTTCTTTATAAACTTTAAGCTTTAAGTCCATTTGCTCATCAGTTGTATAAATGGCATTCGTTTATGAATATGCCACTCGAAAAGATGAATTGGGTGAAAGAAAACCGTTGTGAGTTTTTTTTTCAGGATGTGTTCTTGGATCAATTCCTGGTGATTCTAGATAGATAGATAGATACATAGACAGACAGACAGACAGACAGACACTAGTGTACCACAACAGGTTGTTAGGTGTGCCGTTCCAAAAAATAAGTACAAATAAATGATATGTTGTCAGGCTGAAACCTTGTATCTCAATATTTTGTCATTGTTTTATCATATTAATGCTATTGGTCATTCTTTATATCTGTAGGTGGGGTAGTGTTGTCACGATACCAATATCGTGGTATTCGATACGATACCAGACTAAAATACCTCGATACCGATACTGAACCGATACCACGGCAAAAAACAGTAAAAGTAATGAATAATATGAGAGAACTTAATATTCTTTGTTTATAAATGTATTTAAAAAAAAAAAAAAAAAAACTCACTTGGCCAGCATAATTCTGCCCTGTTTTTGTCCATTACCTCCTCTTTATTTAAAATAATAATTTAATAATAATAATTACATGCTAGTGTGAACATCCTTACAGAGATGTTTGCAACAATCACATCGTTATCAGTCATGTTAAAACTAACCTTTCACCGAATGGCAGAGGCTACATGTGGGTATTTTCACTGGATGCACGATTTCAGTGATTTTGTTTTCAGCAGCGATGAACCTTCTCGTTAAGTCGGCAGAGAAGCTGCGTCAAGGTGCAGTATTGACAAGTGACATCCAGCAGATTTATGAGATTTTGTCTGTTCTTTTATGGACAAGAGCATTTATGGACAACCTCACCATCATGGCAAAATCAGCACCTGAAGGGAGGTGGATCTTGGAGGATCTGACTGAGCTCACCGATTGGGCAAGGATGGAAGTCCAGAAGCCTGGTATTGAGAAAGGGGCACATCCAGGACTGGTTCCGCTTCTGGATCAAAGATACAATCATCCCAACGTTCCAAGAGAGACCAATGAAGAGCTTGGGAAAATAGTGATATATTCTATTTACACCATATACAAGTAGCAATTCTTTGCAATATGTGTAAATAGTAATTACGTGTAATTTATACTTTATTTTGACAGATACATACTATTTTCACCTCAGTATTGTTGTACATTAACAGGATGCAATAATAACAGAGTGTAAATTATTATTTTTATTTAAATTATTAAATGGATGCCGCCTTAAAGGGACAATAAAAGCCCTCCCTACACCCACCCCTAACCCTACCCAATAAATGCTTTTATTATTATTAAACATTTTTGTTTCCACATTTAGAACATTTTCTTAATTTTTATTGAAAGTAAATGCCTTTCTGATGTGATTTGTGATGAGAAAAGAGAAGAGCAAGCTCTGCAAAAGGCTGATTCGAACCTGTGCTGATCGCGTCAAAACAATGATCCATTAGCCATACGAATTACTGATTGCACCACTGAAGATGTTAAATCACAAGTGTTTTTTTAAAATGTTGTTTGGCCCAACCAGGCAGAGCTAGTGCGAATAGCACTTGCCAACAAGGCACGCTATTTGCACTTGGTGTGAATAGGCACTCCGTTAAAAGAGGTTGTGATTAAACCAATGGCTCCTCAAACTGTCAGTCAAACCTCATAACTCTGCCCCATGTGCCGTGCCCACGCACAGTTTGGAGATCTCTGCTTGTTTGCAGTGCAAGGGTATATAAAGAACTGATGTTTGTGTAAATACAGCATTTTATTTACTCGATAAACACTTTTTTTTTTTTTTTTGTATTTGAAGAGCGGAGAATAATCTTAGTCTTTGCAGTTTAGTTGAAGCAAATACTGTTTTAAATATCCTGTGCATAGCGCTTCATTTTTGTGTGTCATGAGAACATGATTTTGTACATGAGATTTCAACAACACGAAAACTGAGCTCCCAAATAGCTACAATAAACCTTATATCCTGTACGTTGATGAAAGCATAATATGCGATGCACTTACTGCCTCAGATGCAGCTGTTCCAGTGACAGACAAAATATGTCATCCGCTGATCAAAAACCCTGTAACTCAATTTGAGCTTGATTTTCATAAAATGTTAATATTATAATGTCACATGTGCAAGTGTCTGACCATAGCTATATGAAGTCACAATACCAATACCACTGGTACCACAATATCAGGTATATAGCAATATGCTGGTTCTGATAGAAAGGTGTCAGAATACACAGTGTATCACAGTATATTGCGTATGGGGCTGCATAGCAGCAGACCAGTCAGGGTGCCCATGCTGACCCCTGTCCACCGCTGAAAGCACCAACAGTGGGCACGTGAGCATCAGAACTGGATCATGGAGAGCAACTTACCTGGGGAACACATGGCAGCAGGATGCACTATGGGAAGAAGGTAAGCCGGTGGAGGTTCTGTTGGGAAACCTTTGGTCCTTTGTTGCAGACCATGTACCAATCATTGTTGCAGACCATGTACACCCTTTCATGGAAACGATATTCCCTGGTTGCTGTGGCTTCTTTCAGCAAAATAATGCACCCTGCCACAAAGCAAAAATGTTTCAGGAATGGTTTAAGGAGCACAACAACGAGTTTGAGGGGTTGACCTGGCCTCCAAATTCCCCAGATCTCAATCCAATCCAGCATCTGTGGGATGTGCTGAACAAACAAGTCCGATCCACCTCGCAACTTACAGGACTTAAAGGATCTGCTGCTAACATCTTGGTGCCAGATACCACAGCACACCTTCAGGGGTTTAACCCTCGACAGGTCAGGGCTGTCCAAAAAAAGGGGGACCAACACAATATTAGGAAGATGGTCATAATGTTATGCCTGATCGGTGTGTGTGTATATATATATATAATAAAAATGTGTCATTATGACATTCTATCCTTACAAAAAGCTTTCCTAAAACTTGGTTTTTGGTAGTATCATAATGTTTTATTATTTTTTAATACATGTTTATTCAAGATCATCTTGCTTAATGTGCAGTGCACTTTCCTGAGAGTATCCTATCATTTGAACCAGAACATGGTCAAACTTGGGGATCCACTGTTTTTTTGGACCTTTCTGGCCCAGTTTCATATATACTTCTGTAATAGTCATTCATGCAGAGAATATGCTGGTCACTTTCCAATATTTTGGTGCTTATTGTACTCTGTTGCTACAGTATAGTATTTTGATTGATTCAACACTATTTGCATGATTTGTTTTTGTTTTTTTATTTAAATTTTTTTACATTGGGCTTTTCAATCGTATTTTTGCCCTAGCTGAAATCTTTAGATGGAAATAATTAGGATGTTGTTGAAGTCCTTGCACAAATCCTAAACTTAACCATAAAATCTGAGATAGATTGATTGATAGACAGACAGACTGACTGATAGACAGACACAGATCGATAGAATGTTGAACCAGGACCAGTAAGGGTTGTTGATCCAGGAACCATGTCCAGCTTTGCAAAATGTCTTTTACCACATGTATGCGATTTTCTGTTTTGTTCCTGAGTGAGTCAAATTCAGCTCTGCATCCAAGTTTTGACAGCCATGTGAATAGACTTGACTCATGTAGATGTCCGCTCCCTGATTCACTAGTCATTCTGACTCTGAAATGAGTTGGAAAATGCTGTTCTGCACAGCCTTGAGTAAAATCAGTCATGCGTTTACACAAATAAAATGGAGAATAAGGGATAGGGGGAGGAGTATGTGTGTGTGTGGATGTATAACTAATCAATACACCATGGGGGCTATCGCCAGGCTTGAGTGTATAAAACAACAAATCTCTTTATGGCCCTACACACTTTAAGTCTCTATCTATTCATGTGCCTGTAGAGGGTGCCTTGAAGCTTACGGAGACTCTGATAAGCAGACATGTGTGTGTTTGTGTAATCGCCCACAGGAGAGCCAGTCTAACAGCTCTTAAAGTCTGCAGTGGGCGAGAGTGAATAGTATGAAAATAAAGCAAGAATGTGAAAACTGGCTCGCTGTATGTCACATACATGTGCACACCGTCACCTTTTTGAGTCAGCTCACTTTTTTCTTATCTTACTGTAAGCTGCTCACTAGCCTCTTTTTACTATCCAGTACAGTACATAACTTACTCTCTCACCCTCTCTTTGTCTTTCTCTGCCCCCCTCTCTCTCTCTCTCTCTCTCTCTCTCTCAAATGATTCACATTTTAGTGTATTTTTTTCAATATTTTCAATTTTAAAAAATAATTTAGTATTTTAACTGCATATTGACATATATATACATTTAGAATAGAATAGAATAGAATAAATTTTACATATTTTTCATATGGCGTAAGATGCCATATGAAAGATGAAAGATTTCCAATGTAAATCTGTGTTGAAAAATGGAACAGCAGTGCGCTCTCATAGAGGGCCATTGGGGGAGATTTCTGGCTGCCCCACCTATTTTTATGTGACCTCACGTAAACCTTGCTACAGACCAAGACGATATCAGTCCGCTTCAGTTATGTGTCTGCACCAGAGCAGTAACTAGTTGGCTTGTCTGTTCTTCCTATGTGGATGAGCGTATCAAATTATTGAAAGTATAAATCTCTTATTTTAAATGTGCTCATGTGAATAGCCATTGTATACAGTAGTTCTGTTGTGTTTGTTTTATGTTTGTTCTGAGAATAGTCAGGACTTTCCTCACTGGAATTCCTACACAACTTGCAATATTCTAAAACAACATCTGAGGCAATAACTACTACATTAAGACAATTCTAAGATGGTATTCTATACATTAGTCATGTGTACTAAGTCTGTCAATCCTCATTAGATCACGATTTTGCTGGCTCTCGAAGATAAGGCCTTGATATTTTTTGAGCTTGCGCTCACGTGCCTCCTCCATCCTCTCTTCCCAGGGTACTGTTACTTCTATGAGCACCACCTGATTTGTACCTCTGGACCAGAGGACAATATCTGGTCTGAGGCTAGTGTGTGCTATCTCCTCTGGGAATTTGAGCCACTTCTTTAGGACTGCCCACATCTCCCAGTCATTTGCTGAGGCCCTCTACACCTCTGTCCTGCTGCAGTGCTCTCTCCTGACGAAATGGATAAAGTGGTGCCCGTCAGAAAGTTGTTTACCCTTCTTCCTTGCCTGATCCTTGCCAGGATCTTATCATGATGCCACCAGAATTTCCCATCTGCCAAGCTTGACTGGCATGCAGAAAGGACATTCTCAAGATTGGCTGGCTTTCCACACAGCATGCCGCTGGGGCTCTCTGCCATCCCCCAAATATGGAGGTTTGATGGAGTAGGCAGGACATCGTAGACAGGCAATTGTTCCATGGTCCTGATGTCCTGCCACGTCAGGACCCTTTCTCGTACGCCCTCCCACCTTGTCCAGCTTCCCTGTTTTTTCATGGCAACAGCCTTGAAGTGACCATTTACGACCTGTCCTACCACAATACCTGCCTGGCGTATTCTTTCGTCCTTGCTGTCTCGCAGCATCATGGCCTGACGTGTCTTTGTTGCTTTATACTCCTCAACCACTGATGTCACTGGCAGCCACCTCCTCAAATAGGTCTTCCTCTCCAATCCCTCGACAGCAGAGAACAGGTACTTCATAAATGAGCAGCGGCCAGAGCAGCCTAGGGAGTACCCTGTGGTGGTAACCCCAGGCCTTGCCGGGTAGGCCTCTCTTCTCTAGGGATGTCTTCCAGGTGTCTGCTTGGATAAATATCTCTGTCACACTCTGCTTATCATTGAGGTCTGCCCTGTACCACTTCCCCAAGCTCTTCATTGGTCTCTCTTGGAACATTGGGATGATTGTATCTTTGATCCAGAAGCGGAACCAGTCCTGGATGTGCCCCTTTCTCAATACCAGGCTTCTGGACTTCCATCCTTGCCCAATAGGTGAGCTCAGTCAGATCCTCCAAGATCCACCTCCCTTCAGGTGCTGATTTTGCCACGATGGTGAGGTTGTCCATAAATGCTCTTGTCCATAAAAGAACAGACAAAATCTCATAAATCTGCTGGATGTCACTTGTCAATACTGCACCTTGACGCAGCTTCTCTGCTGACTTAACGAGAAGGTTCATCGCTGCTGAAAACAAAATCACTGAAATCGTGCATCCAGTGAAAATACCCACATGTAGCCTCTGCCATTCGGTGGTAAAGTTAAAAAAAAGTTGCAAATTTAATTCACCATTACTGCAAATAGGTAATTCTGATACATGCAATGACTATCCATTATGACATGCAGGCATTTTTATTGTTATGTACACAATAATAATCTTTTACATTGTAATCCTTTTATTTTTAATATTTGGCGTGTTTGTGTGCTGCTGTGCATTCCTGTGTGTATAATAAGCAGAGTGTATGCGCATTGTGTACCCGCCTATATGCGCATATTACTAACGTACCCTTTAAATAACACAAAACATACTGTGCTATTGACTTTAGACCAGGTTTTTGTTGGTCAATGGTGCAGTCTATTTCAGTTGCCTCAAAATATGCACCAACAATACACCTGAACGCACCTCATTTTCAGACCAGCACGCCCATGGGTGCACAAATGGGCCCAAATGCATTTGCTATTTAAACAACGTGATGCAGGATGTAAAAATTACACTTTCTTAGCTCGTAGCTATGATCAATTTGTTAAAGTGACAATTTATATACAAGCAGACCAGAATCAACTCGTACGAATGTGCACAAAGTTTATTTAACTAAAGCACGAACACATAACTAATCTAACAAAACACATACTCACATACACACAAGCACACATACAGGATGGAAGGTAAACGTGACTGAAAAACTGGATCAGAACAGAGGAATGAGGCTATGAAAAGAGTCTAAATCCTGGGAGAACCATCAGTTAAGACAAAAAGCTCATTTGTTTGAACAAAGGGGTTTAAAGCTTTAACTAACTACACAGCGATTTTTGTATATTGTACGTTACTTGCATTTGCCTGAGCTGTTGAAGAGCGCTCCGATATACAGTCGCAGAAGAAAGTCTTGATAGTACGGTCCGATGGTGTTGCAGTTATAATCAATTCCTTCCATGTTGAGCGAAGAAGCAACGGTGAACTTGCAGACTCTGTTATGGTCGAAGAAGGTCCACATGGCTTGATGTGTGTGGGGCCGGATGAGGTCTCACATGAACAGTGTTCGGGAATGGAATGCCAGTGAGTACTACGACTAACTAAGGGAACTTTGTGTTGGCTTTTTAAGTTCCACAGAGGTCACGTCTTTGAGGTTGGGCTTGAACAACGACAAAGGTGCATTCTCAGGTGGGAGAATTCCTTTGTTTTAAACAAAGGGCTGACTAATTTGCATAATTTGGGTGAGCTGAAAATTTGTGTACACTGCATTCTATAAGAAAATGTTGTCCACCAAAGTGTGAGTCATTAAATGAAGAATATTTTGATAGGAGACACCCGCTAGATGGACTAACATTAACCAGTAATTCTATCAATTCTATCAACGCATAACACTATACAATATAAAAAGACAATATACGAACAGTAATGGTACACAAAATGTACTGGGGAAATGCATGTTCATTCATTAAACAGATTATCAATGAATTAGTGGATAGGGTTCCATTTCTCTAGGGGATTGAGTGTGTGTTGGTTGTATTATTCTCTCATTTGAGAACAATCAGCCCAAGTGTCTTTAAAGTGTATGAATTAGCACCAGGGTGCTAATTCACAGTGGGGAAACTAGACATCACAGAGCCTGTCTGGGTCCTTAAGGAGATTAAATTGTACAAATCGTGAGTTTGATCGGTCCAGTCGCTACACATGCAACAAAATTGCTCACAATGAAAGTGTTCATGCTCAGCATTTTGAAGTCCTTAAGTGGCCTCCTCCGTCCCCTGACCTTAATTTCCCAAAGTCATTGAAAACCTTTGGGAAGTTATAAACCCGAATTGTGATAAGTCATGCAGGTCTTCAAATGGAGCTCAACTTTGGGAAGAACTTAAAGGGATAGTTCACCCAAAAATGAAAATTCTGTCATCGTTTACTCATGCTCAAGTTGTTCCAAACCTGCATGATGTTCTTTCTTCTGTTGAACACAAAATAAGATATTTTGAAGAATGTTGGTAATCAAACAGTTGACGGTAGCCATCGACTTCCATAGAAGGAGAAAAAAAAAAAAAAATACAATGGCTACCATCAACTATCTGGTTAACAACATTCTTTAAAATATCTTTTGTGTTCAACAGAAAAAAGAAACTGATGCCGGTTTGGAACAACATGAGAGGACTAAATGATAACAGAATTCACATTTTTGAGTGTGTTTATATGTGTGTGTATGCTTGCTTTCCCTTTAAGAATGGACTAAAATAAAGCCTGAATGTGCCAATAGTTATAACCAAGGTAAGTTTATCTCTCTCTGTTGCTCATGCAGTTCTGGCTACAGAACATTTCTAAATATTTGTTTATTCTTCCTCTGCTATTCTCGCTGTGTGGAAGGAGTGTGGGAGTGACTGATAGCAGATGAGTGAGTCAGGATAGAAACTCATACCCTGATTTTCATTCTCTCGCCTCTCTGTGTGTGTTTGTCTTACGTGTGTGTATGAGTGAGAACATGTGCAGGATTGTGTAAGATTGGTTGGATTGGTCTATGTGCTTCTTATTTTGAGGAAAAGCACTCATACACACACATACACTCTTGTGTATTTGATCTCCAGGGATCATCTTCACACGTCACTTGACATACAAAAAGTAAAGTGGGCTTCAGCAAGAGGGACATGGGTGAACCTGCTGAACTTGTGTGTGTATTTGTGCAAGTGCACTATATGTGCATGTAATATCTCAAGGGGATAGACTGAAGTAGTGATTTAAAGGGCCAGTGTTTTTGAATTTTTGCACCATTGTACTTTCATACACACATATATGCCTGAAGAAATGCTGCAGCTACTAGGTATTCTCCCTATCCTCCAGTTGCTGTAACAATCTACTTTCAGTAATATTGCAACACGCACAAGTACAAGTAAGACCCATAGGGAACTGTGCTAAAAAAAGTTCATAATATTCATATTTTTTTACGAGACTTCACACCCTTATAGGAACATACACCTGGAGGGCAAAACAAAGCTTTCCTCCATTGCCTGCCAGTCATTTTTACCAGGTTTGTACCAAGTACAAATGTAGTAAGATGCTGATATTAAAAGACCAAATTCAGTATACTTCTTATTAATGCTGTATATATGTACATGTAAGCAGATGAACCCAGTATATAAATGCAACGCGCAGTTTCTCGCACTGAACCATTTAGAACGTTGCGTTCATATTCTGGGCTCATGTGCTTACCTGCTGTACCATGCACCATCAATAACTATAACTAATTCTTATTAACACTTTTTGGAAGTGAATGAAACATGTGCCAGGAGTTACAGAGTATGCCTTGCAGCTAGGTGAGTTCAGACCAGGTTCAAGTCCAAATGCTCGCAAAGACTTCAAAGCTATGTGAAATGGATTTGGGTGTTTATTCTTAGTTAGTTAGATCCAGAATGATGGATATCACATGATTTTAATGTGTAGTTACCATTGCTGAGCTTTTAGTTGTGGAAGTATAATTTATAATTTATTATTTCTTATATACTGTTTTTTTTATGTAATTATTTTTATTTTTTTACATATACTGTTTTGTAATGTAATGTTTTAAAATTTACAAAATGGAAAATTCAATCTTTTCTTATTGTGACATATACCTGAGTGAAACTGTTTTAAACAAGAAAAAATGGAAGGTGGGACTTGATTTTGTCCATTCTAATGCACTGTTAATGTTTTTTTTAATTTTTATTATTAAATATTACGAGGGAATATTAATTTAACAACAAAATGAATATAATCCTGGTTTCCTGAGATGCTGCTTCATGGCTATGGGAATGCCCCCAGGTGTGACTGGTGTCTGAAGCACGTGTGGAAACACGGCAATTGGTTGGCAGACAGCAGCCTATGACGTCACATGGAGCATCCGTGAGTATAACGAGTATAACGTCAAAATGGAAATTTCAATCTTTTCTTATTGTGACATATACCTGAGTGAAACAGTGTTTTAAACAAGAAAAAAATGGAAGGTGGGACTTGATTTTGTCCATTCTAATGCACTGTTAATGTTTTTTTGGCAATTGATTGGCAGACAGCAGCCCTATGACGTCACATGGAGCACCCGTGAGTATAACAAGTATAACGTCATGACGCAGCGTTGAGTTCCCTCTAAAGGGAACGTCTAGAGTTATGAATATATCCCGGT
Organism: Paracanthobrama guichenoti; assembly: GCA_018749465.1. Lineage (NCBI taxonomy): Eukaryota > Metazoa > Chordata > Actinopteri > Cypriniformes > Gobionidae > Paracanthobrama > Paracanthobrama guichenoti. The sequence continues at coordinate 6,029,915 of CM031960.1, read as the reverse complement.
TCCCTGAGAGGGATCAAGACTCTGACGCAAACAGAATCTGTGCAGGACTCTGATGTGCATAAATGGCACTCACTCTGTTCTCAAGCTTACATTGACAGGTGATATCTTCACACAAACTTAAGCGGATCCTGAAGACAAAGAACTGATGATGTCTAAGGCCTTTTTATGCTCATGGGCGTTCCATGTGACATCATAGGGCTGCCATCTGCCAATTAATTAGCGTGATTCCACACATGCATCAGACACTGGTCACAACGAGGGGCATTCCCATAGCGTCAACGTCATGACGCAGCGTTGAGTTCCCTCAAAAAGGAACAAAAGAGCACGGATCATTTATTATAAACACTGCAAAATTTCATTCAAAAAATAGAAATGGTCAGTTTTGATTTCATGGCGACTTTATTGTTACTGTCTAGCTTTTGGAGCAGACTTTGTATTAGGAATAGACCTCTGATGCATTAAATTGCTAGGTTGGCAGTTATAGACTATTCTTTGCAACACCTAATGCAAGTATTTACAAATTCCCACTTAGCACTTCAGTAGCAGCTAACAAGTGAGTTGTGCACAAGCAGTTTAGATAGGCTTAGGGACCATTCACATAGAACACGTTTTTCCATTCCACTGCGCTGCTTTCCCATTGTTTTTCAATGTAAACACCCGCTAGACGGACGTCTTTAACTGTTGAGCTCAGGTCTCGCGTCTTTTGCCGCAGTCTCTAGACCTTGCACTTTTTTTTAAACAGTAAAAACGTTCTGTTTGAACTGGCCCTTAGAAATGAAAGAATGGGGCACAATTCCCTGACCCATCCTTTACACAGGCCTATAAATGATTATTGCTTTTAGAAGAGCTTGAATGTTCCTGGAAACAGGCTTTCATTAAACCATATGCAGAATTACAGATGTATCTATCTAGGCTCTGCTGAAGTAATTGTCAGAGAAGCGGGCGGCAGTCTTTAAGGTCATTGTGAATAAATGAATTTCCTGTTACTGTTATAGGAAGTTGTCGAATTGATGAGGACATGTTCTAGCAAGTTTGATCAGGCTTCCTGTTGTCATCACTCTTTACTGTCTTCTGTCTGATATTATTGGATTTAGATGATTGTTCTGAAGCCTACTGTGACAAACAGCTCTAGTGATTACAAAACTAATTTTTGAAATACAGTGTTTTTCTGTATAACTTATGCAAAGTGTGCAAGTATTTTGTATGCATGTAGTGCATGATAGTGGTTTGCTTCCCAACCTGTGCCTGGTGTAACTTTGGGTTTGCATTGAGTTTGAGTTTTGTAATTAAATAAAAATAGAAATGGATGTGTATTATTGGCATGATGGTGGTTTGCCAGAGGGAATACGGCACCGACAGTATGATGAGCAGTTTCATTATGTTCTTTTGCTCTGACGTCACAATGACAGCAGCGACTGCACATAATGACACTTTCCTTCTCATATCTGCCCTCTATTAACTATTTAAACTCAGCTAATCATTAATCTGTCTAGCTGCTTATTAAGTCAAATATTTATTAGGCCCAATGAGGAAATCCATATTTCAGATAAGACTTCTTCTCATCTTTTCTGCTGTGCATTAAATATTCATGCTATTACACATGACAAGTTGACTTGTGATGTGACATCAGTGATAGTCTTTCTCGGAAGACTTTCATTCAACTTTTGAAGAATCTCCCTGTATATCTGGTCTTCTGTAACTTCCCTTCTGTTTCTTCATTAGTTCATTGGCAGTGCTATGTCTCATATTTACTCATATTATTGTTTTAACCACTTAAAATCTGCAGACCCTGTACAGGAATGAAATCATCAAGTATATACTTTACATTTTAAATATCTGTGGAGGAGCTCTAACCTCATAAGTGGTACCATTTGAAATCCCCAAAAATGGCCCCAGAGCTTAAGTGGTTAAGCTTCAGGAGCCTAATACTGTTTGGTCATTCTCCAAAATGGTGCCATTTGTATCCTTCATACACTAGTGTTCAAAGGTTTGGCATCAGTAAGATTTTCTCTTCAGTAAGAGTCTCTTGTGCTTTCGACAGCTGTATTCACTTGATAAAAATACAGAAAAAAACAGTAATATTGCTAAATATTATTACAGTTTAAAATAACTGTTTTCTATTTCAATACATTTTAAGATGTAAGTTATCCCTGTGATGGCAAAACTGAATTATTTGGAAATATTTTGTAACAGTGTAAAAAATCAGTTTTGATCAATTTAATGCATCCGTGCTGAATAAAATTATTTATTTATTTTAAAATAATCTTTTTTTAAAAATCCAAGTTTTACCATGTGTTAATATATATATATTTTTAAACACAATCAATAATTTTTAGCATATTTAACATTTTTCATCTTTTTATTCATTCATTTTAATTCATATTAAAATAAAGTTATTAGATTTTTATTTATACAGTATATAGGTATAGAATAAAAACGTCTCAGTTATGTATGTAACCCTCGTTCCCTGAAGGAGGACGAATTGGGATCTGTTTTCAGAGACATTGCGGTTCACGCATTCCACACACCGCCCCGCAGCGCGGGTATAAATACGGAAGTGGAAGTACTGCATATCGCTTTTAACTTCGGAGCCGAACGGTTGGCTGTATCAAGCTGTTTCTACGAAGAGAGTTTAGACGAGTCTCGAGGAGGATCACTCTCTTACCTGGGTGCTGGTGTGATGGCGCGAGTCAGCGAGTGGCCGCTGCAACATACACTTGTTCCTGTGCTGGTTGGCTGGCCGTTTCCGTTCTTTGAGTGCTCACATGCAGGCTTGGGATCTGTTTTCAGAGACCAATCTACTTTGAGTGATTAAAAACGAGCCAATGGACATTGGCATGTGGTTCACGCATTCCACGCACCGCCTCCGCAGCGCAGGTATAAATACGGAAGTGGAACTGCATATCGCTTTTCAACTGAGGAGCTGAGACAAGTGACTCGGCCTTCAGCTGAAGCACAGCACCTGGTGACAGGACGTACGTCTCCATTCCCTCCTTCAGGGAAACGAGGGTTACATACGTAACCGAGACGTTCCCTTTCAGTCAGTCACGTTCAACGTACGTCGGAACTGACCGATGAATTGGGATCTCTACCAATACGCCAGGGATACTGGCCCTTCCAGCTCCCTGCCTGAGCTTGCTGGACCACTCCTATGTTGAAGTGGGAGTCAGGGCTCCCGGCAAGGAAGGACAGTCACTGCTGTTCCTGCAAGACCCACTCAGAGTGACTATTGGATAACGCTGGGAAAGCGTGCCCGTCTCAGGAGATGGAACGCTGCGGAGCCACGTCCTTCAATGGAAGGAGAGGTGGCAGATTACATATAAGGACTAACCTAGCAGGGTAGTGCAACATATGGCAGTCTCTGGGGTGGTTCCAAGCTGGTCCCAGGGGGGAGAGAACACCTCCAGAGACAATAGAGCAGGCTCTGTCAAGGGAAAGACACAGGGCTAGCCAAGTAGGTTAGCTAGTGCCGTGGAGAATACACATATGGGGTTGCCGTGGGAACCGCTACATATGGATACCCAGCCTACATACACACACACACACACACACACACACACATTCCACAAGCATACGGTTGCAGGCCTGGCATCAGACGGCCGCAACGTCTGACACCGAAGGGGTGATGGAGGAGCTTGACAGGGTTAAGCATTTCTGGGGAACACAACTGGAGACAATAGACGCACGTATCCGGCCCAGGGGGCGGGAATGGCGTTGCAAGCCGATACTAGAACAGGCACTTTTTTTTCTCTTTTTTTTTTTTAAACGCCTCCATCTGCTTCTGGGCCACCAAGAACTGCTGGGCGAAGTTCTTGATGGTGTCGCCGAAGAGGCCAGCCTGACAGACGGGGCGTTGAGGATAAGGATATCTGCCAGGTTTAGCCCCATGTGACGTTCCTGGGCCACTAGTGTGGACATCGCCTGACCCAGGGAGTGTGCGGTGACTTTCGTCACCCAAAGAGCGAGGTACATCACCGCACGCAGTTCCTGCATAACCCCTGGGTCGGGACTACCCTCGTGCATGCAGGACAGAGGATAGCGAGAGAGGGAAAACACTTATACAGATTATGGCCCTTTTGGTGTTCCATATTTCCCTCTCTCCGATGCAGCAATTGACATCTGTCCTCTGCCACAGCCCCAAATGCAACGCTAGGTCCCGATTTTTTTTAAGAACCAGCAATCCCATCTGTAAGCTACCTGCAGGCATGTGAGGCAGTGAGCGTGGCCGTCAGAACGGCACATGGTGCACTGAACGCTCAAGCCATTATGAGAAAGGGAAGACAAGCAACTTGCCTACGTGGTCATGTTCTCATGAGAGAACGTGAACCACCCACAAACACAGACTCAGCATGCTTGTGATGCGATAGAAGAGTGGGGGCCCGAGGGGATGTACCCGGCGGGGAAACCCCACTGTAACCCTCAGGTCACCAAGGCTTATTAGCCGAAGTAGCCCTTTTCTGGTGCACCAGAAAAGGAACTAGATCGGGGAATAGGCAAAGGGACTCAACCCCGTTTGAGATTTCATAGTCTCGACCGTGCATCTAGAGCACCGAGTCACGCACTGGGTTGCCGTGTCAGCCGGCTGTTCGACGGCACACGGCGCGCTGAACGCTTAAGCCCTTACGAGAAGGGTAAGACGAACTGCGTGCCGACGAGATCGTAGCCGTCAAATGAGGACAGGAAACAACCGCATCCAGAAATACACAGTTTGAATGACATCTTGAAAAAGATGCAGGGTCAAACCGTGTTGCTCTTTTAGAAGGAAACGCTGTTTTAGAAGTGCTGAAGCACTCAGGGAGATGGCCGCGGCTCACAGCAGTCCGACTGCAAGCCTGTGTGTGAGCACTCAGAGAACGGAAACGCCCAGCCAACCAACACAGAGACAAGTGTATGTTGCAGCGGCCACTCGCTGACTCGCGCCGTCACACGAGCACCCAGGTAAGAGAGCGATCCTCCTAGAGACTCGTCTAAACACTCTTCGCATAAACAGCTGGATACAGCAAACCGTTCGGCTCCAAAGTTAAAAGCGATATGCGGTACTTCCACTTCCGTGTTTATTCCGTGTTTATTCCACTTCCGTGTTTATTTACATTTCACTGCCGGTTTTACATTTCACTGCCGGTTGTATATTCTGTATATAACTGTGTATGTGACAAATAAAACTCTTGAATCTTGAAAACTCTCTTGAATCTATACCCGCGCTGCGGGGCGGTGCGTGGAATGCATGAACCGCAATGTCAATGTCCATTGGCTCGTTTTTAATCACTCGAAGTAGATTGGTCTCTGAAAACAGATCCCAATTTGTCGGTCAGTTCCGACGTACGTCGAACGTGACCAACTGAAAGGGAACTATTTCTTTATTTTTTTCAATATATATTTTTAGACTTTAGTTGATATATTATTAATCAGACTTGAAGTTGTGTCCCCAGTTTATGTGTTATCATCAAATTCTTTTCTATAGAATTCTATTCCATAAATACTTTTTTTTTTTTTTGAGGTGATTTTGTAAAGACACAAAGCAAATTTCATGACCTTGAGTAATAAACAAAGCTGTTATCTTTCATAGAATATTTCATAAAACCTTTCATGGCACTCATTTCATAGAATGACCCTGCTAACCTTTTGAAGATGAGAAAAACACTTTGCATGCAACAAAATATTCCCACGTTTAATCCAAAATAAACAAATCATTTCTGAATAAGGCAGTGCGGTAATGCAAAAAGAAAATATTCAGCCTGTGTAGTCAGTTGAATAATTGTGCGCTGACTAAAACCTTGACGTGTCAAAGCTTTGCACTTAAAATTGCATTCAGAATTAAATAATGGTTGAATGAAATAGAGAGAGACAAACAGAAGGGAATTGAGAATTGTGGGTAATTAGAGGTCTGGAGAGGCTTTATCAGTGGCCTAAAGTAGAGGCCACACATTGCAATGTTCCACAGAGCACTAGAGCATGGGAACTACCTCGGTCTCTATAGTTCCTCAGAGGAGACCACTTCTCCAGCCTGGTATCCTCAACCCAACACAATACCCGCAGCTTCTCACAGGCTCCATCCCCTCCAGCCATTCCCAAATCCTACCACACAACCGGCACAAACAGCCACGAATACAAATGCCCAGATTAGACGGATTCATTCACTGTATTCTCCATGCACACATTTGAAGAGCCCTGGGAGAAACTCTCACCAATGTATGAATGTGTGTCACATAGTGAGAAAACTTTCCTCTCTAGCATGTGTGTGTATGTGTGTTTTTTTAACAGATGGATGATTCATCACCATCCTTTTTCAGCACAGAGAGGGTGCACTAAATTGATGCCTAAAAGGATTGTTTTATTTCCATGGTTCTGCTTCTCAGTTTGGCACAGCACTATAATCACAGCACTAAGTAATCTTTGAATGTAAAACACAATCTGAAATCGGAAATGTGTAGCTTACTTTTAGCATCCCCAAATTGAATTCCAAAAAGAATGACTATTTTCGAATTGGTTTCCCTATCTGCCATTGGTCGGAAAAAGCAGATAGTCCTGCCTCCAAGGTCATGCCATTGGACAAGTTAGTGTTGCTAATCAGGATGCTCAAATAAACAGCAGTTTTATTTGGCCCCAGTGGCTTACAAATTACTATATTTTACAACAAGCCTAACTGTTTAAAGATGGGGTAATTTAGAATTTTTTTAAATTTATTTATTTTTTAAATAAATTATTACTTTTATTCAACTAAGATACTAGTCTAGAAATCTAGACGTATCCTAGCGGCAGCAAATGTAATCCATCTAAGCGGCAAAAGTTTAATCTATCAACTAGCTCTGCTGGTGCTCAGCCACAACTCGCTTGTGATTGTTGTCTCACCACTGATAGCACTCTGGTTGGTTGTAGCACTATCCTATTGCGTGCAGAGGGAATTTGAAAGACAACCGTTTATCCCACCTCTAGGATTGAGCTCCGCCAATGGTTTGTTCCCAGACCCAACATCTTGATGTGGGTCTGGCTTATCAGGCTACTAAGAATTATTAAATGAACAAAAGTGACAGTGAGGATATTTATAAGGTTACAAAAGATTTCTAATCCAAATAAATGTTGTTTTAAACTTTCAGTTCATCAAAGAATCCTAAAAATATATAAAAAAAATATTAAGCAGCACAACTGTTTTCAACATTTATCCCTCATCGTCCCTCGGGTCATTTTGACCTGAGATGAATTTTTGAGAAAGATTTTAAAATTAAGTGGTTCAAGACCTTAGGACTTTTGTCGCACTTGAACCAAGAATACACACAAAAAAATTTACTCGATCCGGGGAGTTGATGTGGTTGAAATAAAAAGTAACAATTCAGTCCCTTGCGGGTCAATTTGACCCCCTTAGGAATGAATGGAATGCGAGGAATGCTTCAGTATACATACAAAATACAACCTACAAAAATGCTAAAAATTTAAACTAACAAGAACTGAAATTAGGAAAGCGGGAACAGTTCAAACTAAACAAGACCTGAAATTAGGAAAGTGGGTACAGTTCAAACTAAACAAGAACTGAAATTAGGAAAGCGGGAACAGTTCAAACTAAACAAGAACTGAAATTAGGAAAGCGGGTACAGTTCAAACTAAACAAGAACTGAAATTAGGAAAGCGGGAACAGTTCAAACTAAACAAGAACTGAAATTAGGAAAGCGGGTACAGTTCAAACTAAACAAGAACTGAAATTAGGAAAGCGGGAACAGTTCAAACTAAACAAGAACTGAAATTAGGAAAGCGGGTACAGTTCAAACTAAACAAGAACTGACTTTAGGACCAGCGGAACAGTTCATTTGCTCCATATAGAGCTATAGAGGACAGTGTTTTAACAATGTTACCTAAGAAGTGTGTTTTTGGTTGTGAACTGAAGGAAAGATATCCTTGTTCAGCTTCCCAAAGAACCCAGCATTAAGGGAATGAGTCATATTTAACGTGATAGTTTCAGCCTTAATGTTAAATCTCTTAACTATAGCATAATACAATATTGTCAGTCCCGATATTCTTTACATAGATTCGCATTCAATTCTTGTGTGCCTCTGCGGTCCAGTGGTAGAGCTTTTGTCCGGTGAGTGTGTCTGAGGTTCGGTTCTGGGTTCGAATCCAATCGATATCATTTTTTTTTTTTTTTTTCTCTGATTAAAACCAAAGGTGTTGTTTCCGCCCACCCTTTACCTTTTAAAAAAAGGTAAAAAACAAACAGAAAAAATACTATATCTAGAATCTATTAAACATTTTTTTTATTTTGTTATATAAATTAAATTAAAATTCTGGACCACAAAAAAAGTATAATTTTAGGGCTTTGGGTCATTTTGACCTACGAGGGACTGATTTGTTGTGTGAGGGATGTATGAAGGTTGTGATATTTCTTATGCAACATGTTAAAATTATTTCTGAAGGATTATGTGACACTGAAAACTGGAATAATGATGCTGAAAATGCAGCTTTACCATCACAAGAATAAATTACATTTTAAAATATATTAAAATGGAAAACTGAAATTAGAACAGTATTTCACAATACTACTGTTTTTACTGTATTTTGATCAAATAAATGTAGCCTTGGTGAGCAAATGAGACTTTCATTTAAAGGTAACACTGTACAATAAGGTCTCATTTGTTAACAATAGTTAATGTATTAACTAACATGAACTAACCATGAGCAGTTCATTTGTTACGGTATTTGTTCATCTTTGTTAACGTTACTTAATATAAATTCAGCTGTTCATGATAGTTCACAGTGCATTAACTAATGTTAACTAATGAAACTTATTGTAAAGTGTTACCAATTTAACATTGGTAAAAACATTTAACAAATCGCAATGACGCCAAACAGTAGTTATCGCTGCATATTAAACATGCTTTAGCCTTTAAAGGATGTTTGGAGCTGCTATAGTGGCACAGAAATGACACACTTCACATTTATGTTGCGTAATTGTTACGGTGTGAGAGTTTTTTTCCCCATCTCACAGTACCAGGAGACAATAACACAAATTATACATGGCAAATTGTGCTTTGGCTCCATTCGCAGAATTTGCTTGGATTGATCCCAGTGTTATTTTGGCTCCGTCCCCTTTAAATAACAGCTTGGCTGTTGTGGAATCTGCTCAATTAATATGATATGATATGAAATCACATCACAATTTCCCTGACCACTATTTGAACACTGAACTCAATTGAAATGCCAGTCATGCCATCCATTAAAATATTAAAAAGAGATAAAATCAATAACCCTTCCAATTGCTTTTAATAAGACTGCACAACAATATTCAGAGACAAAGACATATCTGTAAAGATGTTACATAATTATACCCAAATGCACTACACTTCTCACTGTAAATGAAAATCTGTGTGCGGGATGTCTAAATTCAGGGCTGAAGCTGTCAGTCCTGCTTATTGGGACACAACAGATCATCACCATAATTAACTATTGTCATACAATCAGCCGCTTTTGGCTAAATAGAGAAAGAAGGCATAGATCTGAAAAACAAATGTGCTGCTGTATGTTTTTATAAACAAGTTGCATTAGTTAAAGAGATAGTTAAAGGGATTTAAGGATGGTCAAAAAAACGAAGTTATCCTCTTTTGTGTTCCACAGGGGCAAGAGTGTCATAGTTTGGAACAACATGAAGGTGAGTAAATGATTCCTCTATTTTGAACTAACTATGAATGCACTCAGATAATTTTCATTTCCATTTACTTTGCCCTCAGCCTGCATTGAACATGTTACAACTTGATCTATATACAATTTCAAGTCCCATCCAGAAAGAACCTTATCAAATACAGCAAAAAATGCCTTGCACTATGTTTCTTTATTGAGATAGATCAATATAAAAATCAAGGCATCATGATTTACTGATTTGCCATTATTCTAAGAACATAACAATCATTTATCAACCCTTGTGTTTAATCGACAAGCACTATTCTCAGAATTTATCAGTATTGATTTTCTCTCTCATCCTCTGTGTGTAGCAGGTTAAAATCTCACCAGCTTTTAAAGACCCAGGGCCTTATTTTAACGATCTGAGTGCATAGTCTGAAGCGCATGGCGCATGTGCACTTAGGGCGCGTCCAGATCCAGATTGCTAGTTTAACGATGGAAAAAATGGTTGCCGGCTCCAACAATGCGCCTGAACACATCTCGTTTTCAGACCAGCACGCCCATGGGCTAACAGATGGGCACGAGTGCATTTGCTATTTAAAAAACGTGGTGCTGAACGTGAAAATGCTAACTGTGTTGGACTGAAACTAGCAAAAAACATGATGATTTTGGGTGTATGGGGCCCCCAGACTGAATAGTGCATTTTAACCCTGGCTCTACAGTATTTATTTTATTTTTTTTGGTAACAATTAGAAACAAGATTTTGTTAAAATACATTGCGTCATTTAAAAGGACAGTCCACCAAACTGAAATTTCTTTTGGGTTCCACAGAAGAATTAAAGTCATACTGGTTTGGAACAACATGACCGTTGGTAAATGCTTACAGAATTTGTATTTTTTCCGGTGATCTATCCCTTTAAACCCTACAAAAATAACTGTAATTGACCTCCAAAAGCTTTAGCGATTCAGCACCCGTTATGATTTGATTGACTCATGCCCTTCAAAACAGAAGACAACAGCCATACTTTGCATTTATTTACACACTTAACCTTTCACAACACCAAAGGAGGCACTTCACATTATAGATCAGAGAAGCGAGCGAGTGGCGGAAAAGGAAGATGCTAATATCGAGCAATCCTCTCTGATAGGGTCAAGTGCATCTGCTCTGAGCAAACCTGAGCATTACCAAACACTCTTTTTCATGTAAATAAAGGTTAAACAAGAAGAGAATAATCACAAGAAGGTCATTCAGTTGTTTTTGCTTTATTTTGTTTTGTAAACAAACAATAAGAACTTGAAACATCATTTTAGTCAAATCAGCCTCAAGACCTTGCTCTGATCTCTGAAGACATCTCACAGATAAAAGCCATCTAAGAGATCCTGAGAAGATGTCTGAGCTCAAATAATACAGTTTTATTTGTGTTAAGTCAAGATAAAATGAATAGAATGAATGGTTTGGATTTACTATAAATAGAGCAGTGCAAATGTATGAAAATATGCAAGCTTCCTTTGTCTCATGGCCTATTTGAAAAGAGAAGAATTAGATACACAAATCCTCATTTGTTCCTTTAGACAATATAGAACACACAACACTAAATTGTTCATCAAACGCAGCTGTTGTTATGGTAAGTTTTTGGTGCCAAAGTTTGAGCCTAAGAGGTCTTCAGATGACGCAAACTCTGAATCAACATGCACCAATGCTAAATTTTCTTTATATTGTAATAATTATGTTCACAACTTGTAATAATTACTTCAATGTGATCATTGTTTCTGCCTTAAATTAATACAAGATGTTAGCCAACTGCTTAATTGTATACGGACATTTTGGAAATACATAACTTTTTATTTTTTATATTTATATAGCGCTTTCAAATGTACTACTGTACACCTAAACCGCTTTACACTCATGTCAGGGGTCTCTCAACCACCACCAGTGTGCAGCCACAGTACAACTCACCACACACCAGTGATAGGTGGAGAGGAGCGAGAGAGAGATAGAGCCAATTCAGTGGATGGGGATTATTAGGAGGCCATGATTGGTAAAGGCCAATGGAGGGAATTTGGCCAGGACACTGGAGTTACACCCCTACTCTTTACGAGAAGTGCCATGGGATTTTTAATGACCACAGAGACTCAGGACCTTGATTTTAATGTCTCAATTTGGACACAGTCCCCTCTGATAACAGGTCACTCTGAATTGTAATGTAGACACATGCATTTTCTTTAAAGCTGCTTTGAAACTATATGCATTGTGAAAAACTATACAAATACAAACCCGATTCCAAAAAAGTTGGGACCCTGTACAAATTGTGAATAAAAACAGAATGCAATGATGTAGAAGTTTCAAATTTCAATGTTTTATTCAGAATACAACATAGATGACATATCAAATGTTTAAACTGAGAAAATTTATAATTTTAAGGGAAAAATAAGTTTATTTTAAAATTCATGGCATCAACACATCTAAAAAAAGTTGTGACAAGGCCATGTGTCCCACTGTGTGGCATCCCCTCTTCTTTTTATAACAGTCTGCAAACGTCTGGGGACTGAGGAAACAAGTTGCTCAAGTTTAGGAATAGGAATGTTGTCCCATTCTTGTCTAATACAGGCTTCTTGTTGCTCAACTGTCTTAGGTCTTCTTTGTCGCATCTTCCTCTTTATGATGCTCCAAATGTTTTCTATGGGTGAAAGATCTGGACTGCAGGCTGGCCATTTCAGTACCCGGATCCTTCTTCTGCGCAGCCATAATGTTGTAATTGATGCAGTATGTGGTCTGGCATTGTCATGTTGGAAAATGCAAGGTCTTCCCTGAAAGAGACGACGTCTGGATGGGAGCATATGTTGTTCTAGAACTTGGATATACCTTTCAGCATTGATGGTGCCTTTCCAGATGTGTAAGCTGCCCATGCCACACGCACTCATGCAACCCCATCCCATCAGAGATGCAGGCTTCTGAACTGAGCGCTGAGAACAACTTGGGTTGTCCTTGTCCTCTTTAGTCCGGATGACATGGCGTCCCAGTTTTCCAAAAAGAACTTCAAATTTTGATTCATCTGACCACAGAACAGTTCCACTTTGCCACAGTCCATTTTAAATGAGCCTTGGCCCAGAGAAAACGCCTGCGCTTCTGGATCATGTTTAGATATGGCTTCTTTTTTGACCTATAGAGTTTTAGCCGGCAACGGCGAATGGCACGGTGGATTGTCTTCACTGACAATGTTCTCTGGAAGTATTCCTGAGCCCATGTTGTGATTTCCATTACAGTAGCATTCCTGTATGTGATGCAGTGCCGTCTAAGGACCTGAAGATCACGGGCATCCAGTATGGTTTTCCGGCCTTGACCCTTACGCACAGAGATTGTTCCAGATTCTCTGAATCTTTGGATGATATTATGCACTGTAGATGATGATAACTTCAAACTCTTTGCAATTTTTCTCTGAGAAACTCCTTTCTGATATTGCTCCACTATTTTTGGCCGCAGCATTGGGGGAATTGATGATCTTCTGCCCATCTTGACTTCTGAGAGACACTGCTGCCAATGTTGCCAATTGACCTAATAAGTTGCAAATTGGTCCTCCAGCTGTTCCTTATATGTACATTTAACTTTTCCGGCCTCTTATTGCTACCTGTCCCAACTTTTTTGGAATGTGTAGCTCTCATGAAATCCAAAATGAGCCAATATTTGGCATGTCATTTCAAAATGTCTCACTTTCAGCATTTGATATGTTATCTATATTTTATTGTGAATAAAATATAAGTTTATGAGATTTGTAAATTATTGCATTCCTTTTTTATTGACAATTTCTACAGTGTCACAACTTTTTTGGAATTGGGTTTGTATATGTGAACTGAAAAAAGTTGTTTCAATATTCTTGGCACTTCTTTATTCAAGGAATACCTTGAATTCCTTTGTACGTTTGATGACTGATCCAAGGTCACTCACCAAAAGCACATATTCAGTTTTGCTGATAGAACAGTAAAACTCACTAATATATCTAAGCAACCCACCTGCTGTTTAACACCAGGCCCCAAGGCTTGGCAATTTATACTTTTGACAGCTAAGAATTATGTCTGGGGACACGTTTGCAGAGGGATTATAAGGGGTAAATGTTATAGGTGGGGAATAATGGCCTTTATTCATTTCTGCTTTTACCCAAACAATCCATTAAACAATATGCAAATGAGGCAGTTTGTTTGGGTATATAAGGAGAGATGAACAATAATTGGCCTGTGCTTTAGTTTTATTGGCTTAATGAGCTGCTCTGAGGCTTTTAGCTAAAGCCTAATGTTCATTTGTTTGCCCTTCATTCACTGTCAATTGTCTCATGACATTAACACACTATGCAGATGGGATTAGTTTTTAGATTTACGCCTGAGTTACAGTCATCATTGGATGTTTGTCATTACATTTAGCTATTGATTTGGACCAGAATGAAATCTCTGTAGTTTTTTCAAAGGGGAGTGTCATGTTCTCTCTCAGTTTATATCATAAAATGACGTACAACACAAATAAATATTATTTGAGCTTGGATATATATATATATATATATATATATATATATATATATATATATATATATATATATATATATATATATATATATATATATATATATATATATATATATACACCTTATATCTCTTCATCACCTTCTTACACCATCTCATTCTTACACCTATCTCTTCATCACGGCACCTGTTAGTGGGTGGGATATATTATGCAGCAAGTGAACATTTTGTCCTCAGTTGATGTGTTAGAAACAGGAAAAATGGGCAAGTGTAAGGATTTAAGCGAGTTTGACAAGGGCCAAATTGTGATGGCTAGACGACTGGGTCAGAGCATCTCCAAACCTGCAGCTCTTGTGGGGTGTTCCCGGTCTGCAGTGGTCAGTATCTATCAAAAGTGGTCCAAGGAAGCAACAGGGGTGAACCGGTGACAAGGTCATGGGCGGCCAAGGCTCATTGATACACGTGGGGAGTGAAGAATGGTCCGTGTGGTCCAATCAAACAGACAAGCTACTGTAGCTCAAATTGCTCAAGAAGTTAATGCTGGTTCTGACTGAAAGGTGTCAGAATACACAGTGCATCACAGTATGTTGCGTATGGGGCTGCATAGCCGCAGACCAGTCAGGGTGCCCATGCTGACCCCTGTCCACCACCGAAAGCTCGTCTCCTGTCCATGTCCAGAGCCAAGCGGCGTCTCCTGTCCACGTCTGGAGTCCATTGACGCCTCCTGTCCACGTCCAGAGCCAAGAGACGTCTCCAGCCTGTGACCAGAGTCCAGAGAGGGCTCCAGCCAGTGACCAGCGTTGAACAAACAAGTCTGATCCATGGAGGCCCACCTTGCAATTTACAGGACTTAATGGATCTGCTGCTAACATCTTGATGCCAGATACCACACCAGATCCATAACACAATATTAGGAATATTAGTCATAATGTTATGCCTGATATATATATATATATATATATATATATATATATATATATATATATATATACATACAGTCTTAGGCACGTTGGTGTTTTCACACAAAAAATATTTTTAAGCCAGTTGTTTATTTCTTTTGCTATAGTGTGTGAGTAGGAAACATCAGTTTACATTTCCAAACATTCATTTTGCAATTAATTGTAATAATCCAGTGAGATTTAAAAAAAAAAAAAAAAAGAGAGATCTGATCTCACCATCATCGAGTCTGTCTGTGATTACATGAAGAAACAGAAAAAATTGAGAAACTGAGGCAACGTCTCCCAGACACTTGAGGAAACCTTCCTGCAAAACTACAGCACTGTGAAAAGTTTAGGCACTTGTCAGAATGCTTTAAAGTGAGAATGCTGTCAAAAATAATAACATAAATAGCTTTTATTTATGAATTAACTTCTATTAACTAAATCAAATTAATATTTGGGGTGAGCACCCTTTGCGTTAAAACGGCTTTTGTCATCTGCATCTATTCATGTAGTTTTACAGGAAGGTTTCTTCAAGTGTCTTGGAGACATTGCCACAGTTCTTCTGGATTTAGTCCATCTCAGTTTTTTATGTTTCTTCATGTAATCACAGACAGACTCAATGAAGATGAGATCAGATCTCCATGTGGAGCATAGAGGACTCTTTATGCATACAAAAATCTCACTGGATTATTAAAATTAATGGCAATTAATGTATAAATGTAAACTGATATTTCCTACTGACACACTACAGCAAAATATATAAATAACTGGCTTAAAACCACTCTTTGTGTATAAAAATACTAGTGAGCCTAAGACTTTTGTACAGTACTGTGTATATATATATATTGCACAGATTTAGTTCTGAATTGACAGAGTATTTCTCTTTTCATAATACATTTTCAGCCAGGGCGAGAAAGGGACCCCAAGTTTTAATATGCAGCTCATGACAACCTGAGGCTCTGAATATCACACGT
Source organism: Paracanthobrama guichenoti (assembly GCA_018749465.1). Lineage (NCBI taxonomy): Eukaryota > Metazoa > Chordata > Actinopteri > Cypriniformes > Gobionidae > Paracanthobrama > Paracanthobrama guichenoti. The sequence continues at coordinate 6,013,888 of CM031960.1, read as the reverse complement.
TCATAACATAGCAATATTCACCATGAGTTCTATCCATTCATCATATGAGGAAGTTGTCTGACTTGTAGTGTCTCAGAACGACTACATCCAGAAACCATAGCTAAACGGCATCATCATCTGTTGTCAAGGCATATGCGCATCCTATAATATAAGTATAATACCCAGAGCAGGGTTCTTGTAATATGACATATTAAGAGTCTTATTAACAAATTTCTCCCATAATTCCACCACTTTGTCACATTCATACCGCCAGCATAGTGTATTATTTCTTATTTTAAGTCCAGCAGCATCTGTTAATCAATTGGGATTGTATGTCACAAACAGCAGTATGCCATTTTGATACGACCTGCTTCCACTTTTCTTTCTTGATCATCCCCCATGTCTCTTTCCCATGCCACTTTAAGCCCATTTAAATTAGGTGCATTGGCATCTCTAATATAGTGATACAAAGCTAAGCTTCCCCCTACACTTTTTTTCCCAAAAGTCAGTGTTCAACAGGTTGTAAGTTTGTTTCAAGTGACTAAATGAGACATGTTTTCCCGCATAAAGGTTATCTAAAAAAACCTATTCCTTTATTTGCCCACTGTATCCAGCAGAAAGGCCTCCTATCTATTCGTACCCCATGAGGGAAAATCTAAGGACTGGATTTTGTTCTGATATTGGTCAAGCATGAGGAGTGGGGGCAATTAGTCTTTCTCAATATGCACCCTTGCAGGAGCTTTGTTGAGTGTCATATTGTTCATATTCTCAGCCAGCTGCGAGCGTGAGAAGGACCAAAGATACCAGTCAATTCTGGGAAGAGAGAGCCACCTGAGCCTTTAGCTTAGTACAATTTGGTATGATTAAAAAGGGGTCTCTTCCCCTGTCAGGATTCTACATATTTATTGTATTCCTTCAGAATTTCAGATTTATTTTAACTAGATTAATTCGACCAAGAATAGACAATGTAAATTTAAATTTTGGATATCCTGAATACCTGGTTGAAAGTTAAAGAGATAGTTCACCCAAAAATGAAATGAATCCCATGATTTACTCACCCTCAAGACATCCTACGTGTATATGACTTTATTCTTTCAGACGAATACAATCTGGCTCCGGGGGGTTAATAAAGGCCTTCTGAAGTGAAGCGATGCATTTTTGTAAGAAAAATATCAATATTTAAATCTTTATAGCCTAAAATAACTAGCTTCCGGAAGATAAAGTGTAACCTGTGACCTGATGCATGATGCATTGATGAACGTATTGCTGTTTACAAGGTCACAAATTAGAAGACTAAAACAAGTATTTTTAAAGAGAAATGTCAGAGGATTTCGCTTGAGTTTGTTGCCTAGCCCTATTTGTTTGAACCGAGAAAGGTGTCAAAGCTCCTACATCCCACTTCATACATCGCGTCACAAGTTATTCTTTTGGGCACAAGTCAGCTTGCGTACGATCGTCTGCCGGAAGCTAGTTATTTTAGGCTATAAAGATTTAAATTTTTTTTTTTCTTACACAAACGCATCACTGCGCTTCAGAAGGCCTTTATTAACCCCCCAGAGCCGTGTGGAGTAGTTTTAGAATGGATCGATGTGCTTTTTTGACCTTCAAAATCTCATTTACCATTCACTGCCATTATAAAGCTTGGAAGAGCCAGGATATTTTTTTATATAACTCTGATTGTGTTCGTCTGAAAAAAGAAAGTCATATACACCTAGGATGGCTTAAGGATGAGTAAGTTATGGGATAATTTTCATTTTTGGGTGAACTATCCCTTTAATCTGTATTATTTTTTCCAATCCTGGTGCAAGTTTATTCCCAAATAAACCATGCCTGATGAGGCCCATTTAAATGGACACTGCTCCCTTGTTATCCTATGGTAGTTATCAGATAAGGGCATTACTTCTGACTCCATTTGATTTTATTGCCCGAGATCTGAAAGAAACCTTCAATTAAGGAACACATTGTGGGTTACTGGAGACAAGTAATATACAATCAGCATATAGATGTACCTTATTCTCCTTCTGGCCCGCTATGATACCTTTGATATTTGTATTATTACGTATAGCTAATGGCTCTAAGACCAATGCGAAAATAAGAGGGGACACCCTTGTTTCCCCCCCAGCTTAAATCGCGATGACACTGCACCATTACATAATACAGACGCCATTGGCTCGGTGTATAGTAATTTGACCCATTTTGGTCTGGGGTCACAAAGATGAGGTTCGCCCCCTTAAACATGACTTTGAGGTGTGCAGGGTACAGCAGACGAAACCAAATGACCTCCTGATACAGAGCTCATTTCACAGGGTTAAACATGGCACGTTGTTTTAGCAAGGGCGGTGCTCAGATCAGGATAGACCCTCAGCGTATTCCCCTTGAACTTCACCTCCTGCTGTCTGGCCCATCTTAAAGCAAGCTCCCGGTTGCATTAATGGTGAAAACACCAAAAGCTTGCACAGGCTTACCCACCCTCGGAGAGGGTGGTGCACTCTGTCCAGCAGTGGTGGGCTTGTGTATACCTCAGCCATGCTTCAGCCAGCAATCCTGAAACAAATATGGTGGGGTCTTTGTCATGCTGTTTTGAGCCTTAAGGGAGCTGATTGTAGATTCAGCAGAAATTAGATGCTCAAAATTTTCACCTGCAGTGGTTTCTGTTGATGTCAGTAGACTCAAAAAAATTATTTACCATGTCGCGTAAAGCATCCACTGAGGTTTAGTATCAGTTCAGCTATGTCCTCCTTGAGAATTTCACATTGCTTAGCTAGTTCAGAAATAAGTTGCATCATGGACAGAGAGTCCTCCAAACTTCCCTCCGCATCTTGATTTCCATCTTGAGACAAAGTAGGTGCCATGTGCCCATGCTCTCTAGTTTTCTAGCTATGCTAGCCTTTTTTTCAACTGTGACACAGCACTTTTCTGTTTAGGATTAATCATTATTCACAGATTAGTTTGTAACCTCTTCCTGAGTTGTTTAATTGGGTTTAAAACATCTTGTGAAAGTTCACTGCAAACTGTGTATATATAAAAGGAAAAAATCATGAGACCACTCATCTGCGTTCTCTTACATCACCACACTGGAAGTCCATATATATTATTTCTATTGTGCAAAACAGTTTGTAAAGAGTTGTGTTTCTTTATGTCATTGTACTTACAATGAAGTAATTCCCTGTCTTTTCTTCCACGGTCTGTCCCTGTAGTTTGTTTTCATAGTTGTTTAATTTACAACAGCTCATTGTTCAGCCCTCCTGAACTATTCATTGCCCCATATTCTGATAAAACACGAGTCAGCTTGCAGGCGTGCAGTCGAAATAATGTGATTCTGTTTTTAATTAACTAATTAGAAGCAGGGTTGCAGAGAGATGTTCAATTGTTTATAGCCTAGCTTTTTTACTTCTGGTGACTGCATTTAGGCTTCAAAATTCATAAAAGTTGTGTTCATCTGTGAAAATGATCTTGGTGGACAAAATGTGCAAGTATCAGAAACTTTTATTGATCACAGAGCTTGTTTTTAGTGATAATCCAGAAGATAATAGGAATATTGGGTTTTTGTTGGGGAAACCAGTGCAATGCTAGCTCCACATATTCAGACCTTCAGACTGACGGTAGACGCTCTGGACTCTTTCGCCGCTTTCATTGGTCGAGGACCGCCCAAGAGGACGTTTGACTGACATGTAACGCAACCAATCACAGTTTGTTTTGTTCTGCGTCATGTTTATGGGCATGAAAATGTAAAGTCGATGTTCCTGCAATAACAGACCAGCATGCATCTATAAATTATTCATTCAAGAACGTTGTGTAAGTTTACTGTAACAATGGAGCTGCGAACGTTCGCATACTTTTGAAAATCCAGTGTTTAGTTGTTCCTGGTAAGCGCTCATTGTCACAGTTGTAAACACAATGACGTTCTTCTTCTAGGAGGGAGTTTGGCATCACAGCATTTGTTTCTAGGCGGACTGGTAAAGAACGCGACACACACATCTCCTGGACATCCTGTAGAATTCAACCAATCAGATGACGACTTCCAGAAAGTGTTTCCAGAAAAGTGTGCCATATGCATCAGACGTTCAGCCAACAGTCCGTGGGCATAATGTCTGAGGCTGAGACTAGTGCGATGCTAACTGCCAGTTGGACTACAAAGTGACGTAATACCTGCACCACTCTATTAGCTTCTGAGCGGACCTGAATGGACCTTATAGGGATGCTGTGATAGGCATCCTATTCCTATAGGTAGATGTGGATCAGCTGAGAGTCAGCTGATGCGAGCTTGACTGACATGACCTGCCAGAACTAATGCTATGCTTGATTTCTAATTGCTTAGAAAGGTTGTACTGTAACACATCTTGCCTCAACAATACACATGGTTTTAGCTATCATCCAATATGGACAAAACATGTATTTGGATAATATAGATTTACATAAATATATTATTTATAAGTTAAATTTTTTTTATATTTATATTTCATTATTTACTTTTTGACCATTGGAAGTTAGTTATTTTAGTCTATAAAGTTTTAAATATGGATATTTTTCTTCGCTTCACAAGGCCTTTATTAACCCCCCGGAGCCGTGTGGAGCAAAACTTTAAAAACGAACCAACAAGTCACTGCCATTATAAAGCTTGGAAGAGCCAGGACTTTTTTAATATAACTCTGATTTTATTCATCTGAAAAATGAATGTCATATACGACTTGCGGGTGAGTAAATTATGGGCTAATTTAAATTTTTTGGTGAACTAAGCCTTTAACTTCTTGAGCAATTTGAGCTACAGTAGCTCGTCTGTTTGATCGGACGACATTGCCTTTGCTGCAACTCTCTGATTTCTCCATACTCACCTGCTCTACTGTGCATTTCATGCCTTTCGATAAATTCCTGTTTGGGTCAAACTAATTCTCTGTCTCAGAGTCTGGTGTTCCCTGACAATTATGGCATTTGAAGATTTAAATTAAATATATTTTCATTTTGAAAAATATATATTTCCTTAAGAAATGCAATACATATAGCATTTTAAAGGGGTCATGAATTGAGAAATCAATTTTCCCTTGCGCTTTTGATATATAAAAGGTCATGGTAATATAAGAATATCCTGTACGTTTCAGAGCTGAAAACTTCCTTGTTTGTCAAAGGAAAGCTTTTATTGACACCAGGCCCAGCAAACGTTCAGTCTCAGAATGGGCCAGGCTGTGACGTCAGAGTGTGGTGAAACATCGCCTTAACAGAAGAAGAACAACGCCTGATTCTGTAGCCCCACCCACCGACTCGTGCCTGACATAAATAACATCGGCCTACGTGGAGCTAAACCGGATCAAACTTCTAAGCAATAAACATGCTGCATAAGCTTAATTCGGATTCTAATATTATGAATGCATGGATGAACTTTATTTTTAATGAATATCCAGCTCACATGGGGAAGACATTGCATGTTTGTTCCTTCATTTCACCACGGATTCATTTGTAAACAAGAGACTGGATTTGCAGACAGGATGAGATTACATGAATGAATGAAGCAGCACACTTATGTGAATAAAACTTTTTTTTTTAATATGTGATATATCTGCATTGTTACAGATCATTTGATATATATTGATTATGTGTATGTGTCTAACTGAACATAACTTAGCACGCTGTCACATGTATGGGCCAGGGCTCGCAAAGCCCAATGTCCCGGGGCTATGTGTTTTTCAGACGAGCTACCAAGTGTGTTGTTCACTCTCATGACTGTGTGTGTGTTACAGATGCATTTTGCGAGCCCTGCCAAATCTTTCCGGTTGCCGTTTCTCCACACGCTTTCAAAACAAATCCTCACGTGTACTCGCCTGAAGCTCATTAAATATGCAACGTTTATCCAGTCATAGCAATGGGCGTTTACTTCCAAGTCTTCAGTGAGGCACGCCCATAGAAACCGAGTGTTCCATGAGAGAGGCTCAAAACCAGGGTAGAAAATAGCCTATTACTTATTCATTATGATGTTTTTGAATGTAAAAACCATGCTAACGCCATAAGTTGACCTCAGACAACAGTATACATTTTTTTTAAAAAGCCAGTTCATGACACCTTTAAGTAATATTTTCTGTTACAATGGGTTTTTGTGTCGACTGTAAAAACAATGCAGGACAAGTTAGTATCAGAAATGTAAAAATCAAAAGTATGACACTGTGTGTCTAAACTGAACACGGCCGTTGCTGCAACAGCTTGAGGCTGCCTACACTGGACGCGACAAAGCGACCATTGAAAATCCATTTGTCCTTTGTGTCAGAAGTATGGAGTACGTCAGAAATGGAACTGTGCATCAGTTTACTGTCAGGGGATTTTTGTGTTGTGCTGCGCCTTATCCAGTGTAGACAGTATCACTAATTATAAGGGGTTCTTTTGACTCATTGCACCACTCGTGTCTGGTGTAGACTTGTGAGATGCAGTAAGAGTTATTCTAACTTTAGCAAACACCACAAACTACTTTTGAGATGCTAAAGTTCTGGCAGAACATCAGTGAAATGGCTTCATACACAACTTGAAGCGTGTGTATTGTTCTTCCATTTGTTTCCACACATTATTCCTGACCTGGGCAACCCGGCTCACATTAATTCATTACCTTGGCTAATCAAAGCTGTGACAGTGAAACACAAGCCTGTGATGTGCTAAACAGGAGAGTTCCTCATCTGGACATTAATTAATACGGACACTTACCTTCTGTAAACTAATTCTGTGCTCTCTGTTTCCTATTTTTCTCCATTCAAATAGAAAGGACCTCAAGGGTTGTTTTGTCTTGTCCACGAAGCTGGGACGCTAATGTTTTTGTTGGGATACGTGCAGTGTCTTTTGTTTAGAAGAGTAGCCACTCATATCTGTGAAATAAATAGCTCTTTTTTGTCGGCTGATGTCGACACCGATAGAGCTGGAAATTCTGCAGGTGTGGGACTCTAGAGGTGTCCTCAATAGCAGCAATTGTGATGATATTAGCATTATGAGGTTCTGTTGTTTTTGGTTTTGCATTATCTGTCCACACCAAAGCACATTATTACTACAAAACATCTGATGCACCTGTGAAAATTATACCTACATAGCCAGAGCTTTGGTCATCCAAAAGCTCAGATCTGTTTAATGTATTCCAGCATTTCCCCATGAAAAGGCATGTTTTGATCATTTCTGCATTTCATTCGGTGGAAGAGTGTGCAGTTGGACAAAATTACGATATTACACTAGGAGTAATTTTGTGTATTCCATATACATTTACATTCTTGGCAGACGCTGCATCAAATTACAGGAGAGCCTGTGTATTATGTAAGTGACCTACTTCAGCAGGTTTCTCTATAAGCACTGTACATCTGTGCAGTAGATTTATCTATATCTAGATAAGAAAATGATTACACAATTCGATCAGTATCATGTCGAACACCATGGCAATAATTAAAATACAGGACTCTTGTACTTGTATCCCAAACATATATTATATTATATTAATTATATTATATTAGTGGCAGATGGGGAAAATTTTCTTCTTTCAAAAAAGTGCTTTTTTGTGATTCTGTTTGGAGATGCTAATGGTTCAGAAGTCACACACTTCAACTTTAAAATGCAAATCAAATAATGTCCAAGTACTGCAAAATAAGTTGAGTATTTTTTCACAGTTGAGTGAAGTTTGAGATGGTACAGTAGCCTACAACTCAGTGAGCCACATTTAACTTGGGCTCTTGAATTGGAGGTCTGCAACTTCTCTTCTTTCACAAGACAATGAGAACATGTCCTGAAACACCTCAGGCAGTAGCGCCTTGGCTCTGTGTTTTTTACGGGCATTAGATAAAGCAGCTTGGCCTTGTCAATCTCACACTCTCCCCTTCTGCCTCCTGCTAATCTAAATGGGATCTGCTGTAGAGGTGATGGTGAAGGGGAACATCATGATTGATTGATCACTGATATCTAGAAACTCCATTAAAAAAGCACTAACTCATTCAGACACAAATAATTCCTACTGGAAACAGCAGTGTATCTTGCATCATCTTGAAATCTCTTACACCGAAGTGCTATTTGGATACAGTGCAACACAAGTGTTTTTAAATTCACTTTATCACAGTGCCGATTGTGGTAATTAGCGGAGCACCATGTGAGCAAAGTTTGCCCCAGCTCTCCAAACACATTCATCCATTTTAAACTAATGCTTAGTGATGTTTACCCAGTTCAGCCGTTAATGAATTATAGATGTGCCCCTTTAGTGATCCAGTGTAAAGAGGATCTGAAACCAAACTTGTGTGCAGAGAGGTGGATTAAACCCCTTTAGATGGATTCGAATGGCCTGGTAGCTGATCAGAGCCTCAGTCGGATTAGAAACGTCAGGCACGTGAGAACTTGATGGGTCTGATTCGATTAAATGCTTTTTGTACCATTTTACAGTGTAGAATTTGCTCTCACAACAGCACAGATTGAATGTTGAATGATGCACTTTTACAGTGTAGTAACATAAATATTGTGCTGGGAAAATATTTCCTCAAAATATGACAACAAAGCTGTTTTGACACCAAGCTTTGACTTTATTGTAGCATAATCCAATGCATTGCTTCTCATGTTTGTTGGCAACAGTCTTTATGTCATATGAGAGGGGAGTTATGAAACTCATAAAAGTCAACGTAGCATGGCTGCACAGATTTGAGTGCAATGAGATATGAAGCCACTTTTGAAGCGTCATGTCATATGAAACTGCTGCAGCAGAAAAAAGAAAATGAAAACGTTGCAGAATCATTTTGCAATACTATCACTATTAAATGCATCATAATATGATTTGTATGTAGCTTATCTGCAGTTTTCTCAGCGTCGTTAAGTGTCTTTTTTTACTCAAATCTGTTTTCAAATCTGATTTTTACAAACCAGATCTAAAACACACCGATGTGTGATTTAAGCTCGGATTTTTTTGTAATGTCCTTCTAAGCATGTTTGTGTGCATTCTTTTTCATTCACTCTTTAACTCTTACAGCAAACTAATGACCAGTAAACCAGTATATGAATGCATAAAATGCACCTTGTGAGTTCACCACTGTGGTGAGATGTCATCATAGACATAAGAAGCAGCAAAATTTGTCTTTCCACATGGACAGCCGGAGCTTATATCATTACCATAGCAACTGACATAGATACTGCAGACCTTATATAGTAGGCCTATCTTAAAAAAAAAAAAAGAGATTTCATCACCTGCAAAATGATTTTCATTACTAAAGATTGCATTTAACAACCAAATCAAATTTGCATGCACTGTGAACAAAGCTTTATTTGCTCATTTACTCGGTAGTGCACATTTCTGAGAATGAATCTTTGTAGGTCTTTAGTTCAAATCTAATGATTGTTAATAGAACCTAAGTGAACTAATTGTACTACTTATTTAATTTATGCAGCCTGAACAAAGTTATTTGACACCAACTAGCCCTTAGAGGAAAACCAATTGTACTCTCCTTATATTGACCAAATTAAAGGGATAATAAGAGACAGCTGTTCCAGCACTGCCATACTTGATTACATCCACTCCTGTTTTGTGTATAGCTAACTTATACTTCTTTTTCCTTATTATGTCATTAGAGTCGGGTTACTAGCTTGACAATGCAACAGTCATTGGGTAATGCTTAAAGAAAATTGAAATTTGTCAGTGTGGAAAGAGTTAAGCTGGGGCCACACTAAAAGATTTTCAAAATGTGAGAGACCACAAACATGACTGTGGAGAGGTTGACGAGCGAGAGACGTGGGAGGAGCGAGACAGGTGCGTGATTGAGAATGAGCGTCACTTTCGAGGCACACTGGGCTCGAGACCTCTCATGAGGGAGCTCGGAGGCATATAAGGACGAGCGACACCAGTGAAGGACGAGAGTGGACCAGGGGCCTGTACCATGATGGTAGTTTAACAAACTCAGGGTTACAGGATTAGTTTTGAGTTGACAAAACTAAACCAATCTATTCAGGCTTTGTTGGTCCCATGATGCTGATCATCAGCTTTCTCTGTCAACTCAGGCTTTGATCCTGAGTTTAGGAGTTTAGCTGTGACATCAGTAGCGAACAGCCAATCACATGCCGTGGAACAGTGAAACATTCACTTCTCACGAGAGAAGCAGCGAGATTCATTTCTCTCTTCTGCAGAATATTGCATGAGTGGAGAATTTAAACAAATTTACACAGCAAGAAGAAAAGAGCTGCCTATGAAAGAGAACAACTTAAAGAAAAATCGTATACGTCAATGCAAGTAAAAGTTATGAAGTTAGTTTAGCTGAAATAGAGAGAATTGAACATTTAAGCTCACATGTAGTATTTTTTATAGCTTTATTTATTGATTTTAAACCTTATTTGAATGACCTTTATATGGGCTGTTTATATTCATTTTAACAAAGTGCATATTAATGATTGATTAACTAAAATAATAAATGTGTAATTGATTAAGTGTATAATAATGACATAAATTATATCTAAATCATTCCAAATTATTATTAAATAAGCATTGCTAAAAGCCAGACGCTTTAGTCTTTAAAAACCATTTGCTATGTAGTGACCTTTAATTTGGAGTAGAACAAGGGGGAGTGACTTTATTGCATCAGAGGTTTGTTACTTTGCTCACAGCTGATTGGTCCAATTTCAGTTTGAGATCTCTTATCCAGAACATAACCTGCCCTGGAGCAGGTTAGCCATGGAGCGTAAGTTACTATGGAGATGAACACTGCTAAAAGCCAAACCACTTTCATGGTACCTAAAACCCAGGATTGGCACAAACTAAGGTTAAACATATCTGGCTAGCCAGCTAAACCGGTTTCATGGTACAGGCCCCAGGCCTGGAATTTACGTTGTGTTTTGTTTATGTTTTATTATGTGTGTGCGTGGCAGATGTCCCGCGTTACTTTAGTTTTGTTTGTTTTATTTATTAAAGTCTTTAAATGTTCAACGGTTCCCGTCTCCTTCCCTGAACAATGAACTTCATTACAATGACGATAATAAATCATAGATGTAACCGTTTTGTTCCTCTAGTGTGTGGAGTTGCACAATGTGATCAGGAAAGCATACCACACATTAACAGATTCCATTAACAAATGAGTTGAGTCCTGGCTGTGAACACGGGAAATCCCGCAAAAAAAATAAATTAATAAATTAAAAAAATATCTGAAAAAAGGATGTTTAGATGAAGTCGGGGGGAGATCGTGTGAAGGTGGACTTTACATGTTACAGCACAAGCTGGAGGTGAGTCTTCCGTCAGCTCGCTTTCTGATTGGGTATAGTTTTTCACAAAAGGAAAATACGTAATCGTTCCTGTTCCTGTCAAGCGTCAGCACATCAGAAAAACATACCTGGGCAAGAGAAAACGGATCAGAGAGTCTACACAGCTTTGTTAACAGATTTGACAAATATTACATTTGATGGAAATGAACAATTAGGCCTACTTACATAAGTCTCAGATTACGTAGCTATAAAGAATCAGCGTTACATGACACGTCTTCCTTGACCAAGATGATATCTTGTGTGTCCGGACTTTGGCTACAATTCAAAATAGTCTAAACATCACGCAGTGCACAATTCCATTTTTTAACACAACATAATATTTTACAGCATTATACACTCACCTAAAGGATTATTAGGAACACCATACTAATACTGTGTTTGACCCCCTTTCGCCTTCAGAACTGCCTTAATTCTACGGGGCATTGATTCAACAAGGTGCTGAAAGCATTCTTTAGAAATGTTGGCCCATATTGATAGGATGGCATCTTGCAGTTGATGGAGATTTGTGGGATGCACATCCAGGGCCACGAAGCTCCAGTTCCACCACATCCCAAAGATGCTCTATTGGGTTGAGATCTGGTGACCGTGGGAGCCATTTTAGTACAGTGAACTCATTGTCATGTTCAAGAAACCAATTTGAAATGATTCGAGCTTTGTGACATGGTGCATTATCCTGCTGGAAGTAGCCATCAGAGAATGGATACATGGTGGTCATAAAGGGATGGACATGGTCAGAAACAATGCTCAGGTAGGCCGTGGCATTTAAACGATGCCCAATTGGCACTAAGGGGCCTAAAGTGTGCCAAGAAAACATCCCCCACACCATTACACCACCACCACCAGCCTGTACAGTGGTAACAAGGCATGATGGATCCATGTTCTCATTCTGTTTACGCCAAATTCTGACTCTACCATCTGAATGTCTCAACAGAAATCAAGACTCATCAGACCAGGCAACATTTTTCTTCAACTGTCCAATTTTGGTGAGCTCGTGCAAATTGTAGCCTCTTTTTCCTATTTGTAGTGGAGATGAGTGGTACCCGGTGGGGTCTTCTGTTGTTGTAGCCCATCCGCCTCAAGGTTGTGCGTGTTGTGGCTTCACAAATGCTTTGCTGCATACCTCGGTTGTAACGAGTGGTTATTTCAGTCAAATTTGCTCTTCTATCAGCTTGAATCAGTCGGCCCATTCTCCTCTGACCTCTAGCATCAACAAGGCATTTTCGCCCCCACAGGAATGCCGCATACTGGATGTTTTTCCCTTTTCACACCATTCTTTGTAAACCCTAGAAATGGTTGTGCGTGAAAATCCCAGTAACTGAGCAGATTGTGAAATACTCAGACCGGCCCGTCTGGCACCAACAACCATGCCACGCTCAAAATAGCTTAAATCAGCTTTCTTTCCAATTCTGACATTCAGTTTGGAGTTCAGGAGATTGTCTTGACCAGGACCACACCCCTAAATGCATTGAAGCAACTGCCAAGTGATTGGTTGATTAGATAATTGCATTAATGAGAAATTGAACAAGTGTTCCTAATAATCCTTTAGGTGAGTGTAGATATGTTTTTATTTTAAAAGAAGCATTGTGGGGATATAACCTCACATCCATTTTAACGTGCTCTTCATCCATTTTGTTTGCACATTATTCAAGAATGGCTGTGCCTATCAAAAAGCTTTTGATACCTTTTTTTTCCCACCATGGTCTGAAGATGATATGAGTCACTTTTTGTGAAAATTGGACAGTTTAGAATGAGTTAAAAAAAAAAAGTTGTTAAAATAGTGGAAATGTAATGACAGAAAATGATATTGGGCAACATCGTCTTGAGCCAAGGAATCAGAGGAAATGAGAATTTTGTTTCTAGCTCTTACAGTTCATAAGTTATGAGCATGAACATGGTGGTGCTAGAGCACTCTGGAACTCTGAACCGGAGGGCCAGTGTCCTGCAGATTTTAGCTCCAACTTGCCGCAACACACCTGCCTGGAAGTTTCTAGAATGATGAGTAAGACCTTGATTAGCTGCTTTAGGTGTGTTTAAATGGGATTGGAGCTGATCTTTGCAGGACTGTTGCCCTCCAGGAGCAGGATTAGACACCCCTGTGCTAGATGGATTGAGTTAGAGAAACCAAAGTTGCTGTGGTTAATGTTGAGACTGTCCTCTATCTGTGTGCCAAATTTCATAACTTTCCTGCAAGTGGTTCTATGGGCTGCCATAGAGTCGAGGGGAAGAAGAAGAAAATGGATACAATAGGTGCCTATGTACCTCTGGTGCTTGGCCCCTACTACTACTACTAATAATGATAATTTCAAAGTAGCTTCCCCAACAGCTTGGCATGACGTGCATATGGTACATACCTGCACCATGTTCATATATTTTGACCTATATAATTACTCAGAAAGTAAGCTAAAGAAAGGCTCTTAACCTCAGCTTTTCAGACCCATACAGCAAATGTCTCGGTTGGCTTATTCTCCTTAAGCTGTTCTCTCTGATACTTGCTGACAGATCCTGTCAGTCATCTGGTGCTTCTCCTAAGTGCATGTTGTGTGTCTCTTAGGTCTCCTGCTGATTAAGAGATGTGCTTTTTCTGCTCTCTTTTTTTTTTCTTCTTCTTCCAGCAGTCTTTTCATTTTCACGCTGAAATGTTCCTCAGGTGAAACTGATAAGAATGGGTGCCAGTTGTTCACCCATGGCCAGTGCTCTTGACCTTCTCCAAACCCTTTGGGTTTCCTTAATTATACACCTCATTGCTCAGTAGACAGCTTTAGCTCACCTTTAATGTTCCACATCAGAGATCTGTGTCTCAGCTGCAAGAGAGGACAGCCCTAATCGAGAGGAGAACCTTTCAGTCCACCCAAAGTTTAAAAAACGAACAAACATCCCACTGCAGACTTCAACATTGTGACTGATTCATTGTTTTGGGTATCCAGTTTCCTAAAAACAGTAAGAATATACTCTCTCTCTCTCTTTGTGTGTGTAGCTTATAAACAGTCAAACCCAAATTTATTCAGACACCTTCAACATTTTCTCACATTATCACAGTTTATTCGCTATAGTTTAGAAAATGAAGAACTCAGAGTTAAACAAAATCATCTTGATAATGTTTGATAACTTTGATAGAAAGGTAAGTAATGGATTACAATCAACCAATCAGCTGTCAGCTGTTTAGTTTAAGTACACAATTAGATAATACCAATTTAGGTCAACCAATGACCAAGCAATGCTTCATTTAGTTCAGTCTGTGGTGCAATTAAAGAAAAAACACTTAAGCAAAACATGGTCAGGCCAAAGTGTCTGAATCATTTTGGGCCCAAATTTTTTATCAATTTTACTGGTAGTCCACTGTGTCACAGTTTACTTCATTTTGCTATCCTCACTTATATAAATGAACTATAGTATCCTGCACCCACTTAATTTTTTTGGTTTGACTATATCTGACATTATCAGTCACAATGTTGAAGTATATATATACACTCACCTAAAGGATTATTAGGAACACCTGTTCAATTTTCTCATTAATGCAATTATCTAATCAACCAATCACATGGCAGTTGCTTCAATGCATTTAGGGGTGTGGTCCTGGTCAAGACAATCTCCTGAACTCCAAACTGAATGTCAGAATGGGAAAGAAAGGTGATTTAAGCAATTTTGAGCATGGCATGGTTGTTGGTGCCAGACGGGCCGGTCTGAGTATTTCACAATCTGCTCAGTTACTGGGATTTTCACGCACAACCATTTCTAGGGTTTACAAAGAATGGTGTGAAAAGGGAAAAACATCCAGTATGCGGCAGTTCTGTGGGCGAAAATGCCTTGTTGATGCTAGAGGTCAGAGGAGAATGGGCCGACTGATTCAAGCTGATAGAAGAGCAACTTTGACTGAAATAACCACTCGTTACAACCAAGGTATGCAGCAAAGCATTTATGAAGCCACAACACGCACAACCTTGAGGCGGACGGGCTACAACAGCAGAAGACCCCACTGGGTAACACTCATCTCCACTACAAATAGGAAAAAGAGGCTACAATTTGTACGAGCTCACCAAAATTGGACAGTTGAAGACTGGAAAAATGTTGCCTGGTCTGATGAGTCTCGATTTCTGTTGAGACATTCAGATGGTAGAGTCAGAATTTGGTGTAAACAGAATGAGAACATGGATCCTTCATGCCTTGTTACCACTGTGCAGGCTGGTGGTGGTGGTGTAATGGTGTGGGGGATGTTTTCTTGGCACACTTAGTGCCAATTGTGCCAATTGGGCAGCGTTTAAATGCCACGGCCTACCTGAGCATTGTTTCTGACCATGTCCATCCCTCTATGACCACCATGTACCCATTCTCTGATGGCTACTTCCAGCAGGATAATGCACCATGTCACAAAGCTCGAATCATTTCAAATTGGTTTCTTGAACATGACAATGAGTTCACTGTACTAAAATGGCCCCCACAGTCACCAGATCTCAACCCAATAGAGTATCTTTGGGATGTGGTGGAACGGGAGTGTCGTGCCCTGGATGTGCATCCCACAAATCTCCATCAACTGCAAGATGCTATCCTATCAATATGGGCCAACATTTCTAAAGAATGCTTTCTGCACCTTGTTGAATCAATGCCACGTAGAATTAAGGCAGTTCTGAAGGCGAAAGGGGGTAAAACACAGTATTAGTATGGTGTTCCTAATAATCCTTTAGGTGTGTGTGTGTGTGTGTGTGTATGTGTGTGTATATATATATATATATATATATATATCTCTAGCAGTGAAAAATTCAAGCATATAGTACCAACAATTTGATTGCAGTTCCATGAGCTGAACTTATTTGCATATTTGCTTCATTTAGACTGCAGTGTTTAACTCGATATCTTTGACAAGAACATCATCAGACACCGAGTAAGAAAGCACAAGTTGTTAATGACTTTGTTGTTCATATGCTGTATTGTGAATTTTGTAGTTGCGGGACCGAGGACAGATTGTTTTCGCAGATTAACGTGCTGAATCGACGTTGGAATGTCTGAGAAGAGAAGTGCTGTAATCTGGTGGCTGTCGGCATTGGTTCTGCATCTGAATTGGCCTTATAATGTTGCCAGAACAATATTTCATGTGATTTCTATGATAATTATAGACTTTTGAATAAAGTTAGGCATTACATTTAAAGTTCATTGCAGGGTACCAGATCCTATTATTTCGAGTCACTTTGACCCAAAGACACTTTTTAAGTTTTATGTGAAAAAAAAAAAAAGGAATACATTTACGCATTTGGCAGACGCTTTTATCCAAAGTGACTTACACTGCATTCAAGGTACACATTTTTACATTTTTGTTGTCAGTTCTTGCTTTCCCTGGGAATCAAATCCATGACTTGAGCTACAGGAAAGCCAATACCAAAAATTTGGTTGAATTAGATAAATCAGTTTAAGGCGGCTAAATTGGTTTTTGGACCATAGTAGTAGGATTATTATAGATCAGTGTTAGTCTTCTAGTTCTAACCAGCTTGCTTGTGGTATACCAGGTCAATCTCAGCAACTGACAGTCCTGTTGATCCATTATCTACATCAACTTTCCAGCCAATGACCAGTTTGGTCCAGCTACCATGTAAAAACGTGTAGAGAAAAGAATAACATATATGTATCATATAATATCATGTCGGTGACATAACCACTTTAATTAAATGTCCAGGCTGTAATTGATGTATGATGTGGTTCATGGCATATTAGCTCCTAATAGTATGATGATTAATGATCATAATCCATCAGAATAGTGAAGAGTGTACCTGGAAACTACTGTCTCACTTTATATAAAATTTTAAGCTAAAATGGGACAGTATTATAACAGACCATCACAAATAACTGTCACACTACTGTCCACAAGTTTGCGGTCAGTATGTTTTATTTTTTAAATAAATAGAAATTAATAGGCCTATTTTTCTCCAGCAAGAATGCATCAAATTAAAAAATTAAAAGTGACAGTAAAGCCATTTATAATACTAGTAAAGATTTATATTTCAAATAAATATGTGTCAATAACTTGTCAATAAACTATCAAATAACCTTGGAAAACAGTCAGGTAGACAGTTTTTAACATTGATAATTATAAGAAATTATTTTGAGCAGCAAATCAGCAAATTAGGATGATTTCTGAAGGATCATGTGGCACTGAATACTGGAGTAATGAGAAAAGTCAGCTTTGCAGGAATATATTACATTTTAAAATATATTAAAATAGAAAACAATTATTTTAAATTGTAATAACACTTCACAGTATTACTGTATTTACTGTATTTTTGACCAAATAAGTTCATATGCAGTTAGTGAGCATAAAGGACCTCTTTGAGAAAAAACAAAAAAACAATCGTACTGACCCCAAACGGTGTACACTTAGTTACTGACCATTCAGTCATTACATTTAATTCCCATTTATGTAATTTAATTCCCATTCCCATTTTTCTGTAGGCTACTGGCTGAGATTGGTGAGAAGCTTGATTTGTCCCACTTTTCCTGAACACACTCTATTAGTTTGTCATGTTTTTTCTAACTTTAAGTTTGATAACATCACTAATTGTGGAGAGAACAGTTGCAATATCCGCTCTGCTGTCAGATGCAATCTTTCAATTAATGTTAGAGCTAAGGTAATTTAACTGTATAATAAATAATTCATAACCATTTTGATAAGTGTATTTTTATCCTCTAATATCAAAAAGGGTTTGAAGGATACATCTCATAATAAAGCTTAATTTGCTTCTAAAGTTGCCTATATAACTATAATAAATGTGGAGCTATAATGTGAGCACAGTGCAGTGTTACATAATGAACAACAGCAACACCTAGTGGTCGTGTCTGGAGTTTTTATATGTGTAATAGGAAGGAGTCTGCAAATCAATTCCCCTGTTTAAAGTTCTGTAACCATAGAGCTTCAAAATGTTCAGGGACTCTCTTTCTGTCTGTCAACCCAACACTGTCTTCGAAAGAGCACCTCACTGAACAGCCGTCTATACAGTTAATGAGAAAACACTCTCTTTTATGACCCCCACAGCGGGAAGCATTCCTCAAATTCACAGGGTTTCTGTAGATATCCATGGAGACAGTAACACGCTTTGTGAAGATTCAAAAGCACACAGTTAACTGGAAGCACATGGTGATAACTATAGACATGGCTGTCTGACAGTCATTCAACTTTGTGACCAAACATTTTGTCAATTTGTCATGAAATCCAATCTTGTTATATATCAGTGTGCTAAAATGATCGGTTGACTTAACTTTAAAAAAGTGAGGAAACACGCTGCCTTAAAATGATTAAGTAATAAACTTCATGCTTAATTGAAAAAAAAAAAAAAAGTTAGTTTTTTCAATTATGAATGAAGTTTATATTCTTAGGCTATTCAATTTAAGGCAATGGGTTACCTCACTTTTAAGTTAAGTCAACTGATCCATTTTTACATTTTAGTTCTTAAAGTTAGCATGAAATCATCAGTGCCCTCACTGAATAACCCGTTTCACTCTGATACATATCAGATTGCATAAGTAAAATGGCAATTAAGTGGTGAATGTCATTTCATGTTGACTTTGAAGGGAGTTCACGTTAAAATAACAAACAAATCTACTCTCCCTCATATTACTTTGGTGATTTTCATTAAATAACGACTTAATATATACAGAACTATTTATATTAACTAGTTTGGTGTCAGTAAGTCTTTTAAATGTTCTCTTTTGCTGGATTTATTTGATTAAAAATACAGTGAAATTCTATTATTATTTATTTAAAAAAAAAATCAGTTTAAAATAGCTGTTTTCTATTTGAATATATTTTAAAATGCAATTCTGTGACGGCAAAGCTGAATTTTTAGCATCTTCTAGTCTTCAGTGTCACATGATCCTTCAGAAATCATTATAAAATGCTGATTTGCTGCTCAAGAAACATGAACCAATTTTTTATAGGTTCATCATCCTCTTTCGTTGTATGGAAAAGAGCAGCTCTGCTAAACATCTCCTTTTCTTAAAAAAACATTCCTTCAGCAATACAAATGTTTTCCCTCCAAAACAATTGTCAGATGATGTATCAAGCCACTAGAGGACAGTCTTTAGTAGCTTTACAAGCACAACATAACCTGAACGTAGTGCTCTACTGAAACATATTTACTGTATAAGTCACATATCCTACTCCTGAAATGTCCAACTAATATATTAACTGCCTGATTGATCTGTGATGCAACGGTCAGACATGTTCACTAGTAAATGTAATCTCATATACCTAAATGTGTGTACGTCTAAAAACCTGTGCCTTGAGTGCACAGTTAGTAGGCCATATTAGTTTTTTTCTTTACGTACAGAGTGACGTTAACTCCCCTGTTTTTGTCTCTGATGTGTAATTAATATTCCACTCATATATCTTTCTCTCCTCTAGCAACTCAAACTCCTCTCATGTGTGGGTTTAAAGTCTCTTAGAATAGTCTGACTCTGACTCACTCAGAGTGCTTCCTCTGGTCCTGTGATGAGGCAGCTGTGGATATCTGCTCCTGGCTACACACACACACACACACACACACAACACAGACACACCTGCCTTGTTTCCCCTTGACACGCTAATGCTTCAGGAGATTTGTAAGCTCTTTTGTTTTTGAAATCCTCAAAGAGCTGGCGAATACCGACTGCAGCATGCCTGATGTCATCGTCGTACGGGAAGACGAATGGGACAGCGCTCTGTCTGTAAATTTACCATACCGCTTCTGACATTTTAACCCTCTCCTTGACATTTAGGCCTGTTACCATCATTATAGCCTCACTTTGCAAGTCTGCACTTCCCCTACACTTTATAGATGCCAGTGTAACTGGCCCCATGTGTAGATATCGTAAAACAGTGATGAGATCGCTGATAAAGGTGAATGGGTGTCAAATTCATGGCCATCCGTGTCCTCTCCTGATGCGGACCATGGAATACTGTGCATTATTGCACACTGTATTTTATGTCATAAAAGGGGGTTGCAGAGTAAATTTAAAACATGTGAACTGCACTTCATCCCGCAGTTCAATATCAAACGCAGGAGAGTCATATCCTTCTGGATACCGTCCAATTCCCTTTTGATGTCAAATTTTTCCTCTTTCTCCCACTTATACTTATTTTCTCTGTGACTTATATTCTTTTTTTATATATATATTGCAATGTGTTCAATTTACACTTCAATTGTTATAATATAGTTCGATTTTAAAGAATATCTTGTCTGCAAATGATGTGCTTATAGATACACTACTCAAAAGTTTGGGTTGGTAAGATTTTTAATGTTTTTGAAAGAGTCTCTTTTGCTCACCAAGGCTGCATTTATATAACCAAAAAACAGAAAAACAATACTTTTATGAAATACTTTTACAATTAAAAATGTTTGTTTTCTATTTTAACATGTAATTTATTCCTGTGATGGCAAAGCTGAATTTTCAACCTCATTACTGTCACATGATCCTTCAGAAATCATTCTAATATGCTGAATTGCTGCTCAAGAAACATTTCGTATTATTACCAATGTTGAAAACTGACACTTTTGATCCGAAAACTGACATCGATAAATGTATTTATTTTTTTTCAAAAAGAGATAAATCTTACTGATCACAAACTTTTGAATGTAGTGCACCAACTACAGATGCCTCAAAAAGTTTTTGTACACTTAAGTTATGCGCAAAAATATCTGAGTTCCATTGTATTCTATACAAGATATTAAACGGTAGCATTATTGCAAAGAATGGATATTTAAAGTTCATAGTTAATGTGACAAATTTCTTATGCATGTTTTTTTTTTTTTTTTTGAAGAATTATGGGGTCCAAATACATTGGATCTCATTGACTTTTTAGGTGGACAAAGACATTTTACAAAATATCATCTTTTGTGTTCCACAGACGAAATAAATGTATGCAGTTTAGGAACATTTGGGTGAATTATCCCTAAGTATGCAAGCCTTTTCTTGCCACTGTAAATCTGAGTTGATAGATTACTAATGCTTCACCAACTTAATAATATTTAGACTTAATCTAATGTACTTCTTATAGATTTATAATGCCTTATGATACACAAAGCAAGGTATAAGAGATATAGCCATGAATAGACATGGTTTTAAAAGTACAATTATTTTTCCAGTGTATCCACCTTGGCTCGATTCATTATCAACCTGTTCAAACCTCTATAAAGTTATGTTTAGAGAATAATGGAGAATAATGTTTTGAAACTCGGGAGTATGAAAAGGTGCAGACTACAGTCTGTCTCTCCCTCTTTAAACTTTGTCCAAAATATTTTTAGGCTATGCTTGTATTAAAAAAGTAACTTATAGTAATTATTGCCTCAGTTCTTGCCAAGCACACCTGTTTCTGGTTAATAATGAGAAATTTCAAGCCAACATAGTCCATTATATGTTGTTGTTTCAATGGCTAAATGGCCCGTAAAATGACCTGGTATCCTTTGAAGAATCTTGACGTTTATATTGGCGCAAGTGCAAATTATCAGTAAAGATCTAAATGTAAGAACCTGCCCAATGAGAAAGATATAGACATAGATTTCCATGTACGAAAACATAAACCTTGTTGTTTTATTATTCAAGTAATTTGTCACAACCTGTGGACATTTTTGTTGATAGTTGATCATGTTCTGATTAAATAGAAAGTGAAATCTTTGGATGGTGATAATACAGTAAAAGAGTATTTACTCTCTAATGGAGTTCTAATGTCATGTTTTGAGCTGGAAAGATGATTTGGCGAGTGTGTGTTTGAGTAATCAGGACAGTGCTGTGTTACTGCTTGAAACCCTGCTGCTTTACTGTCAAGGAGATTTTCCTTTTCGTAGGCTTAATGCCAAAAACAGTTGGTTACACACACACACACACACACACACACACACACACACACACACACACACACACACACACACACACACACACACACACACACACACACCTCAGTTGTGGTTTTTATCGGCCCCTAAAACAAAATCTTTTGTCTTTTATCATAATGAGTACAGTACTGCTATAAACTTTAAATAGTTCAGTTAGACTTTTGTGGCTTAGAGTGATCCGTCAGGGATTGAGGTTGTAACAGTTATATTCTGTTATTCGTTTAATAGACCATAAATGAGATTGGTCATGGCCAGGCCCACACAGAATCTGCACGCGCAGAATTATGCAGAAAACTCAGCAGAAAACTCAGCAAATTTCCGCAGATTGTAGTGCCCGTCATTTGAGAAGCATACACAATCGCGTGCGTGATTGTGAGGGGTACACTCTAAAAAATGCTGGGTTAAAAACAACCCAAGTTGGGTTGAAAATGGACTAACCCAGCGATTGGGTTGTTTTAAGCAAACATTTAACCCAACCGCTGGGTTAAAACAACCCATTTACTGGGTTAAAACAACCCAATTGCTTGGTTAAAACAACCCAGTTGGGTTGTTTTAAACCCAGCATTTTTAGAATGTAGTAGCTTATTGATGTGATTTTATTTTTTTAGTGAGTGATGTTTTAAAATGTCTAAAATAAAATTGATCACAGAGGAGTTAAGGAAACGTCACTTGTCTACAAAAATTACTTATTTATAGCTATTAAAAATAGTTAATTTATTTACTTCGGTGGGTATTTATTTATTTTGCTCTATTGTTGAATGATATGAAATTGTTTATTTAATGATTTGTCTACAGTACAATTGATAAAGCAATATTTTCTCTGTCTTTACTGGATGTAGCCTGCAATAAGAGAGATCAAGCTTTGTTTAAAAAAACAAGTTGTTCTCTTTGGATTTGTATTGTAAACCTTTATATTACCTAAATATTTTATATTTTATTTGTAATGCTTTCAGTTCTAATATTCTTAGATATTTGTTAACACATTTAAAACTATTCCGCATAATTCTGCAGATTTTTCAAAAAATTAAGCGCAGAAATCACAAACAAATTCCACAGATTGCGTGTGGCCCTGGTCATGGCCTAACGAGAGCCTCCGGCACTGAACTTTTATTACGTAAGTCGGTACTTGTGATTTGCAAATCAGAATTTGTGTTTCTAAATGTACATTTTCCATTTTGTTGAAGTGTTCTGCAGGACATATTTCAATTAATACAATTTTATATGACATGTTGGATTGTCCACGACTTGGTGGTACACGTAAGATTGTATTGTTCCCTTTAAATCATAAATCACATTACATTGCAGTGGCCTATTGCAACCAACCAGAACATCCTAGAAAACATAGAGAACACACCAACTACCACCTAGAGTGCCCTAGCAACCACCCAAAACATAAATCATCCACTGCCCTATTGCAGCCTTCCAGAAAACCCTAGTAACCACCCAGTAGCCGCTTTTCCACTGTCAGGCCAGTGCGAGCCAAGGCTAACAACATGCTGGGTGGGGCCAATATCCTTGGACTTCGAGCTGTGATGCCAAAATCAAGCTGAGTTTCCCATGTCGGGCCAATAGCCCTACAGTGCTACCCTTAAACACACTCTTAACACAGCTCCATAGAACATTGTCACACAACCCCACAATTTCACTAGCGATGGTAAGCTAGCTGAATGAAAACTAGCTAGATCACAAAATAAACATGACAAATGGGGATGTTTGGTCTTAAAGACCCCAGCATTGATATTTGACCAATGATTTACGAAAAAAAGTTACAGTGACAAAAAAAAAGCACTTTAATCATGTTGAATGAAACAGTATTTATTTTATCATAATTTGACATAAAAACAGAACACACATACTTATTTGCACTTGCTTCCATTTATTTGTGATTACAGGAACTCACAAAACAACTCCATTTTAAGTTCAAAGGCTTACACATTTAGGAAAATATTGATACAATAGCATGTTTACATAACAGTTCTTTAAATCAAATGGGCATTTCTATCATTTTTCCCAGGATATTATGCAATCTGAGGAGGTTTGAGCGATCTCTCCCGTCTCACTGTACTGTTATCCATTCATCCAGAGCAATAGAGGGAGCTCTTGAGAAGAAAACCTGAATGGGAGACCTTCTGGGAAAACTAGGTAGCTGCTGGAAAAGGTTTTAGTGAGGCCAGCTAGGAGTGTGGTCTGTGTGGGTCCTAACGCCCCAGTATAGTGACACTATAATGTAACAAGCACCATCCTTTGGATAAGATAAACCGAGATTCTGACTCTCTGTGGTCATTAAAAATCCCAGGATGTCCTTCGGAAACGGCGTAGGGGTATAATCCCAGCATCCTGGACAAATTTTCCCATTGGCCTCTGTCCATCATGGCTTCCTAATCATCCCCATGTACTGATTGGCTTCATCACTCGGTCTCCTCTCCACCAATCCACTGGTGTGTGGTGGGCGTTCTGGCTCAATATGGCTGCCGTCGCATCATTCAGGTGGATGCTGCACATTGGTGGTGGTTGAGGAGATTCCCTCTTCTATATGTAAAGCGCTTTGAGTACCCAGAAAAGAGCTATATAAATGTAACGCATTATTATTACACAAAACAACAGATAACGACACGTGATATGTTTTTAAAAATAGAAACCATTATTTTATTATATTTCAGCATAAACATACATCCTTAGACAGGTAATGAACACATATATGTAACAAGCAAAGTATTTATCATAGTGTACTTTAAATAACATTACAAGTAATGTCAGAAAGATATCAGCTCTGCTGTTGTTCATAAATAACAGTAATGATGTTGTACAATGAGGATGTTGTCACGTCGTCGGAAATAGAGTAATCAGTGTCCCAATGTGTAGTGAGCCAGCGTCCTTTACCCTCCTTACCAGAGCCCAAATTCGTGTACACGATATACTGATGCACGATCTCAGGAGCTAGAGAACTGATTGAGTAAGTACCCAAAGTAATATATGATGTCTGCGGATGCATTAGTTTGGTATCAACAAAGACACAGGGAAAAGACAGATGAAACATGAAACCAAATACATGAAGTTCTTCAAGCAGTCTCTGGTACTTTCCAGAATCATGTGTATTTATTATGACAATGGTTAGCATAGTCTTTAGCATCACATATAAATATATTGCTGTCTCATACGGTGATCAGAATCCACATCAGACTGAAATCAGAAGTTATTTCAGACCTCGCTGGTGTCTAAAAGTGAGTTTTGAGCTGAATTTTTTTTTTTAATTGTCTAAATGTTAAAGTCCCAGTGAACCGGAAGTAGCAGGTGAGTTTTCTTCAGTGCTGTGACGCATTTCCAAGTGAAACAGAATATTGAATAGAGGGCAAGGTTTGACTTCAGCGCTCCTCCTCTCCATCTCGCGCTCATAGCAGACTAACGGCTGGAGGGGAGTGGTTACGCATTTTCAAACCTAAGCCGTCAAACTGACATCATCTGAGAAGGAACGCTGTTTCCAGACTGGAAGTAACTTTTCCGATTTTGATTAAAGATTACCGCGACAAACAATTTTTTTCTGTATTAACTTGCACGGATTAATTGTTCACCCTAAGACCTGTAATGTGTGCTAACAAAGTAAATAGGGTCAATTTTGATTTCATGAGGACTTTTAAGATTAGTTAGTAGCCCGGTATGATAACATGGGAAAAAAACAGCGTCGTTAACCCTCTCCTGACTCTGATAAGCCTTTGACCACTTCTCAAGCCCTAGTTAGCCCGCTTTGGACCAAGGTATTCAGCAGGCCACAAACCCCTGGCCGTTCAAGTCCCGATGAGGCCCGATCAACCTTTGGAAGTGACAGTGGATACACGACTGGCCCTAGCATGCACTAACACGCTCGCTTTCGGCCCGACAGTAGAAATGCGGCTAGTGTGTTCTAGCAACCACCTGGAATGCCCTAGGAACTATTCAGAACACCCTATTATCAACCCAGATTTCCGAACCCCTCTAACATTTCATACAATTTAAAAAATACTGGACAGGTTATTGGACACGTACAATTTAAAAAAGTACTGGATAGGTTACTGGCACATCTCTAACTCGTCTCTAACTCAAATATAACTAGTTGAATAGGACTGGTGTTAAAGAGTGAATAGAGCGTGGGTTGTTTTGGAATTATGCTATCTGAGAGATATGGCTGTATGGGCCTCTTTGGTTTGGCAGCAGTGTAAGTGTGAGGAAAACTGAGACTGTCGTACTTCACAGAGGGTTCTCTGCCCTACCCGATCTTAAACTGGCAGGGAAACAAAGTGTGGCTGTTCACGTTACGCTCTCATCCAAGTTTTATTATTTATGAAAGCCATGACGGTGTTTGATTTCCTCCTATGTTTTATCATTATGTCAGCGCTTGCGTATGAAAACACAGAGGTTAACGGGAAAGTGGGAGAAGCCTTTTTACCTTTTGTGACGCAGATGGCCCGTGTTTTCCTACTGACAGCTGGATTGTGCATGTGAAAGAGAGCAAATATACCTTGTTTGATCTGGCGGCAGTTTGCGTCCAATCAGCATGGCCTCTGAAGCCACAATATGTCATTTAAATGAACCATGCCATCCAACAGGGCAAGCTAGGAGAAAAGCAACTGGAGAACACCCACCAAAAGTGTGTGTGTGTGTGTGTGTGTGTGTTGGACAACGGGTAAGAGAGATCAGCAAGGTCACAAATCGGACAGGAAACAGACTGATGACTCGTGACCTTGTCAGTATGTATCATTGGTGCTATCAGGGATAAACACACACCCATTACAAAAGTAGCTATCCGAAGTTCTCTATTTCAGTGCAGGGAATTCTGTAGTTCATGATTTCTCGTATGTAATGAGTCTTTTTTTGTGTCTTTCAATCTTTTGACACGTATAATCAAACCAGTGCGATCATTCTAGGCTGGTCCCTGCGGTGTATAAGCAAACTGGAGTGATTATAGAGTTCAGTGTGTGACGTTCGCACCAAATTGAAGGACGGGTTGAGCGACTGTCATTTGTATGCCTGAAACATTTTATGTTTTCACAGAAGTAGACTACACTGAAAAAAATGGACTTAGGAAATGGACTAGAAAAACTAGGATAAGTTTACAGATCGTACCTACACCCTGATGTCCATGGAAGCAACCAAAATAAAGTAAATCACCTAAAGATGGTTGATGCCACCATGTTTTATTGTTGCTTTTTCAATATATTTATTTACATATTTGAATATGTTTATATATGTTCTAGGAGGTTGCTAGGGCTGTTCCTAAACTGTATCGGTTGGTTTCTAGGGCACTTTGGGCGTTTGATCGGGTGTTCTGTTGTGTTCGGCTGATATCGATTTTTTTAAAGCCTATAGATATTCTAATTGTGATTACAATTACAGATGCCACAATTACATAATCATTCAAAGGCACAATTACAAAAAACAAAAAAAAAGTCACTTACATAGACGAAAAATGGGAGCACCGAGTCCTTAGGTGTGGGGCATGGGCGTTCTTCAGTGCTGTCAAAATAAAAGTTGGCCAAACAGAAAAAAACATTTTTATTTGTTAATCTTAATTTGCTTTGTTTTTAATGCAATAAAAATAAAAAATGCAATAAAACAATATGCCGTATGCAATAAAATGCAATAAAAAAAATTTGATTCATGAAATGTAGTGTCATATGTTTTCTCATGTTTGCATAAATAGAATAATAATATAAATAAAAATAAAATGATATATGTATTGATTGCTTATAGATTTGTGTGTTATTTAAGAGGAAGTTTTCATGTGATTTCTACATCATTTCTACATTTGTATACTGTAGATTTGTCTTAGGATAGCATGTAGCTCGAAACATCATGTTTTTGTCTCTCTCTTTTTTTGGCCGACAGTTTGCCGACTTCGGGGATACGTAGATACATACATAGAGCTATAATCACAATATATTGTATACTTTGTCGCAAAATTCAGATTAAACAATATTGTTTTTTCAGTGACCAGTACTTAAACTTCTACATTTCTTCGCTCTAATATTGTTTATTTAGTTACATCCTTACATCCCTGCCATACAACTTTTTTGCTAGCCATCACATTTGGAGTGTGACTGAAAAGTTGCCACCTGGACAACAAGAAGTAGAAGGCATGAGAGGGAGTGGAAGAAGCCTGAACGCTCAGTGGAAAATCTTCAGTCACTTCCTGTACTCTCAAAGGTGTGTTTATCTGTCTAACAATCCAGTCAGCCAGTCTAAGACCACCAGAGCTGTAACAACTGCATCAACACTTCAAAAGCCAAGGCTGCCAGTCTCTTTCTCAGTCTCTCTCCATCTGTTTCACTCTGAGTGGCTGGCAGTTGGTTTTTGTCTCCTCTCTGAGACAGGGTTTTAAACAAAGGGCTCAGGTTAAACAGTATCACAGATGTCTGGTGATGGTATAGGTGAATGCACACATGCTTTCATTTACTTTACTGGTCTTGCTTTGCAAGATTGTTTCAGTATGGATATGTGCGTTAGAGAAAGCCAGAGGTGTGTTTCTTATATGAATATTTCAAACAGGAAGGATTATTGATGACCTCAGTAATGAGACGTGATTGTTTGGTCTTAATGAACGTGTTTCATTGATGAAAAGTGAGGACAGTTTAGTCCTGCATAGTCATTTTAGATGGATAGTTTGTGGAGGATGCTGCAAATTACTGTGATAGCATACTTTACTGAGACTATCAAACATTCTTTTGCCTGAATCAGCTCTTTAAAATTATTTTAGACAAAGTTTCTTTGTCCAAACAACTTGATACAGTATATGCCCTATTGTAACTTTCTTCTTCATAATTTGTTCAAAGCTGCAGGATCAATAAAAAAGAATAAAAAAAAACAAAACATATTTTTTAACTAACTGAATTGATAGCATATTAATAGTGCATATTCACAGATCCAGGAAAGTATTTTTGATTACTATGCCTAACGCACGCTCAGTGGATAATGAGACACTCGTGAACGACTGACATTTCTCCTTTTCAAACAGATTACATAAACAGAGAATATTTCTTTTCGATTTCATTTACATTATTTAAAACCTGACATTTCAACATTTCTTTAGACATGTCTCACGTTTGTGTGACAAGTATTCACTAAGTCACAGTTCATTTTCTGAAGAGTATCAGATTGGACTTCATTGACAGAGAGGCTGCAGATCGCGCACCATGTTTGTTTTCTTTATTTTGCAAAAATCACAACATTTTGTTTTTATTGTGAGTACACACAAATAAAAGTAGTAACTTAACAGATTATAATGATGTATAACGCTTGCCTGAATGATAAATGATTGAGTTATTTGAGTCTCTTTGGCACTGACAAGAAAAAAATTGAGGTGGTCGCGTCGGCGCGATCATCAACCTCAGAGGGTTAAATAACTACAGCCTTGGTGAGCATAAGAGATTTCTTTCAAAAGCATTACAAATATTTGTTACTTGCACAAAAGGATATTATTGAATGGCAGTCAATGGAGAAAGATTTTGCACCCAGATGGTGTAGTTACAGCATTCACCAGCAGAGGCTATTTGTTTGTAATGTTTATTGATGTATTGTTTTAAGCTGTAATTTTTGGCCAGGTCTCTCTCTAAAACACATTTGGCTCTCAAGAGACGAAGTTGAATAAATTATTACATTGTCCTTTGGACAGGTGTGATGCATCACACCCAACTCCTCTGCATATGCATAATTATTGTAATGGGTTCCAGAAACCACTGCAACGCTCACAGGAAGCTAATCAGATGAAAAAAGGAAAGATCATACAAAAATAATTGATTATGGAACCAGTAGAGCAGATCTCCAGTGACACAGAGGGGAATTGAATTGGCCTATAGCGGATGTGTCCCATTAGAACGGGAAGCATTTGTCCTGTTGGGCAGTGACAGTAGGTTTCTTTCTGATGTCTGCTGGAAGTTATAGACAGCAGGTTTTCCCCTGAGGAAGAGGGATGATTGGATGTAAGGTTTCCCTGTGGTAGAGTGAAATATGCTCTGCGGCCATTGCAAGCAGAAGTGCAGACGTTAGGTCATGCAGTCTGAGCGGTTCGCTCTGAACCCTGTTGTGACAGACTGCTTGGGGAGAGGACTTTTGCCAGCTATAATGTTATGAGATGATGTGGACAGGCCTAATCTGGACGACTGCTAGAAAACATACCAACATTCCTAAATTGCAAACACAAAATCATAAAAACATGCATAAGCAATAAAACCTGCAGACATTTTAAAGGAATAGTTCACCCAAAATTATTTTCCATCACCCTCATGTCATTTGAAACCCATTTTTTCTTTCTTCAATCTGTCAGAGACACACAAATAAGCCATCTGTTTGGGTGAACTATTCCATGAACAATTGTTTTTAATGAAATCTGGGAATAAACTTGAAGGTTTGCCAATTTCATAACAATGTACATGTCATGTTTTAGGCATTGTAGTATGACTGTATGTAGTTTGTAGTTATCCATATGTAGTTGGGTTCTCTTTATTTATTTATTTATTTAATAATTTACGGCATTATATTAAGGTTTTTTTTCTCTTTAAAATAGTGATGGTGGTCCATTATGATGGTGGTCCTTTGAGAATGTGATCTAGCTGAGTTTCATACAGCTGTGACGAACCGAGGATGACAGTGGTCTCTGTGCTGCTCCGGGCAGCTGATGCTGGTTTTAATGCAGCACGGAAGAAATATTGACCAATTAGACTGTTGACCTGTCAGATCTTGCCTGAAGGGTAAGTGGTGGATGCCCTAGGGTAACCCGTGGCAACGAGGGGTCATTCTACAAAGAGGCTCTCTTAACGAATTAGTATATTAATGTCAGTCTGGGTCACTGGGTGTCCTGACCTTATGGTTTTCATGAAATTCTGTTTAGTTGGTTTGGTAAAGTTGATGTACAGCGAAGACCAAGCGAAAAATGTAGTTGTCTTAAAAGTCTTAAAAATCTTTAAAATCTTTATCCTAAATTTTTACGATTAAAAATTAAATAAAAAATAAAATATTTTGATCTAAGAATAAGAAATATTTAAGATTCTGCACTGTTTCTAGGTTGCTTACCAAATTAGCGAATTTGCTAACATTCATGTTCATTTCAAATTGAAATAAAGAAATGTCACATTTTTACTTAGTTTTCAGTTAACACTTTTATTTTCACTAGTGGTCTCAGACTTTTGAACCCTATGGCAAATGTAAATCACATTCACTTAAAAATAAATGTTCTTCGATGCTACTTTGTGACATCTTACGCTGTAAAAATTGATAAACTATAATTGTTAGCCATTTTTTACCTGATCTAACTTTTTTTTTTTTTGGTGTAACCATATGTATTCAAATTGATTCAGTGTTGTTAAATATTTCTGATTAAAATATATAAAATAAATTAATTTAAATGTCACAACATAAAGCACATATTTATTTGGTTTTATTTTTTGTGTGAAAACTAAAGTGTTTATTCTTTAAAAGATAATTTGAAATGAAAAGCTTAAAACCAGATAATTTTTGAAAAAGGACTTGGAAACCTTTGCAGAACACACATTTTATACCTCCAAGTATTTATATCTTTTCCTCATTCTGACTCTTTGATATGGAAATAGGCATAGTGCGCTCACATATGCATGCATTAAACATATTACAATTAATGCAGAGTTAAAATGACATTATAATTGCTGTTTTCTAGGGAACTGCCTCAGGATGCATTGGACTGTGTGTGTGTGTGTGTGTGTATGTGTCTTCTCTGAGTGCTCTCTCCCCTGGGTTCACTCTTCACAGGTGCACTGAGCTTAACCTACACCGACCCCTCTTAATGAAGCACTCTGGGGCTTCCTGTGACCCCTCACCTCTCTCTTTAACGTCTTTCTCTCTCTGCACACACACAGTGGACATTAGCATGAAGAGCCTTGAGGATACAATAGCTTGAAAACAGCAGGACAGGAAGTTTGTGTGATCGGGCAAATGATATGTCCTAAAAGAGGATGGAAATGTAAAGAAATGCTATTGATTGAGATATTTACATTTTGATTACAGCAGGATAAACATTCATCAGTATAATCTATCTATCTATCTATCTATCTATCTATCTATCTATCTATCTATCTATCTATCTATCTATCTATCTATCTATCTATCTATCTATCTATCTATCTATCTATCTATCTATCTATCTATCTATCTATCTATCTATCTATCTATCTATCTATCTATCTGTCTGTCTGTCTGTCTGTCTGCCTGTCTGTCTGTCTGTCTGTCTATAATTCCTGTTTGTAGATATACACTATATTGACAAAAGTATTGGGACACTTCTCCAAATCATTGAATGTCAGGTGTTCCAATCACTTCCATGGCCACAGGTGTATAAAATCAAGCACCTAGACATACAGACTGCTTCTACAAACATTTGTGAAAGAATGGGTAGCTCTCAGGAGCTCAGTGAATTCAAGAGTACTGTGATAGGTTGCCACCTGTGCAATAAGTCCATTTGTGGAACTTCCTCACTACTAAATATTCTACGGTCAACTGTTAGTGGTATTATAACAAAGTGGAAGCAATTGAGAACAACAGCAACTCAGCCACGAAGTGTTAGGCCACGTAAAATCACAGAGCGGGGTCAGCGCATGCTGAGGCGCACAGTGCGCAGAAGTCGCCAACTTTCTGCAGAGTCAATAGCATCAGAGTCAATAGCATCCAAGCCTTAAATCACCAAGTGCAATACAAAGCATCGGCTGCAGATCGGATGTTATTAAAGTTCATGTGCATGTAAAGGCAGGCGTCTCAAAACTTTTGACAATATAGTGTAGCTTGGAGTGGAACGCACCCCCTTTTTAAACAAAGATACTTTTAAATCAAAATCAAGAGTTAATCCTGAATATCCATTTCTTTCTATTTAGTCTTAACGACATTTGGAATTACTTTCAGTTTTTAAATTATGACCCAAGCCACAGAAAGAGAGAGAGACATTGAATCTAGGTTAGTTAGGAGTACTGGTCTGATTAGTTTGTGGAGATTTACTGTGGGACTGCTGGTGTTTTTATTGGTGTCAGTAAGTCATATGACCATGTGGCCCTTTCTTTCCAGGGTGCTTCTTGATGTGCAGCGTTAATAAATTGTACGCATTTCTAATGAGGCCGGTCTGTTTTAGATTTTTCATATAGGCCTACTTTCCTCTGATGTGTGACACACACACATACACTTAAAGAATTTATAAGGTTGTCTGCCAGCCATGCCATCAATAACAGAGGGTCGGAGAGGTGACTGCTCAGTGCAGAGGGTATAAACCTTGAAATGAAATGAAAGACAAAAAAAATCAGTAGTTTTACACATAATATGTCATTAGACAGGAACTGGCCTTTCTTTAATAAAAAATCTAAATAGCAGATCTATCTATCTGTCTAGCAATCTATCTAGCATTCTATCTATCTTTCTATCTAGCGTTCTATCTAGCATTGTAACAATCTAGCACTCGATCTATTTAGCGTTGTAGCGATCTATCTATCTGTCTAGCATTCTAGTGATCTATCTAGCATTCTATGGATCTAGTGTTCAAGCGATCTATCTATCTATCTGACATTGTAGCAATCTATCTATTTATCTAGCGTTCTAGCAATCTATCCGTCTGTCTAGCGATCTAGCATTCTAGCGATCTAGCATTCTAATGATCTAGCATTCTAGCTATCTACCTATCTATCTATCTAGAGTTCTAGCAATCTCTCTGTATCTAGCATTCTAGTGATCTATCTAGCATTCTAACGATCTAGCATTCTATCTATATAGCGTTGTAGTGATCTATCTATCTATCTATCTATCTATCTATCTATCTATCTATCTATCTATCTATCTATCTATCTATCTATCTATCTATCTATCTATCTATCTATCTATCTATCTATCTATCTATCTATCTATCTATCTATCTATCTAACGTTGTAGCAATCTATCGATCTGTCTAGCGTTCTAGCGATCTAATTTTCTAGCGTTAGCAATCTAGCAATCTAGCATTCTAACGATCTATCTATCTAGGAATAGTGTTCTATCTATTGAGCATTCTAATTACCTAGCATTCTATATATCGATTGATCTCTCTATCTATCGATCTATCTGCTTGCCAACAATTGCTGAGCTATTGTTAAAATATTTCTTGGATTAAACAGTTGTCAACTTTTAAAAATGTGTGACAGTTAACCAAAGGTACCCCCATTATGTTTCCCTTTCCAGAAGGAAAAAAGAGAAGAAATCAAAACAGTGCCTTTTTATACTTGTCAGACACTCTCTCAACAGTACATGCAGAGAACTTAGTGAGAGAGATGTGAACTGGAAAGCTGTATATGTGGTGATTAGAGCCCTGCACATGTAAAAGAAACTTTAATGGTGGCAGTATCTTTCTATAATGAGGCTGATAACAAAGTTGTATTTGTGCCATGGCACTCCAGTACCTGCACTGTGACTTTAACGAGACTAAATGTGGCAACAATTTAAACCACAGGGTCTTTACACACACATATAAGGTTAGAAACATTTTCATTGAATTCAGCTTTGCCTGGAAATGCCATTATAGAGCCACTTTGAATGCTGCTGTAAATGTGCTGCCCGCTTTACAATGCATGTATTATTTCCTAATTGAAATTGAAAAGTGTTATGTATGGCAACAGTCAGTAGGCCTGACATGCAACACATATTGTGTGCATGTAATCAGCCAGTCCTTAAAATGTATGGCACTTATGGTACTGACTACTGAGAGTGTTAACACACACCTTTGCTAAACCAGCCTTTCAGTAATGACCTCCTTGGAGACACATAAATACACACACACACACACACACACACACACACACACACACACACACACACACACACACACACACACACACACACACACACACACACACACACACACACACATCCACTCTGCTCCCACGCCGCTAATGACTTTGAATTGTTCATAATTGTTTTTGCATTAAAGTTTGCTTTTCAAATGACTGCATCCTGATTTGGATGATTTCTGGAGCAAAGCGGTCATATGATTAATGGAATTATTTTTATGGTGCTGCTGGGATTGGACCAATTAATAAAATGCAGAATATATAAAAGCTGTTTGACAGTGTTACCATTGTTTTGCATCTTTTAGAACAGCAGCTGAATGCTAAAATATTTTAATTTATGATGTATCAATTTATATGTTTAAAATGTAACCTCTAAATTAATGAGAGGTTAAATCTTGACAGTTTGGTAACTTGATTTATTTATTATGCATTAGTACATAAATCACTAAGAGATGGAAGAGAAGTTAGGCATTTGCTTATATTTATACATTTCGTATTCGGTACATACATGTAATGTTCCAATACCTACAAAAAAGTATCTTAGAGTGAAGCCAGGAAGTCAGATATTTTCACTAATTTTCCTGTCCTGAACACGTCCATGCCCGTTATAGTCATAGTGCCACCTGCTGGCCACAGGAAGTGACATTTAACACTGTTATGGACACCTAGCAACATAATAAAAAAAAGTGTCAGCAAGTATTAAATAGGCTAGCAAAATGCTATAAACTTGGTGCCTTCTAGACTGAGAAAAGCCAGAAAAAGTATTTTTGGCTCATGTGGATGAAAGACAACAACTCCCACAATGCACTTGCTTTGCTGCCCTACAAGGCCACTCCCAAAGCCATTGCTACTGGATCACTGGATCACTTGCTCACCGCGGCACTGCCACTACCATTGTTTTCATTTTCATAATAATAAAATCATTTAGTTCAGTTAGAGAACAGACACTAAAATTAAAAGCACGATCTAGAAGCACGAATTAGAAGCACGGTCATTCGAATATACTACCGGGTTTCTACTGATACAAAGCTTAATGCTAATCGTTGAAGTATCCCTTTAACATGTTTGATAAGAGACCCGACCTGAAGACATCTACATGCCGAAATTTAATTATAGTCATAACGCCACCAGTGTGGCAAAGACAAATTATTTAAACATAGTCCTCCTATATGTACTTACTTAAATGTTTTGGGCCCTATCAGGGCCGTCATTGCTGCTTGCAGCTTTAATTGTTGTTTTATTCCCTTAAGGATGCAATGAAATTGCAATCGCATAACTAAGTGATGTACGTAATTTAAGAGTGAACAGTGTGAGAGATACTTTGCATGATAATGGTTTTGGAAAAGCTCATTTTCATAGCTCATTTTCACTTAAAAATAATTGGTAAGTGCTTTTTGGTAAGTTTTCTCATTTGTTGATTTCTTCCAAAGAATTTGAAGATTCAACAAACATAGTTTGTCAGGTGTTTGTTGGTGACTTATGAATCAAAATTTGTCTTTGAAATGTCAATAGCCTCTTTGTTACAATAAGTTGCCTGCATGTGTGATGTTTATAGGGTGAATAGTGCTTTTTAATGGCAAATAAATATATAATTGAAGACTTAAAATGCACGCAACTGCTTTAAAACATGAATATTTGTGCCTGGTGCTATACAATTTACATTACATTACAACATAAACAGTAAAATCACAAAAACTGAGGGTTTTGACAGTATTATTGTAAATATAACAAGCAATAATCAATTAAACAACATATTTTCCCCATAATTTGCAGTAAATGTAGACAAATTTCATTAATTTGACAAATTCTATTAATTATATGGCTAAATGAGGACCTGAAGGTCTAAAGGTCAGCATAAATCACTTTAAAATGGGATATACTGAGGTTGTAAAAATACTATACGGGACACGAGCCACATAGCTACACGGATACATACTTACACATACATTAACATGCTCACATAGATGGACGTGCCCAACTATTTTAGTCTTTAATGGCATTTTCTGGTCAGACAGAATAGAAAGGGTCATCTCTAAAACAATTCCCCCCTGACCTGTTGAGTTTACTTAACCAGGGACAGACAGTTTATCGCTGAACAGTTCTCCCCACTCCACTGAGCACAATTACAAACTACCGTCATTAGAGCCTCTCACAGGATACAGCTAGAAGTCCAACTGATTCATGTGAGGAATGTGGAACACACACACATAGTGCATTCAGCATTCACAAACACAAACATGCACGGTGCAGTCATCGGTGTTCATATCAAACATATGAATTGTCCACAGGCACACTGCAAAAAATGATTTCCTTACTCAGTATTTTTATCTTGTTTTCCAGTTAAAATATCTGAAAATAAGAAAAATATCTGCCAATGGGGGGATAAAAATAAACTTTTTCCCCCTTTTAATTTATTATTATTTTTTTTTTTACCCCATTGGCAGATATGTTATGGTTCTTGGTTTAAGCATAAACTCACTTTCTTTATTATTCAAAAAAATTCAGAAAACAAGACTTAATATCTTGTCATTGCACAGCTCCAGTATATCTTGATTTAATTTTTTTTTAGATATTTGTACTGAAAAACAATGACAGGAAAATGGTTCTGCTCACAAATTTGTTACATATAGACATCTCAAAGGTGTACCCAAACTGTTCTTGTTTTAAACATAAATAAACGCCTGAGATTTACCTATGGGATCAATGACATTTTGATATTATTTTAAGAAAGAAAACAAACCGTGTGGGTTATCGCACTCAACTTACAGATCTGGTTACAGATCTGATAGGTGCTCGAATGTATTTTACTGGCAGGCAGCAGTATGGACGGCCTGTGGGGTCCTGAGCAGTTTTCCTCTAGAGTACAGATGGCCGATAAGGGGGAAGAAGCATACAGCAGTTAGACCGGACCACAGGCATTGCGTACAAACCATGAGTATACTATGCTACATTCTCGTTCTCTTTCTCATTGATGCCAATCTCTGTGGATGGAAGAATACAGTAATAAAAACATATATTCCAGAAAAGGGAGAGAGATCGGTTGGGAGGCTGGGTCAAAATGTTCTTATCTTGCTGAGTTATTAGTAGAGTTGACTCTGTAATGAAGTCTTAATGCTGAGATCACTCCACAGCAATATACTGGCCAATGACAGCTTGCCTTAGGAAAAAAAGTGTTTCCAATGAAAAATGTATAATGTGTATTCCAAATCCTTGCCAATATAGAACACTTGGGCCTTGAACATATTTGTAGTCTCTAAATGTGGGGTGTAACTCTTGTTCTATAGATCATGGAGGATTATTAGAAGGCAGAAGAACGTGATAGAATCATCTTGTTGATTGGAAGAATATTGTTCAGAGTGTACAGAAATGAGACAATCGCACTGGAAGTATTGAAGGATTTACAAAGGATATATTGTGTCCGTATCAGTATCTGCCAGGATTCACACTCATTTTGTGAACTCTCTGACCATTCTTTCTTGCGTAACTAACACTTCCTCCACTAACCTAACCTGCAGCCATTGTTTAATGCTGAAACTTGACTCGACACGCCTTGGTGCTTAACTTGTATATAGTACACTGCAAAAAAAGTTTTGTGTGTTTTGGGCATCTGTCAGATGGACAGGGGGGAAGAACCGCTAGCTGATTAGCTAAACCAGCCGAACAACGAAGCAACATCAAACCACCTCAGACTTGTTTGGCATGAAACATAAGTTACGATAGTATTTTCTTCCCTATTGTGACATATATCCCAGTGAAACAGCTTCTCAAACAAGCAAAGATGTAGGACGGGACTTGATTTTGTCCATTTGTAATTGGTTGAACTGTTGGGTCCTTGTGATTTGCTATTGCTGTGATCTCATGTGAGTGACCCTTGTGTCAGTAAACACGTCATCAGAGAAGAGAAGATATGTCATTGCAAGATGGAGGGGAAGTTATGTCGATTTAAGATTATAAGGATGTGCACAGGTAAATCGTTTAATAAATTCTGTTATATTCCATAAAAAAATAAGAATTGTCAATTTTGATATAGTGACTTTAATGTGTTTTTAAGGTTTTTGACTTAAATTTGTCATCTTTGCTTTAGCTTCCCCTCCTCCCTCAGTTTAAATGTCTATCTGTCCATCATAGTAACGCCCAGGCCACAGAAGGGCCAGCAGACAGTAAGTACCAGTGGGAGGAGGACAAAGCCCAGTGGTGTCTGTCAGTCACTAGTTAGGCAGGAAGTGCCAATCCCATGTTTCTCACCCTCATTTCCTCTCTGTCACAAGCTGTGGGACTTTGACCTAATGCCACTGCAGCCCCACTGCCTCAGCACAGCTGCCAGTATGACAGGAGAAAGACTGGAGGAGTGGGCAGGAGAAAGGAGGACTTTTCTACTGTGTAGTAAATTTTCATGATCCATCCGTCTTTATATACTTGATAAAACATACAAATATTAAATATCACAATATCACAAATAACATAACTTTTAATTTGTTTAATATTTTGTAATTAAGAACTTCAGTCCGTCCGTCCGTCCGTCCGTCCGTCCGTCCGTCCGTCCGTCCGTCCGTCCATCCATCCATCCATCCATCCATCCATCCATCCAAATATTTCTCTAATCCAAATGTTTCATTTTTTCATATTATTTTAAATGTTAATCAGTTTAACCTATAGGTTTTTCCTCTTCAGTAACACTTTCAAATTTTTTAGTCTTTTATAAAATCCCTTTTTATTTATTTATTTTACTTACTAATACAAATATTTCAAATAAAACATGTGCAAATATTATTTTACTTTTTAATCTTGCTTTAATCTTTTTCCTGTGTCCTCAATATCAGTTTTCATCATTTTTTTATTATTATTATTTTTTTATATTCCTTTAACTAATTCCTCCTTTAATATCCCAAAAAAAAAAAAAAAAAAAAAGCCAGTTCCTTTGTGACATCATCCTCCAGGAAGTGACATCATTTTGCAGGAAAACAACAGCACAAACATAAGTACTAGCAATTAATATATTCTGATTCTTCAATTTTTCTTGCCAAATAATCAAATTATGATTAACAAGTGTCTGATCTTGACCAAAGAATGTTTCTGAAAGTTGGCTATACAGTTTTATAGAAATGCCTTCTAAAGTTACAGCACAAACACACAGTGTTCACTTTGTAAAAGTTAGAGAGTTCAATAGGTATAACAGGAATGACCCAGGAGTTTTCTCATTATTCTGATTTGAAGAGGCTGGGGATATTCAAACTAATTAAATGGAGGTGAAGACTTAATATGATTGACAAAAGGGAGAAAGGTTAAGTGTGTTATTTTCAGTGGAATACCATTGCTAGCAGATCATCTTAGGTTTTGTGCAAATGAAAATGAATACCCTCAGCTGACTGGGTAATTGAATCAGCTAGCATGGCTTTTTATATGGTTCACAAGGAAAAGTGTCCACTGGGTTTCATGCCAAAGTGGAAAAGCCCAAGGCATGGGTGGAATCAGAGCACAAGAGAGAGGAAAGGATGGGAAGGAAAGGTGAAGACCTTGATGTGTGGATTGTGGAAACATTATGGCAAGAAACATCCATCTTTGTGTTTTATTCAAAGGGCTGGAGGGTTAAGTTTAGTGTGAGGACACTAGGTTGAAATGTGTGATTGTTAAAGTATGACATTTCTTTAATGATTAAATATGCCTATCCCAGCTTAACATGCAGTTGATTCCCTTATAACATTTAAACAAGTGTAAAGCATAATAAGTAAAGTAAGTCCAAAACAGCAACATTGGTACAACCAATAGAATGAGTTTGGGTGGGGTTTTATATTTGTCCAGACCAATGACATTCAAGGGGTGTGTTTGGGAAACCTGTTTTATAACAGTCATAATTTATTGTAATTCACCGATATTATATTATATTTATTTTATTTTATTTTATTTTTATAAAGCATAAAGAAACAGAACAGTGAATGAAATTCTAGGTTTAATTCTAGTTGGGAAATAATCCTTTTGGGACTATTTGCAAACAATATTTGCGTCAAATATATCATTAGTCCCGAGATTCTTTGCATTAATGAATAAATACATAGTCTGGTAGAATTTTTGTAAATCGTGTCAAAGGGTCCGGGTTCTAATCCGCCCTCATATAGTTTTTATTTTTTTCTTCTTCATTAAAATCTAAGATGTTCATCAATGATTGTATATCAAGGGCAGGGACACGTTTGTGTGCATTTTGTTTTGTGATTTCACCGGAAAGAATAGTCTCTGTCTTTGATTTGATTGAATAGTCTTTGATTTGATTGGCCATCTCATTTATTTTGACATTGATGAGCGCCGTTAGACCTGAGGCAGACCAGACTAAAAATGTAACTTTTAAACCTTTTTGTCATCCTAACATACAGAGCGCTGCATAATGAAGTGCAGCAGAGTGTTTTTTTGTTTCAGCCTGACAGCTTTCGTTAACACCCAATGTCTCTGTGCAGACATTCATTAGGGGTGTTTATCTGGGCGAGATCTGACACAATAGTTGTAGTTTTGAACATAACCCTAAAGCAGAATTTAATTCAAATGAATGATTTTAGGGCATATTGAACATGTCTGAACTGGTGGGCAATTCCTGTCAGTTCTTGTAATCTTTCTAAACACCCCAAGCGCATATTTAAAGTATCAAACATTCTACTTACATTATGTGCTTAAGCCTTTCCATGCACAACATGGAATAGTTTGCCCATATATGATATATTGCATGCAGCTCATCTCTCTTCTAGTAAACTTACTGTTATTAGTGTGAAGGCATTCATTTTGAGCTTTTATGGTTTGGTTTTTATAAGTCACAGTCATGTTAAGCTAAACACTTTTTTAACACCTGCAACATTACTCAGAACACCTTACAGCTTTTTTTTCTTCTGACATCTTTTAGTGGCTAAAACACGCACACACACAAATGCTTCCCCCATTATCAAGGCACAAGCACGAGTGTGTCGACCAGCTGGCTAATATTACACTTTAAACACTTTTTCTCTGCAACTATTTCCCAAACATTCCCTGCAGGTCAGAAGCAATCTCCCTTCTGTTGTCTCTACATTCTCCATTCCATCCTCCTTAGTTCTCTTTTTCCTAAAAATTCATATATCATGTATAATTTTGTATTTTGCTCCACATGCACCCAGACATCTCACTCTGGGATCTATATATAAAATCTCTCAGAGTCACTAAAGTATTTGATTTATTCATCTCAAGTTACATTTGATATTTTCAAAGCTGTAAATAGGCAAAATGGAACATTTTATTGCTCACTGGTTGTTCTCTCATAGCTCAGGAGACTCAAAGTTCTCAGTTATGTTTCATCAACTTTGTCTAAGATTTAATTTTCATTGGGAGAAACAAAAATAGGAACAAATGAGACAAGTGTTGGCTTACAGTAAGAATATAGAGCCATACTGTAAAATCAATGTGGATGGCACAGCTCAGATCATTGAAGACAAGGGGCCCTATCATACATCTGGCACAATGTGACACAAGGCATGACACAATTAGTTTTTTTTTTTTTTGCTAGTTTCAGTCCAAAACAGTTATAATTTTCACGTTCAGCGCCACGTTGTTTAAATAGCAAATGCATCTGTTCGACCATGGGCGTGCTGGTCTGAAAACGACGTGTGTTCAGGCACATTGTTGGAGCGTTGCTATTTTGAGGCAACTAAAAACGATTGTGCCATTGACCAACAAAAACCTGGTCTAAAGTCAATAGCGCAGTATTTTTATTTAAAGGCCGCATTAGTAATATGTGCCTATAGGCGGGTGCACAACACGTGTACACTCTGCTTATTACACACACAGCGATTGAATAAATTGAAAGGATTAATATTAAATAAATATTAGGATAAATATTAAAAATAAAAATATTATTTTCTGGAGAAGCATTCAGTCTTTCCGCTCGCAAATTCCGCCATGTAAATTGTGAATCCACCATGGTGCAAGTGTAACTGGCTTTTAAAG
This sequence comes from Paracanthobrama guichenoti, assembly GCA_018749465.1. Lineage (NCBI taxonomy): Eukaryota > Metazoa > Chordata > Actinopteri > Cypriniformes > Gobionidae > Paracanthobrama > Paracanthobrama guichenoti. The sequence continues at coordinate 5,971,074 of CM031960.1, read as the reverse complement.
GGAATGGGAGATTCACTTGTTGGTTTATTGCAGGTTACGCCCAAAACACACCCATGAGTGACCCATTAAGAGACTAGGTACAACCGTTCTGGGCCTTTTTGCAGACTATTTTTTCCATTGTTAAACAAAAAGCAAAAGTGGATTCGGCCACGCCCTAAGTGATTGACTTCAGATCATGCACTCAGAATGTTAAAATAGGGCCCAAGACAATAATAGAGTTCTTCTTGAAATTTTTGATTAGAGATTTTTTTGGTACTTTTTGACATTTTTGATAGGCTTACTAATGTATTTTTGCTCTTCGTTTGATCTCATTGCTGTCTAGGATAAATAATTGAGCTATTATAAAAGCTTCTTTTTTTTTTTTTTTTATTCTTTAGGGAAGCAGATGGATGAATCCCACTTATAATCTCCCAAAAACAAACAAAAAGATTTTGGAAGATGTTTAATGGGAACTCGGAGGAAACTTGTTTCCTGACAGACATCGACACGTCATTGCTATGGAATGTGGATGATACGGTATGACACACTGTAAACAAATCAACACACTGTAGTTGGTATGTAGACTTTAGATTGATATTTTAGCCAAACCTCATTTTAAGATGCTGTCAAAACACATATGAATTACGTTACTTTTGTGCGTCGTCATGCATTCAAATATAAACACACCCATATAGATGTATTTCAGTTGTTTATCTGTTCTAACATGATGTCAACCAGAGCAGACACACTTCTGAATGTCACTGTACTTTATACGTATATGGGTGTATGTGTGTTTATTTTCCTTGCATGTTTCAGATCTCTGCCGCTCGGGACAACAAAACACCTCGGCCGCACCAAAGAATCCAGCTGTCTGGTCTCTTAAAATAATAAATAATTCTATGCACAGACGCTTGCCAATCGTGAAAAAGCGACGGGGTAAATAAACACAGTACAGAATGAGAGAAAACTTTGCTCGGCTGATTACATGTTTTTAGTGCAATTGTGGCTAAATGGATTTTTCCCGTTAAGTGTTTACCTATGGAAGAGTGAGACTATGTAGACTGCCACACTGTTTATTTACAGTGAATTCACTCAAGGCTGGTTGGAAAATGACCTGTGTTCGGTTGCGTATGTCTGAAAAAATACAAACAGCAGATATCAGGGCATCTTTCTGCCTGCTTTGTCAAAACGGTGATTGTTTTTAATGCAATGCCACAGAGGAGGGGGCGACTGGTTGGGTATCTGAACCGGCAAAATTAAACAAAGAAACAATGATGTTCTATTTAAGATGTGGAATTGTTCTGATGGTTGTCGGTGAGAATTAGTGCAGGGCGTGAATTTTGCTTCTGATTGGATGGAGTGCTTTTAACGGTCCGGTCGTGAAGAATGCAGAAATTTCTTTTTTTAATCATAAGGGGAGTACAAGGAGGAATGTATACTATTGTATGTCCATACAGTTCTAAAGGGCTATTACTGTACAGTATGTGTGATTAAAGGAGAGTAATACAAATGCTAAACTCTAATAAGCTGTAAAATGACCCTGTCCTCATATGCACAAGTATAACCACTGTTCACATATAGCCTATCTGAAGCGAGGAAAATTACTTTTAACTGTCCAAAAGATTTAGTATGATTTAGACATTTAAAAAAAGAAAGGAAAACAGTTCTCTAATGCTGATAAATTAATTTTCATTTTCAACTAATCTGCATTTCCATCTTAGTGTCATACAGACAAAATGCTTGAGTCAAGTCAGGTTCTTTATTTCATAGTACAAAGAAATTCCTTGTAATACATCCAGATGCTTACTAGGGAATGATGCTGAGGCGCACAGTGCGCAGAAGTTGCCAACTTTCTGCAGAGACAATAGCTACAGACCTCCAAACTTTGTGTGACCTTCAGATTAGCTCAAGAACAGTGCGTAGAGAGCTTCATGGAATGGGTTTCCATGGCTGAGCAGCTGCAGCCAAGCCTTACATCACCAAGTGCAATACAAAGTATCGGATGCAGTGGTGTAAAGCACGCCGCCACTGGACTCTAGAGCAGTGGAGACGTGTTCTCTGGAGTGACGAATCATGCTTCTCTGTCTGGCAATCTGATGGACATGTCTGGGTTTGGCAGTTGCCAGGACAATGGTATTTGTCTGATTGCATTGTGCCAAGTGTAAAGTTTGGTGGAGGGCAGCTTATGGTGTGGGGTTGTTATTCAGGGGTTGGGCTTGGCCCCTTAGTTCCAGTGAAAGGAACTCTTAATGTTTCAGCATACCAAGGCATTTTGGACAATGTTATGCTCTCAAATTTGTGGGAACAGTTTGAGGATGGCACCTTCCTGTTCCAACATGACTGCGCACCAGTGCACAAAGCAAGGTCCATAAAGACATGGATGAGTGAGTTTGGTGTGGAAGAACTTGACTGTCTTGCACAGAGTCCTGACCTCAACCAGATAGAACACATTTGGGATGAATTAGAGCGGAGACTGCGAGCCAGGCCTTCTCGTCCAACATAAGTGCCTGACCTCACAAATGTGCTTCTAGAAGAATGGTCAAAAATTCCCATAAACACGCTCCTAAACCTTGTGGAAAATCCTTGGGATTAAGAATGGGATGTCATAAAAGTTCATGTGCATGTAAAGGCAGGCGTCCCAAAACTTTAGCAGTATAGTGTATATATTCATAGTCCTTGTAATGCAACAATACAAAACACTGACCAGGAAATGCTTAACTCACATAAGAATATAATATAATATGTTAAAGAATTAAAATCACCACATACGTTTTTGCATTATTTGTACATTATAGAAAACATGTTCGCTCTCTTTTAAGGAACTGTCTGTGTTATAGATGGGATATCTGTGTGTGGCATGTTTCGTCACCCATTCCAAAACCCCCAGTGGACCTTCATGGTTGATAAAACCCCCACAATTCCTCAAGTAGTTGACTAAGCGTGATTTCATTATCGATCCTTATCCTAATAATTGATAAGCCTTGATAACATGGCATGTTGCATTGTGGGAGTGCTCAGCCAGAGGCCTGGCTCATAGACTGCACTAATGGCATGATTGGCTAATCACTCTTTCTCTCTCTTAGCACTAATAAGTTGTTCTGTGTGGGGAATGGGAACTAAAAGGTCCCTTGGTGTAGCATGTTGGCTCTGGGCCCTCAGCGCAGCAGATCTCTACTACAGATTACTGCAAAAATTACTCACAGATTTCTCTCAGCATTCTGGCTTTCAGCTATGACAGGGGTAGATGGAAGCTGAATTGGCTTGCTGTTGGTAAATGAAGACTGTTTTATATTAGGATTTTAAAAAGTTACTGCACTTCCTAGATTACACATTCAAACACTAACATCCAAATCATATTCTAATACGTGTTTCAAGCTACAGTATGCAAGCTCAAATTTACAGTATTCATTGTTGCCTAAGGAAATGTGTCAGAACACATATATGTTACATTCTCATCATTGTATTGCTACATATAGAAAGATGGCATTGACAAAGTTCACATGGCTGAAACGTTTGCCCTTTTTTCAGTAAAGGATTTATTGATTTATTGATTTATTTATTTATATATACAATCTCGCAATTGTAGACTTCTTCTTTGGTAGAGTGTGCAGACTCTCTTGAAATGTTTTACACATAGAAAAGAACAATCACAATGAATTCTCTGTAAAGTCTCACTTGTTTCTATTAGACTTCGATTAGAAAATGCCCTGTCCCTTTGAGTTCTAAGGTCTGTTACTGCATTCGTATCTTGGTTTATTCACTTGGAGTATGTTTCTGGCCTAACTCACACATAGATATATGCTTATAGACAATACACAAAAGGTTCTTTCCAGGGGAATATTCCACTTATTGCGTCTTTGGCAGCGTTTTGGGACAGCGAGCCGCTTTTCTCAACAACACCCAGTTGTTTTTACACAGACTGTACTGCATTTTATCCAAAGCACATCCCAAAAAGGTCAGAAAGCATTTAGCATAGCCTTCAGTTTTGAAGAGTTTCTGCACCAGATTAATCACAATATTTCAGTTGCTTACAGTATATTTGCCAAATAATATAATTGTATGTTATAATCCCCATCAAAAGGGCTTTGTATTTTGATTAATATACCCAGAAGGGCAGCTGAGTTTAGATTCACTTTCTGAAGTTCTTTGAGTGCAGTATGTCATGCTGAATTCATGGGAAGGGGAAAGTATAGCAGAGCTCAGTTTCAACCACATGTATGTAATGCAACTCCAAATGTGGAAGTGAAAAATCACATCATTTGAAGGGTGTCATTGCACAGTGCTCTATCTCTCTCTCCCGCTCTGGCAGTCCTGCTGGCCAAGGACTCATACAATGACTGAATTGTGCCTTGCATTCTGTACAGTACAGGCTTCTGAATTTATTGTATGTGTCAGCCTTCATAAAGAACTATGTAAGTCACAGCACAAATGAATGACATTAGCTATCGTCAATGACGTATGCAGCCAGAGAGAAATGACCAAGCCTTGATTTTACAGCGCAGTAGTGACCTTTTTTTGGCGGTATTGGATGCAGAATTATTTTCCCTATTAATTTTTACTTTTTATAGTGGAGAGCGGCGGGTATGCTGCCTTTAGTTCTAGGAAATATGAAAATGTTAATCTGGTGCGAAAGCCCCTACAAATGAGATTCTTGAGCCCTGAAAGCCAACGCAGTGATGTCTAAGATTTTTTTACCAATATTTACCAAAAACTGTACTAATGTATATTTATGTAAAAAACTATTTCTCCCAACTGGATATGAATATAAAAAGGTTAGATGTTCAGATGTTTTATCAGGCTACATGTATGGTACATAGAAAGACTTGGGACTGAGAAAACATACTGGGGGTGCAGCATTTTTTATATTTTACTCAAAGTAATAAACTAGGCTACTAACCACAAACAACATACATAATCTTATAATCAAAACTCTCATCATGAGCACAAAACAAAATTAACTAATTTCAATGTTTTTCCTTTGCCATCTCTAAATAATTTATTGATTAATAATGCTAAATGTATGGGGGGGCTCCTTGCGTTAGCTCGTAACTTGTCACAAACCTGGTTTAGTTAAACGGTCGGGGTCATCTGTAGGACATAAAAATTGTATTTGCTGCATTCTTGTTTTCTGCAACGTTTTAGCAAAAGTATCTATTTTACTGCTCATTGCATTGCTGCTGTTGTTAAAATAACCATGTAATCTGCAGCTTTACATCTTTAGTTGGAGAGAGAAGCAACACGCACAGAGCGGAAAGGGCTTGAATGAAGTTCTAGATAAAAATATTAGAGGATGTAGCACTGAAAGATCATTACCGTAAGTGACCCTGAGTGCTTGTGGTGTGTACTGCAGCACCTGTGTGTAAGGACAGATGAGGCGAGAGAAAAGGAGACAAGAAGAGAGACAGAAATGAGGAAGCCTATTGGAGTTGTAGGGACGACAGTCCTGGGTGGAGCCGAGGGACTGTGGAGACATGGTGGAGCCGACTGGTCAACAGGCCATGGTGGCGTGACGAGCACAGAGGTTCTGTGAAGGGCTAGTGGGTTGTCACTCCAGGACTGGACTGGTGAACGCTCAACCTGAGGTAGGGCTTGCACAATTAATCGAATTTCTAATCGCGGTTACGATTACGGATGCCATGATTACGTAATCGTTCAAAGCAGCAATTACAAAAAAAGATTTCCACTTACATTATTCTGCGTGCTAAAGAGGTGTGTTTAGAGCATGTCACGCTGTGAGAGGTGAATCACGACTACTTCAGAGTCAAAATACTGCGCAGTCAAAATAAAAGTCAAAACAACAAGCGTGGCTTACGTCACTTTCAGAGTTATTGCCGGTGCGAATGCAATCGTGAAAAGGACCCTAGGGCTTAGGGGAACATTTAGTTCTCTGGGAACCACCCTGGTGGCTAGTTCTTATAACTACCCGGTGCAAAAGCCCCTATTATTGTACCATGCATATTTTTACTTTTGTCAATTATTATTTAAAGAACAAACCAAACCAATGTATAGTTGACATGAGGCTTAATGCTGTAGAAAAACAGTACAAGTTTTTCAGGAAGAGGCATGCAGTTGCTTAAAACAATGGTATAAAACATTGTGATAATCCTAGTTAATAATCAGAATTACAATTTCAAGGGAATAATCGACAGTTATGATTTTTGTCATAATCGTGCAGCCCTAGCCTGAGGAAAATGTATTATGAACTGATGGGGAGACTCTGACTCGGGCTGTGCGTCTGGGGTGGGCTCAGGCTGGTCTGTCACTGGGCTGGTGGCAAAAGGTGCGCTGTTTTCCTCCTCACTCTCGCAGATGGTAAAGGGGGAACCGGTGGGGAGGAGTACCCTGTCCACATAGTCCTTAAACGTCCCTTGAGATCCGTCATGCCTCTAAAACCAAACAGTATTAAGTTTTATTTACACAGAACTTAGGAACAATGAACAGGAACAACTGGCTTAGATGCAACAAAAACGGACAATGAACTGAAAGATACACAGAACTTATATACACAAGTGAATGAAACTAAATTAACAATAGGTGCAACACAACCAAATCAATGAAAAACCATAGCAGCAAACTAAAAACTAGGTCACAGAACTAAAACATATAGCAAACCCAGACAATCCCTTACAATTATAATCGTCACCTTGGAATTATAAGGTTCTCTCTGACATGTCAAAATTTAGTTATTCACATACTCATTCTGTGACATTTACATTATATGTTTTTTTTTTTTTTTTTTTTGGTTTTTAAAGTTTTATATATATATATATATATATACACTCACCTAAAGGATTATTAGGAACACCATACTAATACTGTGTTTGACCCCCTTTCGCCTTCAGAACTGCCTTAATTCTACGTGGCATTGATTTAACAAGGTGCTGAAAGCATTCTTTAGAAATGTTGGCCCATATTGATAGGATAGCATCTTGCAGTTGATGGAGATTTGTGGGATGCACATCCAGGGCACGAAGCTTCCCGTTCCACCACATCCCAAAGATGCTCTATTGGGTTGAGATCTGGTGACTGTGGGGGCCATTTTAGTACAGTGAACTCATTGTCATGTTCAAGAAACCAATCTGAAATGATTCGAGCTTTGTGACATGGTGCATTATCCTGCTGGAAGTAGCCATCAGAGAATGGGTACATGGTGGTCATAAAGGGATGGACATGGTCATAAACAATGCTCAGGTAGGACGTGGCATTTAAACGATGCCCAATTGGCACTAAGGGGCCTAAAGTGTGCCAAGAAAACATCCCCCACACCATTACACCACCACCACCAGCCTGCACAGTGGTAACAAGGCATGAAGGATCCATGTTCTCCTTCTGTTTACGCCAAATTCTGACTCTACCATCTGAATGTCTCAACAAAAATCGAGACTCATCAGACCAGGCAACATTTTTCCAGTCTTCAACTGTCCAATTTTGGTGAGCTTGTGCAAATTGTAGCCTCTTTTTCCTATTTGTAGTGGAGATGAGTGGTACCCGGTGGGGTCTTCTGCTGTTGTAGCCCATCCGCCTCAAGGTTGTGCGTGTTGTGGCTTCACAAATGCTTTGCTGCATACCTCGGTTGTAACGAGTGGTTATTTCAGTCAAAGTTGCTCTTCTATCAGCTTGAATCAGTCGGCCCATTCTCCTCTGACCTCTAGCATCAACAAGGCATTTTTGCCCACAGGACTGCTGCATACTGGATGTTTTTCCCTTTTCACACCATTCTTTGTAAACCCTAGAAATGGTTGTGCGTGAAAATCCCAGTCACTGAGCAGATTGTGAAATACTCAGACCGACCCGTCTGGCACCAACAACCATGCCACGCTCAAAATTGCTTAAATCACCTTTCTTTCCCATTCTGACATTCAGTTTGGAGTTCAGGAGATTGTCTTGACCAAGACCACACCCATAAATGCATTGAAGCAACTGCCATGTGATTGGTTGATTAGATAATTGCATTAATGAGGAATTGAACAGGTGTTCCTAATAATCCGTTAGGTGAGTGTATATATAATATATTTTCCTACTTTTTATTCTTCTAGCTTCTATCTACATAGTCGAATGGAATGCAAAAACTTTGAAGCTCAATATCTCAAATCCACTCAGAATGCAGATAGAACCTTATGATTCTTAATAAATGTTTCTTGTGCAGAGATTTCTTAAGGATTATATGACACTGAAGACTGGAGTAATGTTGAAAAAGACAGGAGTAATGCTGTGTCATCACAGGAATAAATTACATTTTTAAAATGTATTAAAATGGAAAATTACATTGTAATAATATTTCACAATATTAATGTTTTTACTGTATTTTTGTGAGCATAAGAGCCTTCTTTCAAAAACCATAAAGAAAAAAAAAAAAACTTTTGACATGTACAGGCAATATATAAGCATGTGTGAATCACCTGAGTCTGTGCATCAACAGTGTTTGGCAGCAGCGTGTCTACTAATAGCGAAGCTGTATGTTTAACTGCTTCAAAAACGGCAACTTGAAAATGGAGCGATTGGGTTGCTTTAACCCAGCAATTGGGTTGTCTTAAGCAAACATTTAACCCAACCGCTAGGTTAAAAGAATCCATTTACTGGGTTAAAACAACCCAATCGCTGGGTTAGTCCATTTTCAACCCAACTTGGGTTGTTTTTAACCCAGTATTTTTTTGAGTGAACTGATAAATGTTGTGTAGCTTTTCATCTGCGAAAGTAGTTTATAAAGCTTGTGTTCATGTATGTTTCTGTATGGGAGAGAGGTGGGGAGAAAGATAGTATGATTTCCATAGATGATTAAACGTAATTTTGTGGGGAAACATGGAAACAGTTTTTTGTTTCATATCATATTGTTCATTATATTTATTGCTTAGTGTCATTATGGGTTTTGGTTGCTATTTAAGGCTGTAAGAAGATTTGAAATAATAAATAATTTGGCGAAGTATGAAACTATGCTATCAAGACCTGCCAGGAATGACTTTATATTTGCATTTCCCAAAAATAATTGCACACCTTAGAACGTTCCTTAACCAATCAGAATCGACCATTCAACAGTCCATAGTATAAAATGAAAGTTATACATAAACAGTCTTTGACATAGCTCAATAATGTTGTGCAATATATATATATATATATATATATATATATATATATATATATATATATATATATATATATATATATATATATATATATATAAAATATTTACTTCAAATGCTTATAGCTGAAGTCTGGATTAGGCTAAATCGATCTGATACGACTTCGAACGCCGTTAGACATTATTTTCTGGCAAATTCTGAGATGTCTTGGACGCCTCGCATTTTGTTAAAACAGAATCTAATAATTTTTCATAATTTAAATCTAATTTATAGCTTACAAATAAACTGAAAATGTCGATTAAACTACTCGGCTCAAATGACAGTATCTCCAACGCATGGAAAATGTGTGAATATGTTGTTCGCGTGCGCTACTCTCTCGCGATCCCCGCCCTCCCCTCCCTGCTGCACGCGGCGCTAATTGGTGCTCTCCGCTCTAGCCAGCAGACACGAGCGCCACAGACGCGGATACCAGCCAAATTCACAGAGTCCAGTCACATTGAGAGAACAGTTCATTAGTCTTTTTATTTGTTTTCGTTTTATGTGTCTCCCCTCAATTAAGTTGAAGAGGGGTTAGTTTGGGAACAGTAGAAGACATTTCAAGCATGACTTTTGGATAATAACGGACCTTGAAGTGTCAAACTGCTCCTCAGACTTCCAGAAAATAACGACCGACACCAGCTCTCACAGGTACCCTTTATTATTGATATTTCATTATTTTATTGTATTTCAATGCTAGATTTTGGGCAGAAAAGCACCAAACCCTAATAAATATGCCCAAATTCAGCAGTTCAGACATAATGAAGTTTTAAGGTGCATCACTCAGTAAGTGACAGTTTGTGTTTTATGACGGGCGATAGTCGATAGCGATAATCTTTACTCAGTTATTCGTTTTATATTATATTATATTATATTATATTATATTATATTATATTATATTATATTATCATGAGACTCTCATGAGGATAAATATTTGCAGTTATGTTCTTTGAGATATTGATCATGCACGGCTCTCCCCTTTTCTCTTCTTCTGTTATTTTTAGGTGATAGGAAAAATGTATGACTTAAGAAGATTTAAATAATAATCCCATCTGCGATTTATTAAGCATGGACTTATATTTGACTTCAACAAGTGCCTATTAGAAAACAAAAACAAACGCACACATGCTATGTGTCATTCCTTTCTTGTGCCTATTGCAGTTTTCTTCGCTGTGAATGATTTGCTACTGGTATTGCTAGTCAGTTGCAGGTGGTGTTGGACATGTGCTGTCCGTAGCATTTGCATGGGATGTCATTTTAAGTTTCAGGAAAGTGCTTTCTGATGCTGGCACCACGGGGCAGATTACCAGACAGTCTATGTGGCATTACGGCAACAAAGTGTGGACTTGAAGGAGGAGGGCCAAAGGCTTAGGGCAGCATTTGACACAGCCATTATCATTAGAATTTATCTCATGTCATAAGCAGTTTTTGTTTACAAATTTTCAATCCATATCTGCTAACTTTTATCCACTTTAAGAAGTATTGATTGCCTCAAAACATGGATCAAAAGCCGCAAAAAACTCCCATGGGTGTTAAATTAAGGAAAAGATTAATAAGGTTATGAAAGCAGATAAGGTTTGTTTTTTAACTGCTGGCCAGATTTGCTGGTGAGGAATGTTTAATGGGAGTAAAGTGTGTGTCAAGGGAATGAAAGATGGGAGATTCTCAGTCTGCCTCTGGTCCTCCTCACACGTCCACGCCAACAGCTGAGCTGGGATTGGCATTAACTCTTGAGTCTGTGGTTCTTCAGAAGAGTAAAGGGACTAAAGTAAGCCGGGACGTAGTTCTTGGGTGGGTTAGAGGGGGCTCTTTCTCTTCCCAGCGGTATTTGCCTTGTGTTAACGGGCCGGATAATACCTCTCTATGATGCACGCAGACTTTATGGAAACTCTCTCTCAAACACCCCACCGTTTTATGGGGTGAGACCAAGAGAAAGTCTCAGTCATAAGCCACAGATGGAGTATACACACACTTTACAGATTATGTAAGTGTGTTTCTTATTAAGTATTGACTGATTAAAATAAATATTAGCAGTTCATTTATCTATATTGAAAAAAAAAAAAAAGAAATTCACAGGAAAACATGAGCGTATCGGTTTTTATTTAATTTGCATGCACAAGCACACAAGCCGTACAGTATAGTTGTACTTGTGTTCTCGATATAATGTTTTGCTTTTCTTAGTTTAGCTGGACTTCTGACATATATTTGGAGAGGAAAACATGATACCAGAGAGGGTGGGAGCTGGATTTCCTCTGTGTATGCTGAAGAATCAAAGTAGGGCAGTAAGTGGCAGAGTGATGGATTCTAGTTGCTGTGTGTGTGTGTGTGTGTGTGTGTGTGTGTGTCTGTGTCTAAGTGTGTTTACTGTACGTCTGTGGAGCATAGTGCCACCTGGGTGTTAAAAGACTCTAGCACAGAAGTGCTCTTTCTCGTACATTTTCTCTCTGACTGTCTCGCCTCACTGTCTCTCCTCACTACATCAGCAGTATATGAGGCAGTAAGACAAAACAACCTTTGATTCGTTTAAATCCCAGGTTTCTTGACTCATTTAGAAGGCACCAGGCTGTGCCCTAGTGCACTAACTTATGTGTAAACTCCTTAAAAGAAAAGAAAATGTAAATTCTTTTCCTTTTTGAAGAAAAAGGGGTGCTCGCCATTTATAACCCCTCCAGTTCTACTCACCCCACTCTGAGCGGGACTCAAACTGGCATCTCCAGCATGGGAGGCGGGCGTGCTACCAAGGATGCTAAAGAACGCAGTCTCTAGCATCAGTTACTGATGTGGCTTTTGAGATTAGGGAAGTGAGGATTACTCGTACAGCTCTTACTGTCCTACGTTCGTTACACTCACACCCCTAAACCTCACTCTCAACCGGGTCATGGCACCATTGTAAACCCTCCGGGTCCTACTCGCCCTGCTCCGAGCAGGACTCGAACCAGCGTCTCCGGCATGGGAGGCGGGTGTGCTAACAAGGACGCTAAAGACCACAGTGTCTAGCATTTGTTTCTAATGCGCCATTTGAGATCAGGAGAGTGAGGATTACTCGCACAGCTCTTACTGGCCAATGTCCGTTACACTCACCCCCCTTAAACCTCACTCTCATCTGGGTCATGGTGCCATTTTAACCATTTTAACCCTTCCGGTCCTACACATGCAAAAGTTCCATCATAATGACATGCAGGGTTATTGCCACATGTTTGTTACGATGATTGACAGGGTTACCAGGTCTGCACAACAAAACTAGCCCAATGGCCAATCAAAAAAAAAGCCCAAAATAGCCAATTAGGTCGGAGTGCTTATTTTTTTTATGTCCTCAGGTGTCTGGAGTGTGTGTTGGAACACCGAAATTGTACATCCCCGTACAAATAAATAATTAGCAGCAAAAGCAGGGCAATTTCTTTCATTTGGATTAAGAGATACAGGGCCAGTGGCTTTATCCCATCAAATATATGTCATATTTCTCACAGCTGATTGGTCCAGTTTTGGTTTGCGATCTCTTGCCTGGAATAAAACCTCCATCGGATCACCACTAAAAACCAATCCATCTTCTTAGTCCCGATAAACCAGAGTTTGTTCAAAGTAAACTCGAACTTGGGTAGAGCCACTATAACTGGCTTCATAAAATAGGCCATCGTTTTTGGAACAGATCTGTTATGCTTTGGACACAACCATTCTGGTCTTCCTAATAACCTGTTACCCAAATCTGTTTTTTTCACTGATACTGTTTTAAGTGTGTGAATGTTTGTATCCAAAAATGACTGACTGACATGTTGTGTTTGGCTTTGTCTCCCTCAAATGGCTCCTGTCAACGGCCTTACACACCTGAACACACCCTTGATAAAAACACAGAACTATGTCAAACCCCTTGTCTTTTATTCATCCTTCACACGACCTAAACCTTACACCATCCGCCCCCTCTTCACCTGTGTGTGTGTAACAGTACAGTTTTTAATCCGCTCACTCCAAACACAGCTAATCGACAGGAGGCATTATCCGAGCACTTTGTCTGCTCTCAATTACGGCTATGGAGGTTCCAGGATGTATTGAATTACCCATAATTCCCTAAACCTGTCACTCACAGAAAGACAGACAGACAGACAGAGTGTCAGGTATTCCGGACTCATAATGAGGTTTGGGAATGTTGGCAGGGTGGAATTTCTTCACTCTCTTTCTGCTCTCTGTCATTAGATATGCACCTGGCTCTCCTTGAGCTAAGTGCAGGTATGAGAGCTAAAACATCGTCTTCCTTTAAAGATGAGAAGGGGATTAAAAACATATCATTAAACATGGACTTGGCTCAAACAAACAGGTCTAAAGAGGGAGCTTCGCCCTTTTTAATGTTTGCAGAACACAATTGAAAGCTTTTTTACTGTACTCTTTCCTCTAACATTGTGGGGATACTTGATATGTTTTTCATTTGCCTTTACCATAACAGGCAGAGTGCAGTGATCCATGGATGATGATGATTACCTTTATGAATGACTGTATACATATACAAAAAGTAGGAAACAGTTGTTGAGGATTAGAAATGAAATTTGAGATTAAATCATTATGACATCGTCTTTGTCTGCTTTCGTGCCGTGTGATATGGCGTTTAAGTTGAGGCCAAAGGACTGTCCAAAGTGTCATGCAAATACTATTCAGCGAGTTGAACTAAAGGTCTGCTTTTACTTTTGCTCCATATGTAAGCTGTCAGTTCAATTCAGTTATGTCCTGAGGCAATTACAATGTATTCACAACAAATAAGAGGAAATAAGATTTTACAAATGTTTTCATTATAGGTATTAAGTTGAGTTGTATACACATTCCGAGTCACAGAATCATGTATACACAGATTTAAGACATACAAGTTATGACTGGAATAAATGGTGTTTTTTATGTCAGTCTGTGTGAGTATATGTATACAGTGAATACACCGATCTGGCATATCACATTATGACCACTGACAGGTGACGTGAATAACACTGATTATCTCTTCATCTCGGCACCTGTTAGTGGGTGGGATATATTAGGCAGCAAGTGAACATTTTGTCCTCACATTTGATGTGTTAGAAGCAGGAAAAATAGGCAAGCGTAAGGATTTGAGTAAGTGTTATGGCTAGATGTTATGGCTAGACGACTGGGTCAGAGCATCTCCAAAGCTGAAGCTCTTGTGGGGTGTTCCCGGTCTGCAGTGGTCAGTATCTATCAAAAGTGGTCCAAGGAAGGAATAGTGGTGAACCAGCGACAGGGTCATGGGCGGCCAAGGCTCATTGATTCACGGGGGAAGCGAAGGCTGGCCCGTGTGGTCCGATCAAACAGACGAGCTACTGTAGCTCAATTTTCTCATGAAGTTAATGCTGTTTCTGATAGAAAGGTGTCAGAATACACAGTGTTGCGTATGGGGCTGCATAGCCGCAGACCAGTCAGGGTGCCCTTGCTGACCCCTGTCCACTGCCAAAAGTGGGCACATGAGCAACAGAACTGGACCACAGAGCAATGAAAGATCATAATGTTATGCCTATTATCGGTGTATGTCATTACATTTATGCCTGTCCTGAAAATATTTAACTTAGAAAGAATAGTAATAGTAACAGCTGATCATATATAGGCAAAATGTCCTATAAAAGGGCACCCCTCAGAATAAAAAAAGCTTGTTCTAAAAGATTGACTGGAGTCCAGAGACTAATATGTGGAGTCTGTATCTCATGTGAGCATCATTTTAAGGATATTTCTTAACATTTATGTTAATTTCTTCATATGTAAAACTATTCCAAGTAGAAAAACTAAAAGCACCTTTAAGTTTACATTGTGAAAATATGCTCTAAGGTCTGCACTTTAAACATGAAAATTGCTTTTAGTATTTCTAAGAATATTGATGCTTGGGAAACCACATAAACATATAGTATATCTAGTACAGTATAACTATAATAGATATAGTAAAACTAATAATAGAGTAGTAAAAACTTTCACTTTACATTTAGACCAGTAGATGTCAGTATAAAGTCCAAGACCACTGGAACAAATAAAATCGAGCAAACACGAAAACAAAAAAGCTTACTGAGTACAACTTTAAGTAGATCATAGAGTTTATCTTCATGTAGCTATGGATTAAAACCTTGATAGGAAGAACATTTAAATTTACATTTAAAGTTTGGAAAACTTGTTGACAAAGGATAGTTTCACTAACTACTTTTACTGACCACCATTGCTTAGATATGTTCCTTATATATTAAGGAAATGACTTGTTATACTTACATTTTGTGTGAATAGCATCATGTTTGAAAAGCATCTTTACACTTCAACATTTCTTACAGTAGTGTAAAGAAATACAGATGCTATTTATACTCATGCAAACAGTATCCACTCTACCACTTAAACTCAGAATAAATAGCCTTAGCTTTATTTTAAGTAATTCAACTTCAGTCATTGAAGTATAATTAGAGTCATGTGGAATAATAAATGAATGCTGCCAAACTAACTTAGCTCCATTTCACTTCAGTCAAACCATTTTTTTCCCTCTGGCATCTCTGGCAGCAACAAAACCATATTTCTGTTTCTCATAATCATATTTTTTTTTAGTCATTGAATTTTTCCTCTTTATTGAACAAAATAGTAGCTGTACAGATGGCGAGTATGGGAGCTGACACTCTAAAGTATAGTAATATATAACTAGGCTTAGGTTATTCCAAATATTGAAGCTAGAAAATACAGCCATATAGCTGCAAAGCGATAATGGTAATTCTGAGGGGGCAAATTTAAAAAACAGTGTTGGTGTTAGAGAGTCCAACCACCACCTTGAACATGATATGAATTTCTTGTGATGTAATGAAGACAAATTTTCGTTGTATGTTGTGATTAGTATTATGAAAACATAACATGGCCTTGGTGTCTGTGTGTGCTTGTTGATATGAATATTATTTACACAGAGCAAGGGGTAATGCTTACACCCGACTATGACCACAGTGAAAAGATTGACCCCTGCCAAGAATAACACAAATACGTAACCCAAGCTCATAATAATGACCTTGCTCTGACCTATTGTACAGCGGAACGGCAAAGTAATGTAGTGGACTATGTCTGTGGTAGGTGTAAGCTGTCCAGGAGATGTTTGCAATAGCACACAATAGCTGTGATGTCAAATCAGAGGAAAAATGTGTCTTTCTGTAGGAGAAGGAAATCATAAAAAACATGGGTAAGACATTCTATTGTTTGATATATGAACTTCCAAGACTCAGGCATTACCCAAGAGCCCCTGTGCAGATACATTCGTGACACTTGCTCTCTGAGATGGCTCCCTCAGCCCCTTTAAATCTGCTCTACATGTCACGAATGCTGATCAATCATAATCAAAGCTGTGATGCCGCCTTGTTCTTTTAAATAAACAGACAAATCTGACTTATCTTTATGTTAGAGTTAGAGATATGCTTAACTGTGCAAATTGCAGCAATAGAGTAAGTGTTCATTCCTTAGTGACAATGTATGTTTTTGTCAAACACATCTAAAAAATAAAAAAAAATAGATTAACTGTTTCTGTTCTGTTTAACCGTAAAGTGGATGTGTTTAAATGGACACTACTTGCATGGAATTCAGTATGATATTCAATAAATAAAAGGGCTAAATTAGGCTGCACAATATTGGAATTGCAATATGTTGTTTTTTGGTAATATATATATATATAGCGATATATTGCGATATTAAAAATTTATTAGCTCAATTTCAACATTCTAAAATGATGGGGGTGATTTTGTAGAGGAATAAATCTGCATAGAAAATAATAAACAAATTACAGGCATAGATAAATACAATAGAACAAAGATACAAATGAAATAAACAGTGCTTTTATTAATAAAATGACACTGCATGGACTTCACTGTATAAGTTGAATATAATCTTTGTTAAAGCTACAAAAGTGATTTTCTCTTCGTCTTTTGTTTGATTAACATTAATGACACAGACGGCAGAAGGTATATTAGGCTGCTGTCACTTTAAGACCTAAATGCGTGGATCCAAAATAATGATACGCATCCGTTTTCTTTCTTAATCATTTACATTCACTAGACATGTGTTTTACGAGGATAGACACTGAGATGGGCATTTTGGCAATTTTGTGTGAATGTGTCTTTTTTTAAGCACAAAAGCTCTGAATTGACAAATCTTTTGCGTCTTCTCATGCTTTAAACTTGCTTAAACCTACAGAGTTGTCATATTTCTCACATAGAGACATACTGCATAATAATGGAAACATTGCTCAGTAGGTGATTTGATGTCTGACAGTAATTGTCTTAAAATGTATTGAAGGTGGTGAAATTGTTCCAGAATTTGGAATTTTAGTGTGGCCGTTTGGAAAAAAGGGTGCTTTGAAAGATGAGTTTAGAGACAAAACATTTTGGGAGGATTTTACTCAACATGCCAAAGCACAGCATGCTGTCAGCATGCTCAAGCACTCACTGATAAGTCTCTTAATTCATTTTCTTTAAAGCAACCCTGATAAAAAATTCTACATAAACCCACTAGTTGGTTGTTGGACAACAAGGTTGAAGTCTCTCCATCCCCTCTTTCATTCATTCATTCATTCATTCATTCATTGAGAGCCCCTGCTCTGGAGTGTGTGAATCCTTGTTCTAAACGATTCCCTGCTGAAGGAAATCTCCTAATGAAGATGGACTACAACAGTTTTTTCACTCTGTCCCACAATTTCATGGCACTCTGTTGACTAATGAAGCAGAGATTCAGACATGATCGTCACCCCAGCCATTCAGCTTTTACAATACTGTTTGTTGTAGAAGCAAGAAAAGGAGACTGGGATGGAGCAGATGAGAGATGGTGTGAGAAAATAAAAGAAAGGCATTTAAAAGAAGGCTGAAAGTGGCTGCTCTCATCAAGCTGACCTTTTGTTTAGAGACAAACAGATTTAGAAAGAGAGAGAGAGAAAGTATGTGTGTTGGTGGACAAAAGAAAGGACTTGAATAGAGCAGCAGCTGATGCGGAGCTGCTAAAATGCACAGACATGCCTGAAAGAGACCACAGTAAAGCAGCTGAACATTTGTTTGGGATTTAACTAGACCTCAAACACACACACACACACACACACACACACACACACACACACACACACACACACACACACACACACACACACACACACACACACACAGACACACTCACACAGACACACACGCACACACCCACCCACCTCCCACAGAGATGCCCAGCCACTCCCTTAGATGACTCCATCTAACTGTCCACTCCATCACAGGTCCGCAGCAGCAGAACTCTCCTCTCCCATCATGAAGACTGCTGGGGGAAAAAACAAAAAGCAGCAGAGGAGCAGACATCAGCATCTCCACCAGGTCGGGATGGGGCGGTTCTCCAGTGTCTGGTGGTCTACCATGATGATGCTCTTCTTCTCTCTGCCCAAGGTGGACTGCATGAAGGAGAGTGTGCCAAGAGTTAAACTCGGCTACAAAGGTAAAATGTGTCCTTATGTGACTTGCAAACTTTATTTAACATTCTCTTTATTCCTAAAAGCTTTTAATTTGCTCTATGTTGACAATTTCTTTTTGGAATCATCTATTAAATCTTTTGTGTTTTGTTGAATTTCCATGTTTATTTTTAAACATCTGCTGGAACGTTAGTCATTTTTAAAGGATACATTTTGAAGTACTTTTTGGAGTGTGATGAGAGGTTTACAACTCACTTGTATGAGGTCAATATTTAGACTGCACATGTGACTGATTGAGTGTACATAAGGGATGTGCTGCATATCACAGTAGCAGTATGCAAGTTTTGTATATTGTATATACTGGGAACACACACACACACTTCGCTATCTAAATGATGATATGCTATAGAGGTCTATTGTTTTTATATGAAGCTAATTTTAATGGCTATAGTTCAAATAATTCCTTTGCATCTTTAGAATGATAATACTTTTGCTTTATGATTTTATGATTTTTTTTTTTCTATGTCTCCAGTTGTTCACAACAATTTGGCTTACTTCTAGAGACATTTTGTACTTAAACTATAGATAAGTTCAGATTCTAATTAATGGTGCTCAGACAATCATCACTGTTGCTCATGCAGTAGCATAGTTTTTGACTAGCATTCAATTACTTCTCAATGCCCTAGCAGCCACCCAGAACACCATAGCAAATAGATTGTAATGCTTTGGCAACAACCTACAACACCTTGCATTGTGGCAGCAGGTTTGTACAGATGAGCACCACTCATTAGGGAAAATTGGAGAAATTTGGATTATAATTCAAGCGTGGTTGCGCTTCACGTGATGTTGTAGTGCTGCGCCGTCACTGAAGTTTATGTATTTGCATGCATTTTTAAGCCATACCAGTTTAAACATTTAAGTAAAACATGAAAGAACTGTGAAAGAGAACTCTATCAATAGGCCTTTATCACAGCAGAATTGGTCACCGGAAGTGCTCGTCGAAGCAGTGT
This sequence comes from Paracanthobrama guichenoti, assembly GCA_018749465.1. Classification (NCBI taxonomy): domain Eukaryota; kingdom Metazoa; phylum Chordata; class Actinopteri; order Cypriniformes; family Gobionidae; genus Paracanthobrama; species Paracanthobrama guichenoti. The sequence continues at coordinate 5,951,548 of CM031960.1, read as the reverse complement.
ACTGATTCTTACGGTTATGTGCTTTAATCACCTAGTCCGCCTCTTAAAACGAACATCTGCAGGATGATTTCAACATTTTCAGAGACAGGAGAAGAGATATTCTGATGATTACTGTGTACAGAATTTTCCAAAATCATCCGAAGTTGTACAACCCGAATTCCGGAAATGTTGGGACGTAAATTTGAATAAAATGAAAACTAAAAGATTTTCAAATCACATGAGCCAATATTTTATTCACAATAGAACATAGATGTTCTATTGTGTTCAAACATAACAAATGTTTGAACAGAGAAATTTTACACCTTTGTCCACTAATTGAGCTCATTTCAAACTTGATGCCTGCTACAGGTCTCATAATAGTTTGGACAGGGGGCATGTGTAGCATCTCCTCTTCTTTTCAAAACAGTTTGGAGACTTCTGGGCATCAAGGTTATGAGTTTCTGGAGTGTTGGAATTTGTTCTCATTCTTGCCTGATATAGGTTTCCAGCTACTGAAGAGTTTGTGGTCGTCTTTGACGTATTTTTTATTTAATTATGCACCAAATGTTCTCTATAGATAAAAGATCAGCCCAATTCAGCACCCAGACTCTTCTACGACGAAGCCATACTGTTGTAATAGCTGCAGTATGTGGTTTTGCATTGTAATGGCCTTCCCTGTAATAGACGTCGTCTGGAGGGGAGCATATGTTGCTCTAAAACCTTTATATACCTTTTAGCATTCATAGTACCTTCCAAAACATGCAAGCTGCCCATACCGTATGCACTTATGCATCCCCATACCATCAGAGATGCTGGCTTTTGAACTGAATGCTGATAACACGCTGGAAGGTCTCCCTCTTCTTTAGCCCGGAGGACACGATGTCCGTGATTTCCTACAAGAATGTCAAATTTGCACTCGTCTGACCATAGAACGCTTTTCCACTTTGAAATAGTCCATTTTAAATGAGCCTTGACCCACAGGACACAACAGCGCTTCTGGACCATGTTCACATATGGCTTCCTTTTTGTATGATAGAGCTTTAGTTGGCAGATGTTACGGCGGATTGTGTTTACTGACAGTGGTTTCTGGAAGTATTCCTGGGCCCATTTAGTAATGAGTGATGCAGTGTCATCTGAGGGCCCGAAGACCACAGGCATCCAATAAAGGTCTTCGGTCTTGTTACAGACTTGATATTAATTAATTAGTTGCTAGATGTTCTCCCAGCTGAATCAAAATTTTCTTGCTTTTTCAGCCATTTGTTGCCCCTGTGCCAACTTTTATGAGAACTGTAGCAGGCATCAAGTTTGAAATGAGCTCAATTAGTGGATGGAAGTAAAATTTCTACATTTAAACATTTGTTATGTTATCTATGTTCTATTGTGAATAAAATATTGGCTCATGTCATTTGAAAGTTTTTTAGTTTTCATTTTATTAAAATTTTTAAAAAGTCCCAACTTTTCCGGACTTCGGGTTGTAGTTTTAATCCAACATAAACCGATCTGAGAAAGCCATGGCTTGTAAACATACAGGATTATTTCACCACACTGTGTCACAGCTCGTCTAAACTAGTGACCACAATTCTGCAGTCTGTGCGAGACCTAAAGAATAAGATCAAAATTAACATATTTATGTATTAAATACTTTAGTCATTATCTCACTATCATTTCACTATGTAATTCACACATTTATGCCAAAAATGTATATTCAAAGCAGTCGTGCTATTTTAACACTTTTCTTACAAAAATGAACCATGGTTTTACTACAAAAAAACAACAACAAAAAAACATAGTTGTAGTTAGATGTTGTAGTTGTAGACATAGATGTAACCATGGTAACTAAAAATCAACCATGGTTTTGCTAATCACAGTTTAACCATGGTATTTGTCGTAAAACTGTAATACAAATGATAATTTTCGCGAAAAAAAAACATGGTTGCTACATTTTTACTGTAATAAAAACACAAGGGTGTTTATCGGTCAAATTCATTTAACAATGTCAATTCAACAGGTATGAAATATGATCAGTAAAAGAAAAACACTGTTAATGAGAAGATGAGCGCTGGACTGCAGCAGGTTAGTTGGGAAATAAATGTATTTATTATTCAGAATGCACATTTGGAAGGGAAACATTTCAGCAAGTTGAAGATATGAGATGCAAACATCCTCAGTTTCGAAATGCATAGGCCTACTATGAAGGTATTCCCGTGTGTTATTTTAGAAAAAGGACCTTCATCCTACCGTATCAGTCTCACCTATGCTTTCCTCAATTATTTTTATGTCGGGAAATCGTGAAATCTGAGGTAAGGGTGTTGTTGTTTAAAATTAGAGCAGCTGGATATACTGCAGTAACACCGGCGAGAGGATTCAGCCATGATACACTGCTTCACTTACCGAATATAGGAAGTGCGATAAAGGCCTATTCGGTCTTAAGGTCCTTTCACACTGGATGCGATTTTGATGCGCGATGGTTTTATTTTTTGATCAGTTGTTTGTGTAATGAGTGCTTCCACACCTAACGCAAATGTGCTGCGGCAAAAAAACTACGTTTATTTTTTCCGCTTCAATGTTAATTTTTTCGCAACTCTTGCAACGACAGAAAAGGCTTCAGCCAATCACATACAAGGAAACAAAGATGACAAAATGTCCAATAGATGTCACTAGCTATTCAATCAACATTAACGTTTGCCAGGTATCGCATTTCTCACGAGATTACAGCTCCTGTGTAGTACATGCAAGTCGCTGTAGGCTACAGACAACGATAACATAACCTTTTGAGTTAAAACGTGTTTTTTTTTTCTAAACTTGATTGTGTCCGCGACTATGGAAAGCAATGTGTTTCCGTAAGTATGACTGTGGCACTTAAATGTTTACATTGTGACTCAACTGGAAACAGCGCTGGAAACACAGCTGCTCCGGATCGATTGTTTGATCGAAGTTTGTGGTTTGTCTAGTCAGATGCTGTGCTACCATCTCTGGAGGAGCTCCTCAAATTGTCCCACGGACATTCGAAAGTAAGTGCGGAACCGGCTATGATAAAGTTTTAGGTCCTGTACAAGATTAGCGTACTCCCCGTCTCTGTTCTTTAAGACTGGGTGCACCCAAAAACCTTCTCTTCGGTCTTTTAAAGGAAATGAAAAGCTCATCTTCACTGGATGATGAAGTGTCCATGTTTTCTCAGCTGTCAGCGCAAATGTTTTGGAATGTTGGAGTTCTGAAACATCATAGACGTCGCAAATTCGTGTCGCGGCTGATGTGAATGGTTTTGACGCAAACTATTTGCACATGAAATATTCACTTTTCCATTTCGCTTTTCTGTTATGTGTCCGGTGTGAAAGGGCCTTTAGAGTTGATGTTTTTTTTTTTTTTATTGCACTTAAAAGGTCAAATAAACACAAATATATGGCAAAATTATCATCTTGGCAAGTATTCACGTAAACACAGTAGATTCTTAACTGACTGGCACATGCATTAGGTCTTAACATTTTTAGCCGATTGTGTATAAAAAGCCGATTGGCTTTGTTTTTATTACTATTTACTTGTACTATTTACTATTTCAGTAAGCTTGAGAGCTTGTTTACTTGCGTTAGTTAGGTTAGTATTATTCTTTGCGGAGATATTGAAATTGGTCTCAAGAATTGTAACATTTCAGTGGTATCTAAAATGTTTATATCAACCTTATTTCAAGCCAAAATAACTATATTATGATATTGTTATCTTGAAATAAAAGGACTCTTATTGTGATTATGGTCATAACAGCCACCTCTTGTTATATCAGAAGTTCTAGGACAAAATATAATTTGTTTTATATCAACCTTATTTCAAGCCAAAATAACTATAATATGATACTATCTTGAAATAAAATGACTCTTGCCACCTCTTGCTAAGTCAGAAGTTCTATGAAAAAAAAAAAAAATTCATAATGAGAGGTTGCATACTGGGATTTTACCCAGTACCTCACTGTAACTGGCAGCATCTCTTGTGGTATTTGCTAACCACTGGTGCATGCTGTGAGCGCTCTCTCCCTCTACCTGTGGTTGTGTTTGATCGCTCGACTGCAGCTGCGGCTTCAAAGGTTTGATAAGTCAATAAGGCGTTAACGCTCTGATCTCAACAGTGATCCCACGAGCACAGCACATTTTAGCTTATCGCTGGGGTTACATTGACAACACGTAGCAGTGCCACACACTCAAACACACACATATTTAAGCTGTGTGTATAATTTGTGGGAGTTAAGGGCAAGATAAACGTACAATGCTATAAAGTGAGTGAGGCGTAAAAGAAACGTCTGTTAAAAGTAGCATGTCCATACTCATTTAAGTGCACTGACACATAGATTGTTAAAAGTCATGCATACTTTGTCCACAGTCGTAGACGCATGATATATCTGCACTGAGCTTTACAACATCAGTAGCGCCACTGATTAGATACCACGTTGTTCCAGAATGTGTTTTAGATAGTGCTGACAATTGATAAAGTGTCCCAGACATCAATGTTCTTTCTAACCAACAAGAAGTGATAAGTCTTTTCTCCATTTCTCACTTGATCCCTGCCTCAATTTGTCAAGTTAACTGAATACAGCGTTTGTTTTATGCCACTGAGAAAAATAAAATTTATAGCTCTCTAAAACTGACCCACAGCATGCCAGAACTACTGAAACAGACCCTCATCTATATCAGGAAACTCACGCTAATAAAAATATGAATGACTGTGGTGAGCCCTCTGTTTATTTTCAGTTTCTTTAGCATAAAATCCTTCATGCTGTGTGTCAGTTTGCCATATTTTAGTTGATGTGCTGAAGAGAATGTAATGTGAATGAGTGGAAAGAACAGACAGCTGCCTGGCTTATGCTAGAAATGATGCTTTGTGCATTGTCTGACCTCTGAAAAAAATGTCTTGACGTTTCTACAATAAAATGCTGTACAGTATGTTGGTTTTATGACCAATTTGAGATCTTTTTTCTGTTTGATTATGAAAATAATAATAATAATAATTAATGTATATATTGTTGTATATACTTACCAGACATGGAAACTCTCCGAGTCTTGGACTTGGAATCGAGTCGCACTTGTCGCAATTAATGAGTTAAGTAATACTTTGTGCGCTTTATTAGACATTTTGATATTTCAAAACACTGTTCCATTTTTAGCAATAATTCTTTCAGCTAGTTGTTGTAATTAACAAAGACTTGAGACTTGACTTGGGCTTGGACTTGGCCTTTAGAGACATGTCTGATACATACATTTTAAAATGCAAATAACTTAACATTTTATACTTTCCTTGGAATATATATCTAAACATTGTTTAAACCAGATACATTTAATGGGAACAACAACAAAACAATGGCAATGATAACTTGATTCTTAGTGAAAACAAATCTTAATATTGTACACAATTCCAATCTTGTTTTTAGGTAGGTTATTTATATTAGGATACTTTGCTGGAAAACAAAACGAAATGAAGACATCATCAGTCTTTTAAAGCTGTATGAGCTTGGCTTTAAAAGATTATCTAATCCTTTTAGTACAGTGAACAGGTCAGTTTGATCTTAAAACTTGCTGTTCCGCTCCATGTTTGGTCCTGTTGGAGAGGATGCAGAAGTACAGTCTTTCACAATCCATCATCTGTGCAGATGCTGTCATGAAAGCATCGGCACCGTTTCTGTATCATTGCACTCCTTTAAAGCGGAGTGTGTCATTATCCAGAAGTATACAGGACTGCATGCACGCCTCAAGGCTGGTCGACAATAGGTTCTTCTTGTTTTTCTCTGAAAGAAAGGTTAAAGGAGAACATCTGATCTGCATTAGATACATCTCATAATGTTCTCTGGAGTCAACTAAACAATATCCTTTCTGTCGTTAACATCACTCCCAGATGACAATGTCCAGTGAAACACATCAAAATATTATCTTCAGGTTGTGTAAATATTTCTATTAAAGGCAGACCCCCTCGGCAGGGGGGTCTTGAGTGTGGGTTATTGATTGTTTTATGAGTGGTATATTTTCTTGTGTTTGACATAAAGTGATGGTATAGACATGCATGAACGTGAAGCTGTGCAAACACAAAGCCTAATTTTGCAATAGGAAAACAGCAATTTAAGGACTCACGGTATAGTATACAATGAATTTATAACTATGTGGCTCCCAGTTGGCTGAGGCTCTCTAAACAGATGTAAAACAAGCAGGTCATAAATATAGTCATGCGTCTTCCTAATGCACTGTACACAGTTACACTAGTTTCCACTAGTTTGGCTCTCTTCCCAAACCACAGCCAGAATATTGATTACACCTAAGAGTGTAATCCTTTAGCGTCTGAGAAATCTTAAAAGAAGTCTTACTCTGTGACATTAGCTTGAACGCGGCCCAGTTTCTGGTGAATAGCTGGGGGTACCTTAATTTGTCAACCCCTCAAATTGTGCATTACTTCATAGGTTTGTATTTCACTCATCAACCTTTATGCTTTGCTGTTGCCTGAAGATAAATGATACATGTAGGGCTGAAACAGCTTGCAATGTAAAGGTTGAACTGTACAGCACTATGTAAAGATTGAACTGAATGGACAATACCTTCTTTATGTTTCCACAAGGAGTCTGTGTTTCTTATAAGAATAATTATTAAACCACCTGATCAGCAAACCGCAGAAGTGTAGCATTACACTACAAGCTTATAAAATGAGACCTATAAGAAAGAAGTTCTTATTGAAGTCATTTCACTCTGTGGCCATTTTGACAATTGCCTTTCTAGTCATGGAGAGTATAGCCCCTTTGTATTTGAATGGGAATGGACTAAAATTTCCAAAACTGTTTGCCAAGCTTACGTTTCAACATATATCAAATGTTCAAATCACAAATATAACTAGGATCTTCTACTGAATTGGGGAGCCTGGCCCGTCCTGTGAGTCGTTTTTTTTTTTTTTATCAATAGGTTATGGTTATCAAAAATTATAATTTTGTATATTATATACATAACTCCTGAATAAAAATAAAAACGTTGTTTGGTCTGATTTTTAGAAAAATAATTTTAACCGATTTGATTGGTTGGTCGATAGTGAGAGCGGAAATGTTTGAATGTTGCTGTGGTTCTGCTGTGATCTTTGTTTTGAACAATTTTTGCTGCTAAAACAGAACAAAAACAGTCAATATTGCGTCTAAATGTAAGTGACTTAATATGAATTACTTGTTTGGAAAGTGAACTGTCATAGAAATCAGTGTCACATTTTCAATCATGGACAATCAATCAATTCAGCACTCTTGGTTTTGTGATGTTGTTTAACTGTATCATATGTTATAACTATAAAAACTCCACATTTGGATTTTTTTACCACAGTATGTTTACTCTGTCTGCTGCGCATTATCCGCTGTCGATCGCCACTTTTATCGCGTTTTGGTGATTCTCTAGTTATTTTTTGTTATTGGCGTTTTAATCAGACTTGGCTACTTGTCTGGTCCAGCAAGTAAAATTCTCTTGCACCTTTAAAAAAACCACTTGTCCTGACATGGACAAGTGTTACTGTCGAGCCCTGCATGTGTTTTGACTGCTTCAGTAGGCTAGGTCCAATGCTTTCTGGCTCCCGTGTTATATCGCGTCAATGGAGTGGTACGTTAATTCTTCGTAGTTTCTTTTCCCAATTTAATTCTTAATATGCAATGAGGTTGATCTCATTTTTCTTGACAACCTTTGGTTTTTCTTCCACATCTGTTTTATGGAAGAAAGCAGTTCAAACATTCTGCTAAATGTATCCTTTGGTGTTCCATGTAGAATAAATCATATAGGTTTGGAACAACTTAAGGGTGAGTAAATTATTACAGTATTTTTTTAGGTTTTGCCACTCTAAAGCCAGGAGTTCTATTACTATAGCTGCAATATTGACTGCTGTGATTTCTCCCATACCTTTTTGTGGTTGTGTCCTCCTTATACTCTCTTTAATTCATAGAGTACTGTTATGAGTGGAAGTGAGGGCTTTATTCTCATGAGGGGTCCCGATAAAGCCCCATAGCTCCAGATAAATCTCTGTAGACCTCATTGCTAAGCGGGGATTTTTCAGCAGGGCTCTGACCTAATAGTGTTTGCAGAGTAGATTAGCATCAGCTAGTCAGGCATTAGCATGAATGGAGTTTTATTTTGGAGGGGATTTTTTGTCTTGTAAATATTGATCAGAAATGACCCATTCTCGATCCTGCACCCCAAATAATTAATAGTTAAGTCCTAAGATTTATTCAACTTCTTGATGCTCTAGACACCCCATGACCCAACCACAACAAGGATGTTTAAACAATATTTGCTTCCATGGCAGACAGCAGATGCAGAGAGGTAGTTGAAAATCTGGAGATATAAAGAATGACCGCCAAATGGTGTGAGTATATATGAAATTCAGAATTTAAGACAGAACAAAAAGAGGATCAGAAAAAATAAAGTAATCTACAGAACAGCTTTCAATAGTGTTTATGTGCACACTGCCAGATTTCCTTGCTTTGAGGCTACTGGCAGATGGTTATGTTTGAGTGCATGGAGAGCAGAACATAGGGTGGAGAAATTTTAGGACTCTGTCCAAGTCTACAAAGACTATGTGCTTTAGTCAAACATCATGACGTGTTTCAAAAATATCTCAAGAATTATGTATCCAGAGAGTTTGGTTTGTATGCACCAAAGAGAATATGAAGAAGGCTTAACAACGTCACCTTTAGAGAGTTTCCATCTCTCTTATGTTGGTGTTGATAGCTTGTAACTTTTAAGCCGATGTGTGTTATCGTGACAACTTTTGGCTTAACTTCATTGTATGTGCAAACACCAATCTCAACTGCATCTCAGCTGTTTAAGCTGTTAACTAGTATTCTTCTGCAAGAATAACAGAACGTGTCAGTGTCATTGCTCCCTCAGAGAGCACAAGAGGTGAAGTATGAAACGTACTTGCAAATGAACCAAGCTAATCTGCCTCTGTGTTGACACGTGAGAATTGATAGGTGGAGCAGTTAGATCCAGCTGAATTTTTATAGACAGCTCAGAGGCTCTTGGTTTATGTTTGGCAGGTGAAGTGAGGTTTTGTAGATGGGCGGATGTTAAAGAGAGGATAACACTTTAATCATGATGGAATCTGAGCACATAGATGACCGATAGCCCTGAGGTTATAGTTACGTAGATTATATTGAATATAGAGATAATGGAGCCTCTCAATACATTAGAAAAGTGAGATATTGGGTTGTTGGGTTTTCATGTTTTATGGGGACTTTTCATAGACAATGATTTTATACTGTAGAAACTGTATATTCTATCTTCTAACCCTACCTCTAAACCTACCCATCACAGACAACTTTATGCATTTTTACATTGTCAAAAAAACATCACTTGGTATGATTTATAAGCGGTTTTCCTAATGAGGAATTTCCGTCTAATTTCCTAATTTCCGTCTTCAGGACAAGGATTTAGGATTTTGCCATCTTTGTGGGGACATTTTTTCCCCATAGCATAATACCAGGACCACACACTCACATTCATGCTCCTCATGCATGCATAAATGCTCTTGCTCACACAAGTCAGTATTTTATTTTTGAGGTTTTGAATTTTGATGCACATTTTGCTGGAAGGAAAGTGGCTCAGCAGACTTACTAGAGTTCTCCATTATATGTTTCTTCTTTCAATTTTAACATTTCTTAGGAGAAATAAAAACAAAAACAAATAGAAACAAGACAGTTGTTGACATACCATACACATTCACATGCTCATTCACACATAAATGCTCTTATATGCATAATAGTCACAAATTTAATTTTTATGTTAATATTCTGATGCACATTTCTACATTTAATAACTTTTCTACTAAAATTGCTTATAGGAGAAATTAAAATAAAAAACAAATGACACAATTGTTGAATGTATAGGTTGAATGTGGTTTGGATAATTTACAGTAGTCTTAAACTAAAATAATTTAGAATTAGAATTAGTCAAGGATATGGTGAGAAATGTTTGAGTTCATATTTAAATCTCTGCTATTCTGAGGACAGTTTGAGACATTATTGAGATACCTTCTAAAACTCTAGAGGAGGCACATGAGAGATCATTTAGATTTTTTTATTGGATATTTAAGCAAAGTTTCCTGTAGGCCAATTGATCTTTTTGCTACTTAAATATCCTTCATGATTTTTATACAGTTTTATATATATTTTAAAACAAACTTGCATTAGTAAAGCTTCATTCATCATTCTGAATCTGTTTGTGCATACAGTACATACTTTTTGTTTATGTATGTGTATTTTTGTATTGATGACTCTCATTTTACTTCTCCAGAGCTGATCCATTCTAGAAGTGTGGTGCCATTTGTGGGTTCCAGCCAGGGACAGCAGTTTCAGACAGTACTTTTGGATGAGGAGAGAAGCCTATTACTGCTGGGAGCCAAAGATCACATTTACCTACTGGACCCAGACAACATCAATAAACACCCCAAAAGGGTACACACACACATCTTAAAGGGCTAACACCTGCAGACATCAGGTCTCAGAATAGGCACGTAAAGACTTCACACTATGTGTGGTCTGGGGCAGAACGTAGCAAATTTTTCTGCAGAAAAGCATTCACTCACTCTGACTGGTCTTTCAAGTCGAAAAGCAGCCTTGCATAATGTTTTCAATAGACGTGAGAGTTAGAATGACAAGCCAAGTGATCACTGATCATTATAAGCACGAAAATATTTTGTCAGAACATGAGTTTTGTTATTTAGAACATAGCACAGAATTATCATGCTGTCGTTGAAACATTAAAACTTAGCATCTTTTGCCAAACAGGTGCATGTTTTTATTGTGAGCAAATGTATTTTTCCTTTTTTATTTTGAAAACTCTTGACTTGTCGACTGGTGACACTCCTGTACTTGGACAACATAATCTGCGTCAAACTAAGTACAAATCAAAACTGTTTATACCTTTCTAATCTCACAAAAATGCTCTATAGCATGGTTTGAGGGTCTCCGGATCTGTTTAGCTTATGAATACATTTATGGTAGTAGGTGTTTGAATGCATTATTGTGTGTCTCTCTGCCATAAGAGGTCCTTTAGTAGACAGTTCTTTCACTGTCACATCTTGATATCCCCATAGCATCATCCTGCTGAGCTACTGAGCTGACCCTACCATTATCATACCTGTCAATAACTGTCTCCACAGTGGTCCCATGACAAGACCCTCACACATGCACACAAAATGCTTTTTTTTTTTTTCTCCTGTTTCTCACATACAGTATATGTAAAGACATATATATACAGCAATTTTCTGAGATATATATATATATATATATATATATATATATATTTTTTTTTTTTTTTAAGTGTATTTTAAAGTATGCCAAAATGTATTGCTAATTTACATAAATATATTTTTCAAGTTTTAGTTACTTATATTTCCTTGTATGTATTTCAATCTAAATATATTTAAATTGTCCAAAATGTGCTTTTTTCCCCTTAAAGTACATTTTGTCATATATTTTGCCATTTGAAAGAATATTTATTTTATATATTAAATATATTTTCTTAAAGGGATAGTTCACCCTGAAATGAAAATAAAGTCTTTTTACTCACTCTGCTGTTGTTCTAATGCCCTATGTCCTTCTAACTTTTTCAGACCTCAAAGCAGAAATTTTAAAAACAGTCCTGCACGCGCTCATTCCTATAATGGCCGTGAATAGCGACCAGGCTAAAAAATTACAAAAAGGATACAAAAGTATCATGCAAAGATACAGTGAGATTCGCACCATATATGGAAAGTGTTCAGGAGGCATACTATAAGGTTTTGTGAGAAAGAAACCTTATTATTCAGTCAAAATGCTGAGCTCGGCCGTTGCTCTGCGTGCGAGCCGTCAGCAGCAGCTCACGCTTACTATAACTCGCTCTGTTGTCATGGCACCCAGGATAAGCACGCGCACACACACGTACCATTTTGAGAAATCAGGCTCAATAGAAACAAACGCGACTCTCGTCTTTTCTGTAAGGTATATGATAAGAAATAATACAATAATACTAATAATAAAACCTCCTGAAGTGAATGTTGTGTACCGGTTGTCATGACAACATTGCGAGGGGCTGCTGAGTCAGTGCTGACAGCTTATACGCACTCACAGGAGCATGCACAGAGTAACGGCCAAGCTCAATATTTTGACTGAATAATACAGGTTCTTCCTCGCAAAACCTTATAGTATGCCTCCTGAACACTTCCGTGCATCTCACTGTATCATTGCGTGATACTATTGTATAATTTTTGTAATGTTTTAGCCTGGTCGCTATTCACTGCCATTATAGGAAGGCCATTATAGGCTTGTGCAGGATTATTTTAAAAATTTCTGCTTTTGAGGTCTGAAAAAGTTAGAAGGACATAGGGCATTGGAACAACAGCAGGGTGAGTAAAAGATGGGTGAACTATCCCTTTAAGTCGTGCTTTGTACAACATATATTTAGCATATAAACGATATGTTATGGGAAATATATATATATATTAAAAATATATATATATATATAAAAATTTAAATGCATGTTTACATAAGACATGCATTTGTGTGTTTATGACTCGTGTATGTTCATGCATTTTTTTCCAGTTGTATTTGGAGGCTACGTATAGAGCCCTTTTGTCTGTTTGTGGTAGGCACGACAATCTTCAAAGCGCCGTCATGTAAAGTCGTCTCACGAGCATGTGTAATCATGGATTGCATGTTACATATAGAGACAGCTCTTGGAGGTCAAGGTCAAAGGTCAGCCCTGTGTCGGCTAAGCATTTAAGCTTTTATAATACATGTGTGCAGAGACAAGGCCAGCAGCCCCTTCATCACTCTTTATCTGAACGTGATCCTCCCTCTCGTGAGCTTAACCCAGGAACCATGTTTGTACAGTATTTCATGTGTGCAGCTTTTCATCTGTTAAATACACAATGTTAAACTCTGTTTAAAATCCTACTTTCAGTCATGACATGATCTCATTCTAAATCAGAATTTTTGTATGGTTTACACTTCATGGTTGATTTACTTTTCTGTAACAATGCCATAAGGGGCAATTGTAAACACTTACTCTGACTATTTAAGTTGTAAGGTATTTGTTGCTACTTTTAATTGAAATTACTGTGTGTGGTCAAATGGATCAAATGTCCCATAACGCAAGTTTTCTGTGAGGTTTGTGTTTAGGGGTTTAGAGTTAGGTGATAGAATATACAGTTTGTACAGTATAAAAATCATTATGTATATGGAAAGTCCTTATACAACATGGAAACCCAACGTGTGTGTTTTTTACTTGCAGCTGAGCTGGCCCGCTCCAAGAGACAGGGTGGATATGTGTATACTTGCTGGCAAAAATCCTCTTGTAAGTATCAGTCAGAATATATGTCTGCTGAAAGAATATTTCAATACACAGACTCTAACTCAAACCTGTCTTGTAAAAGAGAGCGGTAAACTGTTTTGCATCAAGCTTCCACTACAGTTTTTTTTTTTTTTGTATTACTTTGTAATAATACTTTAAGCAAGGATGCATTAAACTGATCCAAAGTGACATTTAAACTTTCACAATGTTACAAAATATTTATATTTTAAATAAATGCTGTTCTTTTAAACTTTCTATTAACCAAAGAATTAAAATATATATAAATACATATATTTATTTTTGTGGAAAGGATACATATGTAACAATATTATCGTGCTTTCCTCCAAAATAAATTGAAAGGATCGTGTGACACTGAAGACTGAAATAATGATGCTGACAATGGACCCTTTTCACAGACTTATGACGCGTTTTAACGGTCATCAATATCGTAAATCCTGCAAAGTTTTTTGTATTTTCATTTTTTTTTATGTATGTACATTTAAAATTCACTGTTGTGTAGTTTTTCTTTTGCTATTTGAGCAAATGGACACACACACACACACACACACAAAAAATGTATGTATTCTCTTGTTCACCACTATAAAAGTTAACCCAACTATGACGACTTCTGCTATTGATCATTTTGTGAAAAGTTTTACTTGAAAAATTCTGGTTGTGGTATCTCTCTTAATAAAGACCACTTAATTAGACATTTTGCTATTTATTGCAATGACATTAATGCATTTTTTTATCTGTGATTTAAATAGCCACATACTTTTTGACGACACTGCACATGCTCATAATTTCTTTATTTCTCTGTCTGCCTCAGACCGAATGTGCTAATTTCGTAAGAGTTTTGCACAGCTATAACCGGACCCATGTCTACGCCTGTGGCACTGGAGCCTTCCACCCCATCTGTACTTTCTTAGAGGTCAAAGGTCACAAAGAGGCAAGAAATTAAATGACTGACTGCTTTCACACAGAGTATATTGAATTTAAGATTTTCTCTTTGACTAGTATTCTTGAAAGAGTTTTAAAGTTTTATTAAGTAATTTCTCCTGTATGGTAACTATTAATGATGAGCGTTTTGTGTTCAATGATTACAGGACAGCTGGCTGCACCTCCACAGCAACACTGTGGAATCTGGCCGAATGAAATGCCCTTTTGATCCACACCAGCCTTTTGCTTCAGTACTCACAGGTGAGAATGAATCAGATCTTCCTTCTCTTAAACATAAACCTGATGTAAAGAGCATTTTACTTTTTACACGTGATCGGATTTCACCGAAGAAAAATCTGGTTCGTCTGTTGTCTGTCAGACATTTTGTTTTTTTGCTTCAAGTTAAACCGACCCTTATGTTTCCAGTGGAGGACTGTGGAGAAATGTCACACCCTGTCAAGAGTACCAGCTGTGAACTTTCCAAAATGTCAATTTTTTTCTTGTGTTCCATTTTTGTGGGTTGTATTAAAGCCTGAATTTTTCCAGCTGAGCAAAGTTTGATTAATTACAGCCATTAGTCATTACAGGTCCTTCCTTCCTGAGAAGGCTTGAATTAGGAAAGTTTTAAATGAATAGTTTACTCAGGAGTGAACATTATGTCATTATTTACTCACCTTCATCTCATTCAAAGAGTTTTGAAGAAAATGTAGAACAAAACCAAATTGTGACAAGCTCCAAAAAGTCCCAAAAAAATCCAGTCATCCAGAAATAGAAAATTTAAGATAAAAATATTTATCGCTACTGCAGCTATCAAATCTAAAGTAATTGATGCAAATGAGAATTTTCACTTTTGGGTGAACTCTTTCAACAGTGTGGTGGAGTGTGTTTGTTTATTTACACTGACAGGCATAATCAACATGGAACAACTCTGGGTGAACACAGGGCACATTCTATGTCATAGAGATTTGTTCCAAACCACATGTATAGAAAGATGGGTGAAGTAGGGTGGATGCCTAAACACCAAATGATGATGATGATAGAAAACACTGAGTAATTCTAAAAACATAATCCATAAAACCCTCTTGGTTGTCATGGATACTGCGGAGATGGTAATTTGTGTATAGAACTTCAGATCTCTGTGCTTGTATATCACGTGTATGAGAAAAAGAGAACATGATGACGATAGCTGATGGTCAGCTGTTGTAACCGTGCCTGCAGCCTGACTGACTCGCAGCTCAATGTTTACACTGAGATGCTCCCTTTCTTTGTTTTCAGATCAATATCTCTACGCTGGCACAGCGTCTGATTTCCTGGGCAAGGACAGCACGTTTAGCCGCTCTCTTGGCCCGCCCCCAGACCAGCAGTACATTCGCACAGACATCTCTGAAGACTACTGGATCAACGGTCAGCTTTCCCCACCAGTCCAGTTTAATACACTCATACCAACACTCAGTGAATAGCATACAGACACATCTTAATGTGTCCCCTTAATTTTTAAAGGGATAGTTCACCCTGAAATGAAAATAAAGTCATCTTTTACTCATCCTACTGTTGTTCTAATGCCCTATGTCCTTCTATCTTTTTCGGACCTCAAAAGGAGATATTTTGAAAAACGTCCTGCACGCGCTCCTCCATATAATGGCAATGAATGGCGACCAGGCTAAAACATTACAAAAAGGATACAAAAGTATCATGCAAAGATACAGTGAGACGTGCACCATATATGGAAAGTGTTCAGGAGGCATACTATACAGTTTTATGTGAAAGAAACCTTATTATTCAGTCAAAATACTGAGCTTGTGAGACTGAATGATAAGGTTTCTTTCACGCAAAACTTTATAGTATGCCTCCTGAACACTTTCCATATATGGCGCATGTCTCACTGTAACATTGTGTGATACTTTTGTATCCTTTTTATATAGAGTCGATGAGTTAAATCATTCAACAGAAAGGAATGAAATGACTCTCTCCTCTCCTCTCCTCTCCTCTCCTCTCTCTCTCTCCTCCTCTCCTCTCTCTCTCCTCCTCTCCTCTCCTCTCCTCTCCTCTCTCTCCTCCTCTCTCCTCTCCTCTCTCTCCTCTCCTCCTCCTCTCCTCTCCTCTCCTCTCTCCTCTCCTCTCCTCTCTCTCTCCTCTCCTCTCCTCTCAGTCATTTGCAGAGAGTCCAATATAATACAGTCTTTGTCTAGTCATCTAGTTAATGACTGTCTTTCTTCCACCTTTGATTTTCCTTCTGAATGTTAGAGCTCTTCTAGTGGCTGATGCAATTTAATGGAGTTTAAACCCACACAGTCTATTTTCCAACCCTAAACACTCATTAACGGTCTGCTGTGAGTCCAAAAGGAAATGCCTAGCATTTACACTAAACAGTAGGATACAGTTTTGTCTTTATACTCTCTCACACACAAACAATGGATAAAAAAACTGGGTCTTTGCTGTTTTAATAGGCTTCCACACTTTCTTATAAGGGGATTGTTGGATTAGCATCAGATATAAATTAAAGCTGACCAGCTTTTCTCTCTCTTGTCCATAGAGGGCAAGTTTATTTCTGCCCATCCCATCGCGGACACATACAACCCTGACGATGACAAGATTTACTTCTTTTTCCGTGAGGCATCCCGTGATGGGAGCACTGCGGACAAGAGCGTGCTGTCTCGCGTCGCCCGGATCTGCCGGGTAAGTCCTGTCCTCACGCTGCCTGATCAGAGACAAACTCACCTCACCTCATCGCTCTGATCCTTCTTCAGGACATACGATTAAATGTGCTTCCCCTGGGAGGGGAGGCTTCCTGGTACGTTTCCCTTGATGTGATCTGCTGAAAGCGGACCAAACCACTGTTGTCAGGCAGGGTAAATCATAGCGGAGGTCTGGCTATGTAATTGCCACCTAAGTTCATGATGACAGTGGAAGTCCCTTGTGAAAGGAAATAAGTGTGCTAAGTGACTCCATTGTGTTCCGCCCATCCCTTAACATCAGTTCACTATGAAGGCTGGGGGCATTACACTAATACCATCCATAAAGAAGTCAAAGTTATATTTGATGTCATCTGAAATGAACAATGCGGAACAACATCTCAAACATCACACTGACCACAAATTCGTAATTTTTACTCCTTTGAAGGGCACTGTGGGAAGTGAACTTCATTACCAAGGTCATTCCTATAGAAAGTGAGCAATTGAATCCCTTCAGAAGGGTGTCTTCCACAAGGTCATCATCAAAGAATACAGAAGATGGAAGTATTTTTGCTGTTTGCGCCATGGTGACAAATCCTCAACAAAACCTTAAGTTTAATCTAATATTATTAGCTAAATTTAACATTGTTTCGAGGTTTTAAACCCTCAGTTCCTCTCATGTACCCAAGGACAATGTTAGATAAGTGTGTTTTTAACTGAAAAAAACAGATACAGATTCTCTCATTCTGTTTTTAATTTTTAATTTATGAAGTTTAATAATGTATAGTCAATTGATTATTATCATAAAATATTACTGTAAAATAGTATTATACTGCTTACAACCGCTTACCAAAATAAATGGACATTAAATATTGTTTTGAGTTAACATTAGTGTTATATGAGAGAAGAACAAGACCAATAAAATGGAGACCAAATTGAATTTCATGCTATAGAACCCAGACCAAAAACAATGAAATATTGCTTTTGATCTGGGTACTTTTAAATGTCATTAAAATAGAGAATTAAATCTTAAGTGTAACTTTATTTTGGTCAAATAAAAGCCTCAAGTTAATATAACTTAATATGTTGAAAACATTTTATTGCAGACTGCTACAATTGACCAATCAGAATCAAAGATTGTAGAGAGCTGTGTAGTGATTTAAAGCAATTGTCCGTGCAAGTCAGCTGTCAACCTGCAATTATAAAAAGTCGATGATTTAAAGCAGTTTCTTTAATGCTGTAGACTCATCCTCCCGGGCTGTATACTATAAAAATTCCAAGCTCTATTGCAAAATTCTTGGTTCTAAGCGGGCGGGTTTTTATAGTTTTAGGAGTGAGCTGTAAAGCTATCTGAGGCCAGATTCCTCACTGGATAACTGGCTTAACACTAGAGAGGGCATCTTTGAAGATTAAAGAATTTGGAAAACGCCACTCCTAAACCTCTTTTACGTCTTTGCCCCCCTTTTTCTCAAGTGTGTGTGTGTTATTCAGCTGGGATAATGGTAGAGGAGGAATATGTTTGCTGCTTTAAGTGGGTGTAGGTGAAATCATTGGAGTCCTTTGATTAAACCCTTCTGGCTATAATGAGGAGATTCATTTAAGTGTTCTCAGCATGTCTTCTCATTCTAAGACCTCTCAGTGCTCTATTGTGCATCTAAAGACATAAACCTGCTCTTGGAGTATTCATGGAGAGGGTCGTTATATTCCCATTATAAACTCGCCTCACTCGCTCTTCTCGATTTCTCAAACTCTCTTTCTTTGTCTGTCTCTCTTGTGTGCGTGTTCGTGTGCCTCTTAAGTTTGTGTGTAACTGAGGGGTTTGTGGTGTTCTGTAGTCGCATGCTTAATTAAATAAGCTGCTCTAATCAGAAGCAAATGCTGGTTTTACATTTTTATTGTAAGGCCTATAACTAAACTGATTTAAATTATAAACATATGCTTTCATAACAACAACATTAACTGACCCTATATGCGTGTGTTTGCTTCCAGAATGATGTTGGGGGTTTGAGAAGTCTTACCAACAAGTGGACAACATTCCTCAAAGCAAGACTTGTGTGCTCCATTCCTGGACCAGATGGAGTGGACACACACTTTGATGAGCTCCGTGAGTGATGTGTTTTCTGTTCCTGCTCCCTCTCACAAACACATATTTCAGTTTTATCATAGTTCTTGGCATTTAAAAAGATGTTAATTGTGTATTTGTGTGCGTGTGTGTTACAGAGGACATCTTTCTCCTCCCAAGCAGAGATGAAAGAAATCCAATGGTGTATGGAGTGTTCACCACCACCAGGTGAGAACCAGGTCCTACTGTACTGTGACCGTATCAGTATTTCATTGCTTTTTTTCTGGGTACTGTAGCTTGAACTCCATTTTTAAACGTGTTGATGTGCTATAAACTAAGTTTAAATATATTTTATAGATTAACAAAGCAATTAAAAGTATGGTGATTTGTATAAAGTTGCCCATTTGTAATGTGAAATTCTTTTTTACTGTGGCATTCAGCTTCTTTAATTTTTGTAACATGTTTTTGGGGGTCAGTTCTATCTTTAAAGGATCGGCGGTGTGTGTCTATAACATGGAAGACATCCGTGCGGTGTTTAATGGACCGTATGCTCATAAAGAGGGACCAGACCATCGCTGGGTGGAATATGAAGGCAGAATCCCCTACCCACGACCGGGCACTGTTAGTAACACTCTTAACACTTCTATTGTTTTTATGGCCCCTCTTTCAGTCACTGACACTTTGAGGAGTTTTATACATTACCACTAGAGGGAGACATAACACAAAATATACCTTTTACCTTACATATTTCAAAACAGCGTAACACAAATGATAATACCAAAGGCAGTTACATAATTTTATATGAGTGCATATTTGTTATTACTTCCAGAAATGTTTGCTGTTATATATTCTAAATGAATAACTATAAATCTTATTTTCTTTCGTAGTGCCCCAGTCTGACATATGATCCTCATATAAAAACGACTAAAGACTTTCCAGATGAAGTCATCAGTTTTATACGATTGCACCCACTCATGTACCGCTCCGTGCACCCAATGACAGGCCGACCAATTTTCACTCGTATCAATACAGAGTACCGGCTCACTCGGATTGTAGTAGACCGTGTGGCAGCTGAGGACGGACAGTATGCTGTTATGTTCTTGGGCACAGGTAAGAAAGACTACACATGTTATTAGGGATATGTAAAAAAACACATATGATGGTGTATTTTGGGAAAAAA
Source organism: Paracanthobrama guichenoti (assembly GCA_018749465.1). NCBI lineage: Eukaryota > Metazoa > Chordata > Actinopteri > Cypriniformes > Gobionidae > Paracanthobrama > Paracanthobrama guichenoti. The sequence goes on along the minus strand of CM031960.1, from coordinate 5,931,400 downwards.
GAGGAAATAATTTAAAAACGTTTTAATGACCTAGTGAACTGTCTACAAAGACAGCATTTTGCCAAACATAGGCTTGTTCTATATACCTATAATGTTCAAATATGCAATAAAGGTTTGAAAACACTTTAAGATGGCCCTACATGAGCTTCAAAAGGTAAAAAATAAATAAAGAAACAAAATGAGCTTTTATTTTGATCAATCAGCAGATGGCAGTAGAGCTTATCTTTATAAAAGACAAACGTGTGCATGTTTGTCTGTACAGATATGGGATCAGTTTTGAAGGTTGTCAGCATCACTCAAGAAAACTGGTCCACTGAGGAAATCATCTTAGAAGAGCTTCAGGTGTTCAAGGTAAAAGTCACAAACATTCAAATATGAAGCATTTATGGATGAATGAAAAACAACACATTAATAAAACAAGTTCACAAGTTCAACCTATCATTGGTGCATTTCTTTATTTTTTCCTCTCAGAGTCCCTCACCCGTCCTCAACATGAAAATCTCCTCAAAGCAGGTAAGAACAGAACCTTTTCCTCAAAACAAATTAAATAAAATTACAAACAGCATTCATCAGCAAGCTATTTTTTATCTCAGAGGTTCCACAGGACTATTTGTCATGTTTTAGCTTCTGAAAGTCAAAGTTTCATTATAGTCTCATAATAGATGTGTTGGGGCCTTCATTGTTTTGTTCTGTTTTAAGTCTTGCAGTCTGTTTCTTCTGTTCTTGTGCCATTCCTTTCATTTTTTTCTTTACAATCTCGTTTGTCTAATCATCTCTTATTATCTTTTGGAGTTCATGGTTAGGTTGCATTTCACCCAAAAGCTTTTATCCTCTCTCTGCACAATTTCTTTTGTAACTATTTATTTTTTTAAGGCATTTTTTTATTTTAATAGCAGATGATAATAGAGTACAGATAATAATTTATATGGAAAAAGAAGTTATATGTTTGTAAAAGAAGAAAAAGAAGGACATTTACTTCTGCCTCTTAATTCTCTTTGGTAAATGCTAACACTTGAAACTATTAAATGGTTTAAAAAAAGATCCTGAACAGCATTTGCATTTACAAGGGTATATGGGAAGGTCTACTCTGACTGCCTCATGTAAGGAAAACAAGAGCACCACAACTTTCATTGTACTTATTGTTGTTGTGTTTGTTTCGTCACATGTACACATGCTTCTTTTTAGAGTTTGTTGGACCAAAAAAGACAACTCTATTAGAGGGATTGCTCCAGTAAGCACTTTTTTGTCATTGCACCTGGTTTAGTACTTTGTGTGTTTGTGTGTGTGTGTGCAGCAGCAGCTGTTTGTTGGAGGAAGCGACGGGTTAGTGCAGGTGTCCCTGCACAGGTGCCATATTTATGGGCAGGGCTGTGCAGAATGCTGCCTGGCTAGAGACCCCTACTGCGCTTGGGACGGCACCCAGTGCTCCAGATACATTCCAGCCTCTAAGAGGTAACACACAAACACACGTGCACATGAACTGATAAAGTCATTGTCCCAAAGATGAGTCGATGCAAAGCCTTGACATTGATTCACAGAGTCAGCACTTCTGTTTAACGGTCTTATCGGTACACGCAAAACTGCAACACCACATGTATCCTATGATATCCCAGAGATGTGCACCGTGTGCAGTTTGTTGCTCTGAGGTGTTTGGGATAGCAGAAAGTTAAAAGAGAGAGAGGGCCTTTTGGTGCCCTCTTTCTGACCTACTTCTCCTGGGTGAGTTGTTTCCTGGAGTTCAGCACAGAGAAGAAAATGATAAATATTTGATTTTTCCTGTGCCATAGGGTGTAGTGGGACTGGACTGGACAGGCAAATTGATTAAAGTTGCTTTGTTGTTGAGATGATGTATGTGAGCTGCCAGAGAAGTTTTCTTGCCCTTTCTCTCCCTGGCTCTCCGGTCCGCCACTGACGCAAGGAGGCCAGGTCAGTCCTGCAGAGAGAAAGAGCGAGAGAGAGGGGAGACACACAGAGAGAGGAATTTTTGTTTGTTTTGGAGATTGTTTGGATGTCAGATGGCTCTGTTTGAAATACACTTTGCAGCTTCATTAAGATTCAAATCTGTCATTGAAGTCTGTTTTATTACAGACAGAGCTGAGGGTGTTTTCATTAAAATCATGGCGTCACTGCTTTTGTGTTTGAAATGAAATAAAATGCATAGCATGACAGTAGTCTTAATGTTTGTTTTCTTGCTCTGAAGATTAAACTTTAGATTAGTCAGTAATGCTTTTTTCACTTTCACTCTAGTATGTAAGCTCTCTGTTGCCGTGGTTATAATCAGTGTTGGGAGTAACTTGACTTGTCTTGCCAATAATTGCTTTACTCATTTGCGGTGATGCATGTTGCAGTAGCGCCGTCATCTGACTACAACACATACAGATTATATAACCATCTGCGGCGAAGGAACGATCACTGCTGCTGGACAATAAATAGGTCTAAAAAGTTGTTTATTGTGTTTGACTGTTCAGTACTGTTCATATTTAAATTTAAAAAGCAGACATAAAAGTAACCTAAAAGTTACTTTCCCTAGTACTTTTGATATACAGTAATTGGTAAAGTAATTCAATTACTTTTAAAAGAAGTAACTAGTAACTAACTAATTACAAATTTTCAGTAACTTGCCCAACACTGGTTATATTTTTTTTGCAGCATTGTTTCTCAACTGGTGGGTCTTTTGGGTTGCGGAGTGTGTAGTCTAAGAAACAACAACAGCAACATAATTCTGTATTTTTCTATGTTGACACTTCTGTTAGACAGTTTAAGTAAAGAGTGTCTGAAAAAAAAAAAATGCATTGTCCTGATTCAGTATCTGCTGTTTTCAAGGTTATGCTTTGTTTAGTTTGATTTTCATGGACTCTTAAGGTGATGATACACGGGGCAACTTTTTTAGCAATGTTGCCGTCAACAGGCAACCAGGTGAGACACAGGGCCCACGACTGATCTAAAGTATCCAGATATCCTGTGTATCATCACCTTGAGTTTGTCTTTCTTCAGTTACCTGTTTCCTTTGTTCTAGTTTCCCTCCAGTCATTAGTTGTCATGGACATTCATTAACAAGCACACCTGTCTGTATTTACTAACCCGATTCCAAAAATGTTGGGACACTGTACAAATTATGAATAAAAAAGGAATGCAATAATTTACAAATCTCATAAACTTATAATTGATTCACAATAGAATATAGGTAACATCAAATGTTGAAAGTGCGACATTTTGAAATGTCATGCCAAATATTGGCTCATTTTGGATTTCATGAGAGCTACACATTCCAAAAGAGTTGGGACAGGTAGCAATAAGAGGCCGGAAAAGTTAAATGTACATATAAGGAACAGCTGGAGGACCAATTTGCAACTTATTAGGTCAATTGGCAACATGATTGGGTATAAAAAGAGCCTCTCAGAGTGGCAGTGTCTCTCAGAAGTCAAGATGGGCAGAGGATCACCAATTCCCCCAATGCTGTGGCCAAAAACCGAAAACCATACTGGATGCCCGTGATCTTCGGGCCCTTAGACGGCACTGCATCACATACAGGAATGCTACTGTAATGGAAATCACAACATGGGCTCAGGAATACTTCCAGAAAACATTGTCGGTGAACACAATCCACCGTGCCATTCGCCGTTGCCGGCTAAAACTCTATAGGTCAAAACAGAAGCCATATCTAAACATGATCCAGAAGCGCAGGCGTTTTCTCTGGGCCAAGGCTCATTTAAAATGGACTGTGGCAAAGTGGAAAACTGTTCTGTGGTCAGACCAATCAAAATTTGAAGTTCTTTTTGGAAAACTGGGACGCCATGTCATCCGGACTAAAGAGGACAAGGACAACCCCAAGTTGTTCAGCGCTCAGTTCAGAAGCCTGCATCTCTGATGGGATGGGGTTGCATGAGTGCATGTGGCATGGGCAGTACACATCTCAGAAGCCTGCACCATCAATGCTGAAAGGTATATCCAAGTTCTAGAACAACATATGCTCCCATCCAGACGTCGTCTCAGGGAAGACCTTGTCCGTAGAAGAAGGATCCAGGTACTGAAATGGCCAGCCTGCAGTCCAGATCTTTCACCCATAGAAAACATTTGGAGCATCATAAAGAGGAAGATGCGACAAAGAAGACATAAGGCAGCTTGAGCAACTACAGCCTGTATTAGACAAGAAGGACAACATTCCATCAATGCTGAGCAAGTCTCCTCAGTCCCCAGACGTTGCAGACTGTTATAGAAGAGGTTGCAACATGGGAAATGTCCATCCGTTATCCAGACGGAATCTAACGGCCTGGTCGACTTCTGCTCGTCTTCTCAGCACTTCTGAAGATTCCTTAATTTATGACCATCGAATTTTAAATCTGATCATGACAATGCCAACACTTTGACATTTGTTACATTTGTAACTTAACAGCTGATCATACTGTGATTTAATTTAGATCTTTGACAACATTCAAATACTGCTCCTCCTCCATGGGCCGGAATCGCATTTCAGAAGATATTACAGAGATCCAGGTACTGAAATGGCCTTTAAGTGAGTCCAAATGCTTACTCATCCAGAAAGTGTCTTTAGCACGAAAGCTGCAACTTGTTAAAACAGTGACAGTCAGAAATCAGATTGCCCTCATGCTTAGCGCCATGCTCCGGTCATGGGGTCCTCGGTAGAATCTGCCCTGACAGAAAGATTTAGAAACTCCTACAAAACTCCTCATGCGACACTACTTGAGTAATGATTTATGAAAAATACAGAATAAATCAAGATTAACATTTATTTTGGCCAGACAGAACTTAAAGAACATAATTAAACATGAATCCATGGTACACAACTTTCAGCATAAAATATTAAGTAATATGAAAATAGTTTCAAAGAGTCATATCTGGCACAATACATACAGCGTGTGTGAGTGTCTCTTATGACACTGACACAACAACAGAATATTCCCCTACCCTTCCTTAAATACCCAGACCAGAACAAAGGGTTGTAACTATTTGCAACACAAACACTAGTTTGGGGGAGAAGTCTGGAGAGACCACTCAAAAAAGAGAACACAATTCTCATATGTTTCAATCTTTCTAACCCTATCAGTGACTTCAGTGATGTTGAGACCATTTTAAAGAAGAGGGGTTAAAAAGACACCAGACATGAAAGGGATAAAACAATAGATTCACAAGATAAACATATGGCCTTATCTGCATTCTTTTTTGAGTCATGTGGGGAAAGGGAGGTAGAGAGGGGAAATTTTGGTCAGGGCGGTGTCCAAGTTTAAAATGATATCATTTCAGATTGAGTTTAAACATGTTGATATGTCATCTATGTTGTATGTTGTATTCTGAATAAAATATTGAAATTTGAAACTTCCACATCATTGCATTCTTTTTTTATTCACAATTTGTACAGTGTCCCAACTTTTTTGGAATCGGGTTTGTAGTTCATCACCATGTCTATTTAAGTTCCCCATTTCCTTTCAGTCATTGTCCAGTATTGTTTGTGCCATGCTCACTGTTTTGTTTGAGTTTCCCCAGATTTAGCTTGCCTGTATTTACTTTGTTTAAATAAAGAACTCTTTTACTGTGTTGTACAACAGCATTCTTCTTCATCATACTACACGTTACAGCTGTCATATAAGATGTTAATGACTAACATAAGAGGCTAAATGTTAGTCATTATTTTAATGTTATTGTCTTAACTTGTTACAAAATAAAAACTTTCCTGTCCTGTCAGCCGTTATACTGTGCTTGCGGTGCATGCTGTATATCACTTCATTATAAATAAGGCGCAAAAGAAATTGCAAGCATGCAATGTCGTAGTTGTGCTGTCAGTTAGTAGGTCATGAAATTAAAAAAGTACCAAAAAAAGCTGGGAAGGATTTGCATGCAGTTATGATGTTTCCATGTTTCATTAACAGTTTATGTTAGCATTGTGTATTTACCTTGGTAACTTGTTTCCAGAACCCCTAATGGCACTTTATTTTCACTTTGTTATTTTGTATACTTTTAAATGACTGGTAGCTCATATATTCGTACAATGTATGTGTATGTTTAAAATGATCACAAATTATGATCATTTGATGTTAAATAAATGTAATATAATTTGTATTTATATAACATTTTGTGCTGGTTCTCGAATCCGATTGGCTGAGAGCGTTATTCAGCCGTGCAATATTTTCCCAGTATCTAAAATTGGGTTGCGGCTTAATGACCATGGAGAAATGTGGGTCCGATGGAATGGATGTTTTAAATTTTTGTTGCATTCTGTATATGAAAATGTATAAATTGTCCAGTTACATTTGAATATAAATGAATTGACAATGTTAAAAACTTAAGTTGAATTTGCTCTTTAAATGTTTTGGTTGTTCAAGGAGTCTGAAATTTAATCTAAATGAATCTGAATCTAAATAAAAGGCTTTTTTCATGTGTGCTTACAGGAGGGCCAGAAGGCAGGACATCAAACATGGAGATCCATCCAGCCATTGTTGGGACACAGAGGATGGTAAGGAGGCATATGAGGGTGTGTGTGAGTGAGTGAGTGTGTGGTGTGGGGTGGGGCAGGGGTTCAGGTAAACCCTATGTTGTAGGGACAAAAGATCTGAAAGTTTTCTATGATGGGTAGAGTTTGGGTAGGTATAGGGTTAGGGGATAGAATATACAGTTCGTACTGTATAAAAATCATTATGTCTATGGAAAGTTGCCATAAAACATGAAAACCCAACGTGTGTGTGTGTGTGTGTGCGTCCCACATATGGAGCATAAAAGCACTAAAAGCTCTGTTTTGTTTTAAGATGCCGCATTGTCCTGTGGGGCTCAACTAATGGACAATGCTAACCCAAAAAATGCCTTTACTGTCTTTCTTATATACTGATTGCGCTCTCTCTCTCTCTCTCTCTCTCTCTCTCTCTCTCTCTGGCAGTGTTTGGGAGGAATGTCGAGGAAAAGGTGTTGTACGGAGTGGAGAGTAACTCCTCTTTTCTTGAGTGCGTTTCTAAATCCCAGCAGGCCTTGATCCGCTGGTTCATACTGAAGCCAGGAACGGACCACCACCAAGAGGTATCTCCAACATACATCTGCCTCACTCACCTGTGTGTATGTGTGTGTGTGTGCGTGTGAGATTCACCCACTTTCCAAGTTGTATCTAGCATGACAGTTGTTAAGTAGTTAGTTACACTACAAAATTAAAAATCTTATTTATTTTTTATTTAATTTAACTATCTGCATAAATATTAAACAAATTGTCATTTAATTCTGCAATTATAACATAGAATATATTTGACACAAAATCATCTAAATAGTGATAGCAAAAAATTTGCATAAGGAATAGCAGCATGTAACTAAATATTTTGCTACAAATGAAAGCAGTGCATGGGGTCATGCAAATTAAATGTTGAATAATTTATTTTGACAGTGAATTGCTTGTTAACATAAACTGCAATCAAACTGATTCACCAAAATAAATAGTACCATAAAATGTGGTAGTGCAGTGTTTTAAACATAATTAGTAATGTATAGCCTGGGTGTATTCCAGTCATATTTTCTCTTTCATAACAATGCCTTTTGAGATCACAGGCTTTTTATGATTGGAAACACTCCAGAAATAGATTTACAGTAACTCTCAACCCCCTGATGCTTAGAAAAGTAGATGTTGCATAATTCTGAAGATCATATTTCTAAACAATGTGTTGTAACAGAGAGACAGAGAACTCTAACAGTTCTGTTGGTAATCGTGAAAATGGCCTGGGGCTCAGAAAACTAAGGGAACACAAACATGGAGATACACAACACAGCAGAACTGTCAAGAAGTGACCTTTACTGGTGGATTCATCTTGCTCTCTTTCAATGTTTTACACCTACACATTTAATCTCATCTCATCTTCACTTCTGTCTACTGGGTGTCCTTTTTTACTTTAGAAATGCATACAAATACACTCATCTTTCAGATATTTCTTAAACTCTCTGATGGAGTGTATTTATGCTATCTAAGATAGACTAAGATAGAGATACTCCATTTGTTTATTTGAGTCACTGTTTTGTGCAGCGTGAGTCTATTCAAGTGTGTAGTAATAGGTCTATGTGTGTTGTGGATGAAAGTTCATAGTGCAGATACAGAGGTCATTTTAACCTTGTGCCGTGTGTGTCCCTCATCTTTATTAGCTGTGATGAATAGACAGGGGCCAAGACCTGACTCTGGAGTGGTAGATCAGCATATCCTTCTATTGATCCATCTCCACAACAATTAATCCCAACAGGAGTGTGTGTGTGTGTGTGTGTGTGTGTGTGTGTGTGTGTGTGTGTGTGTGTGTGTGTGTGTGTGTGTGTGTGTGAGAGAGAGAGAGAGAGAGAGAGAGAGAGAGAGAGAGAGAGAGAGAGAGAGAGAGTTGAAGACACATTTGGGGAGGCATGACAGCAGAAGGTCAAATCACAGCACAAATGTCACAGGATAGATGCAATTCTAGAAGAAACATGCAGTTTCCTGCTTTTGGAAATATCCCGCAGTCCCAAGTCTCAAGTAAACATTAGTCTTGCTATGATGCATTCATTTTATTTTAGTTTCCCTTCCTGCTTTTCTTTTCCTCCTTTCCTTCTCCCATCTTTCCCACAGCACAAAACAACTCCCTACCGCCCAGCTGCCCAAAACACCTGCAACACACAATCTCACATGTGTGGTGCAATCTTAAAACTTCACCCCACACTTCACCTCGTAAAAGACAACACTGAATGATAGAAAAGAAAACAGGGCTTGCGTGTTTGTGTGAATGTTTATCGAATCAGAGAAAAACAATATCTGGTTGCAATAACAGAATGGATGCTTCATATCCCACATAGCTGAGAACACAACAACTATGGGATGGGAATGGATGGTTCCAATTCTGATTTTGGTTCCTTAACAATTTCGTGAAAACAAGTTGTCTTTAAAAAAGGCAAGCCTAAACTTACACCTTGAATTGATTTTTGTCTAAAGCCATGCGAAGGCAGCAAAAAAAAAAAAAAAAAAAAAAAAAAAAAAAGTGTATATATATATATATGTACCATTTGCATTACACAGTTTTAACATAAACTATTAAATTCGAATATGTGATGCATATTTATATCAGTCATACATAAATAAAACAAGAAAAAGATGTATGCAATGGTACTAAAAAGCAAAATGTGTTTTACACAATAACTAGGTTTATATATTTACCATCAATAAGTCTAATTTATTATATGTGAACCAATCTCATACATTTTAACTAAATGAATTGCTTGTTCCACAGCTGGCCACATTTGAACCATGTTCATACTTTTTAATGGATTCAATTTGAATTTGAATTGCTGGTTTAAAAAAAAAAAAAACTTAATAAATAATACACTATACTAAGATTAATTTTTGAGTGCATAAGTGGCAAAGAGTTGCTTTTACACACATTTTAGTTAATTCTTGTGCAGGGCTGACATGAAAAAAGCGTGCATGCTGATTGTCATTACAACATCAATGCTTTAGACTTTAAAACCTCTGATAAGTATGCAGCATATTTTATTATGATGTTCCATACATGAAGGTGGAATAATCCAGACATCTGAGAACTATATGTAACAAAACATCATTAAAAGCCTTCCTGTATTATTTTATAAATCTGAAGTACCTGTTATCGATTCCCAGCACTAAACAGGACTTTTCTCACTCCCTATCATTCTCTTTTCACCCTTCACCCCTCTACCCTTTTCTCTATGCTCTTCACTACCCTCTTTTTACAACTAAATATAATGTCCCCGAGGATAGTGGGTCACCGGCAGGCCAGCTCATATTTGAGATGTGAGACAGATCCTGTGCTGAAGGTTCCAGACCCTTTTTTTTTTTTTTTTTTTTTTTTTTTTTTTTTTTCTAAACCCACAGCCTGACCCAGCAGTGTGTGGACGGGCCACAGAGAGACAGAGGCCTCATATCATAGTTTTAATGCCGTTGACCCAGCTTTTAGACCGATGCTGGGCTTAAACCTGCTTCTGTGATCAAAGGCCAGTTTCCTCCTGCCCCCAACCCCCAGTAAAACCTTCAGCGGCAGTTATACAGTGTGATATACTGCTGAGATACGAAACACAGACACAAATTCACTTCCAACAAACTCACACACCAGAACATCTCCATGACATACACACACGTTTCATCTTGACACTTATGTGCCCTTGGCCTTTATGTTTTAGTTCCAGCTGTCACAGGTGCTGTAGACAGTACAAAACCACCCTATTTCCTCTATTTCCTGACATGTTTCTGCAGGGTACGATTTATAGTCATACTCCAAATTTAAATTCCGATTCTAAAAAGTTGTTTAGTGCAATCATGACGATTGCATTTCCTTGAAGCATCTTTTAGATGGCAGAAAGATTAGCATAAGTCAATGCAGCAGTAAGCAGTTTGTGTGTGTTTTACAGGGATTTGGTATGCTTTGAAGCTTTCTTTCCCTCCTCTCTGTACTGCACAGCTGTATTGATTTAGTCCACGACTACAGCAGGAGAACTCAAAAACACAGATAACAGGAAAAAATGAAAGGGAGAGAAAGAATAGGCAGATAGGAACGGAAGGAAGGGAGGCGAATTGATGGAGAAACTGATATTGAAGAGTGCAAGGGCCAAAAAGGAATATTGACATGACTAAAGCTGGTGGAGATGATTGATTTGCAAAATAAATTGATATTTTGAATCCGTTTAAGTCTCTCATCCGTTTTTTTTTTTTTTTTTTATAATTCTGTTATATGAATTAATTGTCTAAATCGAAATCTGTGAAAATTCATCTGACATAATCAAGGTCTTATTTTGACTGACAGCATCAAACAATCAAACAAACACCCAGATTTATGCAACCAATAAAACTAAAACTAGACTGATTTATACAATTAAATCAAAAAGATATTAGTAGTATTTAGGGCCACACTTACACTATATTGCCAAAAGTTTTGGGACGTCTGCCTTTACATGCACATGAACATTAATGACATCCCATTCTTAATCCGTAGGGTTTAATATGGAGTTGGCCTACCTTTTGAAGCTATAACAGCTTCAACTCTTCTGGAAAGGCTTTCCACAAGGTTTAGGTTCTGTCGGGTTGAGGTGAGGACTCTGTGCAGGCCAGTCAAGTTCCTCTACACCAAACTCACTCATCCATGTCTTTATGGACCTTGCTTTGTGCACTAGTGTGCAGTCACGTTGGAACAGGAAGGGGCCATCCCCAAACTGTTCCCACAGAGAGCATAACATTGTCCAAAATGTCTTGGTGTGCTGAAGCATTAAGAGTTCTTTTCACTGGAACTAAGGGGCCAAGCCCAATCCCTGAAAAACAACCCCACACCATAATCCCCCTCCACCAAACTTTACACTTGGCACAATGCAGTCAGGCAAGTACCATTCTCCTGGTAACCGCCAAACCTAGACTCGTCCATTGGATTGCCAGACAGAGAAGTGTGATTCATCACTCCAGAGAACACGTCTCCACTGCTCTAGAGTCCAGTGGCGGCGTGCTTTACACCACTGCATCCGGCACTTTGCATTGCACTTGGTCATGTAAGGCTTGGATGCAGCTGCTCAGCCATGGAAACTCATTCCATGAAGCTCTCTACGCACTGTTCTTGAGCTAAACAGAAGGCCACACAAAGTTTGGAGGTCTGTAGCTATTGACTCGATGAGAAGTTGGTGACTTCTGTGCACTGTGCGCCTCAGCATGAGCTGACCCCGTTCTGTGATTTTACGTGGCCTAACACTTCGTGGCTGAGTTGCTGTTGTTCCCAATTGCTTCCACTTTGTTATAATACCACTAACAGTTGACCATAGAATATTTAGTAGTGAGAAAATTTCACGAATGGACTTATTGCACATATTATTTTGTTGTCACAATGAGCATTTTGTAAGTTAGTCATATTGAATGTTCCATGGTACATTTTTGTTATAACTTTACAGCATTACGCAACTCGCATCCTCAGCTACTTTTCTCTGTATAAGAATATGGTGTGACATGCATGAGAAAATTAAATTTGTATGCAGATTCCTATGAAATCTGTACAGAGAGCTCTAAAATATAATTGTGATTATAGGTTTATCATATTTGGGTAAAGGCATGGTTTGAAAGATGGATTTTTTTGCACTCTATCATTCAAATAATCTTTGAATCAGTTCTTTGAAGTGGGTTGATTTTATTAAAATGAGTCCTGTTTCTAAATATTTTTTGTGTGCACAAACTGATTTGTATGCACAGAGCACTTTGTATGTCAGAGGTGACCAGAAAGATGGACACCTTGCATATAGACCAGTGCAATAGATCACGCAAACATCCTGAGATGAAAGTAGACCCTGTAATTTCTCAAGACCTTCTCCACCCCCTTTTTCTTCTGCTTTTCTGTCTCGTTAGCATTAACATGTGGTCAGCTTGTCTAATTTGTATAATAAGACTCTAATGACCAATCAAGATGGTGTAATGTGAGGTCAGCAGGAAGCGGAGCGCAGAGGTTAAAGACTGATCTCTGACCTTGAAGGAGTCTTGCTGTGGGTTCCTGGGCGGAATGATTTATGAGAATAAACCCAGCAAGTGACATAAATTCACTGTTTGGATGTGATTTTAAGTTTGTGTGTGTGTTCAAGAAAGTATATTGATATGGTTGATTTTTATGAAAGAATCCTAATAATTTTTTGTTGCAGATCAAACCAGACGAGCGTGTCCTGATAACCGAGAGAGGTTTGCTGATCCGTTGGCTCCAGCGTAGCGATGCAGGTTCCTACTTCTGCACCTCCCAGGAGCACAGCTTCTCCCGTAACCTTCTCCACCTCACTCTGCACGTCCTGGACCACGGACAGCTCCACAGACACCAACCTGCTATACGGGAATCATCAGAAAACCCTACTGTGACCGAACCCCGTCAGCGCTATAAGGACTATTTGCGCATGTTGAGCGGCCCTGCGCGCTCTTTAGACGAGTATTGTGAAACGCTCTGGCACAGAGAGAAGAAGCAAAAACAGAAGGGCAAATGGAAGCATGTCCAAGAGATCCGCAAGAGCAGGAACCGACGCCACCACTAGGAGTGCCAATGATGCGTGGATTCGAGTGTGAGGTTAGGGTAACAGAGTGGAAAAGAGTCAGAGTGCCCTGGGAGCCACTGGATGTGGATTAAATGAACTCAAACAATCTCAAAACCAAATACAAATATAGAAATCAACAATCTCCTGACCAATCTGTTTATGCAAAGCAAAATGTCCTCCAGGAACATCAGTCTTACGGTTAAACATTCATCTTGTTTTCATTTTAACTGATCAAGTATGACCCACTGATTCTTTGCCATTTAGAAAGAAACCGTTAGCCAAAATACCTATGTGACCAGTCATCTTGGCTGATCTTTAAGGCAAGACACTACAGGAAAAATCATTGTTTTTTTGTTGTCGTTTCTTTTTTCTCTCCAGGCACTGGCTATTTGGGCCAAATATCTCCACTTTAGTAGTACTTACATGAACCAAACTTTCCAATTTTACCCCTATCTATATTCAGAAGACTTTTACAGAGGGGTTTTGTATAGAATTGTATAGAGGGGTTTTATCATTTTATTCCTAAAAATATAGATTTTTTTCTGCCTGTTTGTTATTTTCTGATTTATGGAGTGAGCTATCCAAAACCCCTATAAAACCTTTAACTTTAATATGTAAAATAATTTTGAACCTGACTTTAACCAAATTATAATTATACAAATTAGAGCATATTTAATTAATTCATATATCATCATTTGCATATAACACAATTTTAGAAACACTGTAATACAAAACAACTGTCTTAATGTACTCTGATTAATCAACTGGGAAGTACAGTGATATTTATTAGTTATAAATGTTTTTTACCTGTATTGTCTTGCCTTAAAATATGTCAGAATCTATCGGGCAATGTATTGTATACTAAAATCATATATCTATAAACTTAAAAACGATGCTCAAAACCAGGATTGTTCAGTCTAAAAATGTCTGGATTAGGGTTTGTCATAACATGGCACCTGTTCATTGCGCTTTAATTTGAACCAAGAATAAAAATGCATTCATGTTGAATGTATGTAAATATTTATATTATTTGTACATGAGATTGTGCATGCTTTAGCATTATTTACATAGAATTCTCTTTTGAGATTACAGTTTTAACCAAGCATTTAATTTTCACAAAGTAAAATACATTATTTTTGTATTTTTGCAATTTGTCTTACTGTAGGTAATTTGTTTATGGCATATGACATTATTTAAAATGACCATGGTGTTGAAATAAACTCTTTTTATTTCTACTTAACTGTGCAATGGAGAAAGAACAGTGACTTATTTATTATTTAATGAGATGTTATGTCTTCATCTCTTCATGTTGCTCAAAGTATGTATGATTTTTTTCTTCTTCAATGAAAACAAAAGGAGATTTAGCAGAATATCCAGGCTACCTTTTCCATACAAAGTCAGTTTATGGTGACTACTGTCTTATCAAGCTACAAAAGGGGTCTATATGACCCTGTAATGTGCACTATATTCCAAGTCTTCTGACGCTATACAATATCTAGTATGAAAAGCATATGAAATTGCTTTTTTTCATATGCTTTTTTTTCATATGCTTTTTTCATATGCTTTTAAAAAAATTTTTTAACGATCCTTAAATTAAGCGATTTGCTTAGCTAATTTGAGACTATTAAGAAACAAATAACTAATAATTTGCAATGGCACGGATAGCAAGATACAATATCTTCAGTTTAATGTCTTCAATTAATTTTATTTTTATTTTAATTAGTGCTGTCAAATTGATTAATCATGATTAATCGCATCCAAAATAAAGGTTTGTGTTTACATAATGTGTGTGTACTGTGTATAATACAGTCATTCATGTATATAGTTAAGAAATATTTGCATGTATATAATGTGTGTATATTATATATAAATATAAAAACTTAACTATATACTTGCATGTGTGTGCATTTATATATACATAATAATTATACACAGTACACACATATTATATGTAAACACAAACTTTTATTTTGTTTATTTTATTTGATTATTCATGATTAATCGTTTTGACAGCACACATTTTATTATATTAATTAGTGCTGGGCAATCGATTCATCACGATTAATCACATCCAAAATAAAAGTCTGTGTTTACATAATATATGTGTGTACTGTGTATAATTATATATACATAAATACACACACATGCATGTATATATTTAAGAAATATTTGTATGTATATACTGTGTGTGTGTGTATATATATATATATATATATATATATATATATATATATATATATATATATATATATATATATAAATTTATCTTATATAAGATATTTTATAAATATTACATATTTTTCTTAAATATATATACATGCATGTGTGTGTGTATATGTATATATATATATATATATATATATATATATATATATATATATATATATATATATATATATATATATATACAAACTATTATTTTGGATGCGTATTAATCGATTATAATATATAATATAATAATGTCAGTCGTTTTCATCCAATAGGAGTTAAATTGTATGTTTTTCCTCAAAATATTGCTTTTTATTTTTTTATTTTATATCTTGTCATTTTATGGAGGGTTGTACCACAGTTTTTATTTTAAGTGTATTGAAATTGGTCCCACTCACTCACTGTCCCTCCCCCATGCTCTCAAATGTCTATATCCCTCAGGATACAAAAATCATTTAAGGGTTAAACACAAGTTCAATATTTGTGATGTAATATAGATGAAACAATCTGACCCCAGATCTCTGTCACAGCCTCATAATCGCACTTCTATACGCACATACACACTCTAGGCACAGTTATATCTCATATCCCATGACTTCACATCTGAACAAGAGTCACGCAGCGCTGCTGTTATGATTGATCTGAGAGATTCATCGCTGGGCTGCGTTTCTCTGAGGTCAGATTAGAGAGGGAGTGAGCTCCTCACACATACTTTACAACAGAGCGTGACCTCAGATAACCTCGCCTGAAGCATGTGTGCTTGTGTTTTCAAGGTCAGGGCTCCTCTCCCATCAGGATTCCTCATCTCCTCTCGTTTGGTCAATAGTGCATGTGGTGCCCTGCTGAGGAAGTCAAGGTCAGTAGGTCACACACACGAACAAACTCATTACGTTATTTCTGTTTTGTTCATTTCTTAAAGGGAGAAAATAAACAATTGAATCCTTTATAAACTTAATTAATGATCATTTTATACAAGTAAACAAGTCCTAAATGAACCGCGTCATTCCAGTAAACCAACACGGGATCCGTTTTTGCTCTGGGTTCGACAACAAGGCTTTTCTGTCCGATTCGGGGCTCAGCCGGGGATGCCAGTGACAACCACATGGGGAGTGCAATGAAGGGGAAATGACTGTTTCTGGGCTGATGGGTGAACTCATTTATCAGTGCTAAAGTCTTGAGTAATACCGCTTTCTCTTCCCGTACCTCCTGCCACGGCCAAGACAAGCAGAAAGTGATCTTTTCTCTCCAGAATGCCCTCCTGTAGTGGTGATCGCTTGAGCTCTTTAACCATACAAGAGCATCTATTAACAGAGATGTTCTGCTTCGTGCCGTAGCAGGTCAAAGGTGGAGCGGACTGACAGAAAGAGACAGAGACAGACAGAAAGAGCATGCGAGAAAGATTCAAATCGGATAGATTAGGCTCAGCTGGGTGTTGTCTGTAATAATGAGTGTCTTTGCTAATAATAGTGCGTTTAAATGCTGCTACTTATGAGTTTGGGAATTATATTTGCGATTCATGTCATTTTGGTTGGAATAAAATATTTATCTTGTTTTTACTTGCTTTTTTCAAATTTTTAACTGATTTATTTTTTTAAATTTAATTTACTTTTTATTTTATTTATTTTAGTGCTGTCAAAATTAATGCGTTAACGCATGCAATTATTTTTTTCAGTTTAACGCGTAAAAAATATTTAACAATTAATGCAGCATCCGTTTTTTCTATCATCTTTTGGCTAGCGTTACATTATATGATCACGCTCTTATTCATACAAATGCTTTTAAACCATTTAAGCGCGACAAGACAAAAGAGAACGCGCCGGTATCGTGCGCACAGACAGTGCACTAGAATCGAGCTCTCTTTCGGGCTTGAACAAACAACACAGAATTATGTCAGTTTTGTCAAGTATTCTCATATGAGCAGTCTTAAATTAGTTAAATAACGTCTTAAATTAACTTAAAGAGATGTGAGAAAATGAGATGCACATCACATCTGCGTCATGGCAGGTCTTAAAGTGACAGCAGCCTAATAAATTAGGTGCTGTGATGTCTGTCATTAATGCTAATCAAAGGACAAAGGTAACAGAGAGAAAATTGTAGCTTTAATAAGAATTAAGCCATATTTAATTTATTATTTATGCAGTGCAGACTGTTTGATGACTTTATTAAATATCTGTATATTTCCTACCTGCTAGACAGGTTTGTGACATTTATTAAAATGGGTTTATGTAAAGATTGTTCACTTAAATTAAAAGTTATTTTTTTTAAAGCCTAATAAATGTTAAAATTGATATAGCTTATACTGTAATGTCTATCATTAGTGTAAAAATCAATTTCATAGAGACATCAGTAGCAGTATTAGTAGCAGTGATATTGGCCTTCATTCATAAAAAGATGCCATCTTTTTGACTACACAATTTTTTTTTTTTTTTTTTTTTGCTAAAACAAAAATAAATAAAATAAAGCAAAGGATGAACAATAGGTATGCAAAGAAAATGATGGCAAATGTAGTTTGTCACCTCATTAATTGGCTAAATCATATTTTAGTACAAACCCGATTCCAAAAAAGTTGGGACACTGTACAAATTGTGAATAAAAACAGAATGCAATGATGTGGAAGTTTCAAATTTCAATATTTTATTCAGAATACAATAGATGACATATCAAATGTTTAAACTGAGAAAATGTATAATTTTATGATAAATGATTTTTGATTTTAAATTTCATGGCATCAACACATCTCAAAAAAGTTGAGACAAGGCCATGTTTCCCACTGTGTGGCATCCCCTCTTCTTTTTATAACAGTCTGCAAACGTCTGGGGACTGAGGAGACAAGTTGCTCAAGTTTAGGAATAGGAATGTTGTCCCATTCTTGTCTAATACAGGCTTCTAGTTGCTCAACTGTCTTAGGTCTTCTTTGTCCCATCTTCCTCTTTATGATGCACCAAATGTTTTCTATGGGTGAAAGATCTGGACTGCAGGCTTTTCAAATTTGATTCATCTGACCATATAACAGTTTTCACTTTGCCACAGTCCATTTTAAATGAGCCTTGGCCCAGAGAAAACGCCTGCGCTTCTGGATAATGTTTAGATATGGCTTCTTTTTTGACCTATAGAGTTTTAGTTGCCAATGGTGAATGACACGGTGGATTGTGTTCACCGACAATGTTTTCTGGAAGTATTCCTGAGCCCATGTTGTGATTTCCATTACAGTAGCATTCCTGTATGTGATGCAGTGCCGTCTAAGGACCCGAAGATCACGGGCATCCAGTATGGTTTTCCGGCCTTGACCCTTACACACAGAGATTGTTCCAGATTCTCTGAATCTTTGGATGATATTATGCACTGTAGATGATGATAACTTCAAACTCTTCTCTTCTCTTCCAATTTTTCTCTGAGAAACTCCTTTCTGATATTGCTCCACTATTTTTGGCCGCAGCATTGGGGGAATTGGTGATCCTCTGCCCATCTTGACTTCTGAGAGACACTGCCACTCTGAGAGGCTCTTTTTATACCCAATCATGTTGCCAATTGACCTAATAAGTTGCAAATTGGTCCTCCAGCTGTTCCTTATATGTACATTTAACTTTTCCGGCCTCTTATTGCTACCTGTCCCAACTTTTTTGGAATGTGTAGCTCTCATGAAATCCAAAATGAGCCAATATTTGGCATGACATTTCAAAATGTCTCACTTTCAACATTTGATATGTTATCTATATTCTATTGTGAATAACATATAGGTTTATGAGATTTGTAAATTATTGCATTCCTTTTTTATTCAGTTATGTCCCAACTTTTTTGGAATCGGGTTTGTATAAAAGAAGTAATAGTCATATTTGTAGCTTCAACCACCAGTACACAATACAAATTATTAAATATATGATTATTTTGACCAGTATCCATTTGTTTTACTACATTTCTTTAATTGACATGCTCAACTCGAAATATCATGGCTCAAAAGAATTTCCCACAGGTACAGTACAGTATATGACATTGTGGTAGCATTTAAGTGAATTCATCTTGTAAATATGATAATTTTGACCTGATATAAACGCAGTAAAAGAGCAGGTCTTATCTGATGTGGTCAAAAATTGTGTGGCTGGCTCAGTCAGTCAGGTTCCTTCTAGTCTTTTGGAAGATGTCGGGACTGAATTGGGACGCAGTTTTGCATCTTGGCTCTGATTTAGCATATTTTATCAATGTTGGCTGCTGACTTAATGAAAGTAAAGATGTTTTCGCCCAGCTACCATGTGTTGGGTTGGACTGTGATCTGAAAAGTTTTATAATCATCACTTATCAGTGCTTGGCTAATTTCAGCCTTTATAGCATCAACACATTTCTGTGTAAACACTCTAATAAGCTGGTATTTTAACACAAAACCAGTTTGGCTGTGCTTTGTGAATTTAAAGTGCGTTAGGTTTACATTATTTTCATGTATATAATTCCATATATTTGGCTATTACGTGTTCTCATGCAAAACTAATGATACACAGCCACATTGTGACCCTGAACAGTTTTGTTGACATGGATTTTATGCAACTGAAGTTATGTTTGACACATCATAAATTATAAGTTGCACAGACAGTCGATTAATTCTACCACTAATGATGCTTTAGGTCTGTGCAAACTGTCACGGATCACATAACTTCAGTTGCATAAAATTCATGTCAACGAAACTGTTCAGTGTCACAATGTGGCTGTGCATGGGCCATAATGCAGACACTGCTGTAGGTCAGTCCACTCTTGATCCCAAAAAGTGCACGTTTGCAGATATGACTCAAACTGACTAATGTGTCTTACAGTCTCCCAGTGGACACAGGACACGTGATGACCGCGTCCTCTACAGGACACAGACAAATAGATGATCTACAAAACCTGGCGCAAAACCACATACCATTTCAGCATTATCATAACTGTATAAAGTTGCTTCTTCTCCAGCTGAGATCTGAGTATTTGAGGAATTTGTGGTTGTATCATCAGTAGTTGTGCGCAGTGTTTTTCTGTGATTTGCTCCCGAGGTGCATCCGGCACGCAGGGTTCGCCGCATTCCTTGCGGCAAGCATGCGGTTTTCCAAAAGTCTTTGCAGAGGCAAAAAAGAGGGATACAGATAATTATACGATATTCATGTGGATTGTATGATTATGATTTAAAGGGATAGTTCACCCAAAAATGAAAATTCTGTCATCATTTACTCACCCTCATGTTGTTTCAAACCTGTATGAATTTCTTTATTCTGCTGAACACAAAGGAAGATATTTTGAATTATGTTGGTAACCAGACAGTTGATGGACTACATTGAATTCCATATAATTTGATCTCCATACTATGGAAATCAATGGTGTCCATCAACTGTCTGATATTGCTCCACTATTTTTGGCCGCAGCATTGGGGGAATTGATGATCTTCTGCCCATCTTGACTTCTGAGAGACACTGCTGCCAATGTTGCCAATTGACCTAATAAGTTGCAAATTGGTCCTCCAGCTGTTCCTTATATGTACATTTAACTTTTCCGGCCTCTTATTGCTACCTGTCCCAACTTTTTTGGAATGTGTAGCTCTCATGAAATCCAAAATGAGCCAATATTTGACATGACATTCAAAATGTCTCACTTTCAACATTTGATATGTTATCTATATTCTATTGTGAATAACATATAGGTTTATGAGATTTGTAAATTATTGCATTCCTTTTTTATTCACAATTTGTACAGTGTCCCAACTTTTTTGGAATCGGGTTTGTATAAAAGTAGTAATAGTCATATTTGTAGCTTCAACCACCAGTACACAATACAAATTATTAAATATATGATTATTTTGACCAGTACCCATTTGTTTTACTACGTTTCTTTAATTGACATGTTCAACTCGAAACTCATTGGTAACTGTCTGGTTACCAACATAATTCAAAATATCTTCCTTTGTGTTCAGCAGAATAAAGGAATTCATACAGGTTTGGAACAACTTGAGGCTGAGTAAATGATGACAGAATTTTCATTTTTGGGTGATCTATCCCTTTAATTTGCCAATTTGCTTGTTGAAAATGGAGGAATGAGCACTGAAATTTTGTGTTGGTTTCTTATCTATTATTCTCGGCTCTGTTGCTGAGTTTATAAGAGCGTTCACTCTCTCGCCCTCTCTCTTTGTTAACAAAGCTGATGAATATTTCAGACCATGCGTTTTTGAAGCTTCATTGTTTATTTAATAGCTAGAACAAATCGGAGCACCTATCTGAGAGAGAATGCAGGAACCCAGTGGAAAACTAGAGGCCAGTTTTGATTACTACTAAAGTTATGCCTTTTTAAAATAATATTAAAAGTATCAAACTATGAACACAGTTATTATTGTCTAAGAAGTAAATGTTAATGTAGGCAGGTACACTCTGCAAATGAGTTGTTTTAACCCAACGATTGGGTTGTTTTAACCCAGAGGTTGGGTTAAATGTTTGCTTAAAATGACCCAATTGCTGGGTTTGTCCATTTTCAACTCAACTTGGGTTGTTTTTAACCCAGCATTTTTTAGAGTGTAAAAGTGGTTAGATGGACTGAAAACTAATAATTTAAGTTGAATTGGATATTTTATATTGGAAGTTATATTGACTGACAGGAAGTATTTATTGAATTAAAAATAAATTACGGTAATGACATTCTGGGATATATATATATAGAAAGAACAGTGCATCTCCTCTACAAAAAAAACAAACAAAAAACGCTTAATGCACTCTTTTTTAACACTTGAATGTGGGTAAGTTTCATTAAAAAAAAAGCAAAACCGTTTTTGTCAGACTACATTCTTTGACTGATTTGAATCATTTATCTAAAGATAAGCTAACAAAAACCCCACATACACAGGCATGCTTGTGTGTGTGTGTTTGAATGAAGGAGCTGACAGGATTGACTTATCAAAACAAATGTCATGGAAAAATCTACAGGATTGAGATATCAAGGAGGTACAAGGTATGTTTGTCAGAATATTACAGGGCAATTACACTGCTCCAGATGTGTACCGCAGCGCTGACAGATAGAAAAAGAGAGAGGGGAGCTTCCTTTAAGCCAGTGACAAGGGAAGAATATTGATAGTGTCCTGAGGGAAGAAGGGCAGGAGGAATGTATGACGGAGAGAGAAACAGTTGTTACCCCTGAGAGGGTAATGACTACCTGTGCCGTTCACACCTGATTTATGCACAGGATCTCTCCACCTGAGCGCTGCCACAACATGCTGAACACACACGCACACACACACACACACACTTGTGGAGTGATGGCTTCATTCACAGGAAACATTTGTATGTCTGTGTTTAGGCAGCATCATAATTTTCCATGTACCACCATCTCTGAAATTACAGGCTGCAGCTGGTTTAATATACGAACAATATGAGCCTGTACTTACTTTTTGCCTTGATAATGTTCAAAAGACACCATTAGGGTAAGACAAATTACAAATTAAAATAATGCAATAAATACTATCACGCAAAACACCCTAGTGCACATAACTGAGTCAGTAAAGAACAAATAATCTCCTTCTATTGGACTCATAATTATCTGAATTGATAACTGATGGAGGTCAAAGGTAGGATGGTTGGGGATTGAGTTGCATGGACTGACCTGCATTCGGTTCTGCCCCGTCTTGATCATGTGTTATGGGTAAATGTTTGATGATTTAGGGTCAGTAGGAGCTCTGAAAAAGCCGCTGATGTCACTGACATCAAAGATGACGGAGGGTGCCCTTTGGCTTAAACCTGCTGTTGCTGGGTATCGTTATGCAGAAGTTTTGGAAGATGAAAGAATACTCAGTTTTGATGTTTAATAATAATTATCTATGATGTTTGAAGTTTGTGAATGATATTAAAATGCCAACAGTATTTTTGTGACTGCTTTGTTTTTTTCCCTTGTTTGCCCACCTAACAGATATTTTAAAGGTGCACTATGTAAAAAATTTTCAGTAAAATATCCAAAAAACACTAGGCCAGTGTTATATATTTTGTTTAGTTGACTACTTACAATATCTCAAATGTTTCCAACTATTTGTAAATCGTGAGAAAATTGCTATTTTAACCAGGGAACCGGGACGTGTGAGGGAGTCGCCTGTCAATTGCGTCATATCTGCATTACCCTCGGTTTCCGGTTTTATTTTACAGAAACGCTTTACTCTCACTGCAGTGTGCAACAAGTGCCATAGCAGCCGCCCAGCGAACGCACAGAGTAACGTCATAACATCATTTTCAACACACTCAGATGTATCTAATATGATAAACAGAGCTGCGTTACCTCATACTCATGACCGGAAAAGTGGAAATGGCGCTGGCGACTGTGGCATAATAAAAATCCTCATCCTATGCAAAATCCTATCCTCACGAGGTGTATTGCGTTCATTTTATTAACAATCGCTCCAGCAGCCTTGCTCAGCTCCGTCCACTCGGTCCTGCTCTGCTTCATACTACAGTAACGTTAATAATCGCATTAATGAACATGATTTCTGTCCAAGTCCTATCCCGATTCTTTTCCACCAGCTGTGAGGTGAAGACCACATGTCCCAAGATTCCACACTCAAACTTGGTGTCATCAAACTACGCCTTTGTTTCAAATAGGCGACCTCTAGCGGATGAAAAAGTTACATAGTGCACCTTTAAATAACCAGACAATCAACTCCACTCGCAAGCCATTGGCCTGACCTTTGACCTGTGCTCCCAGGGTTTGGGTGTAAAAGGTTGTGGCAGGGCACCACAGCCTTTTCATGGATCACTCAACACAGAGAAACAATGTCATTTCCAATAACACTAACCATATATAACCTAAAAAGCATCAGACATCAAACAGTCATGTCCGACAATAATTGTATTGTTGAATTTCCGTCATACCCCTTCATTGCTTTAAAGGGGATGAATTTAGAACCTCAAATGATCAGAGAGGGTTTTATCTGCTGAGACTTTACAGTTACTGTTAGTGCGTGATCTGAAGCCGCAGTGGATTTCAGAACAAAATCTGGTAGAGAGGGAGCGTGGCCTACGAACTCCTTGTGAGACTTGAAGCTGGCTTCTGCTGATGAAACTGCAAACTATTCTTAAGTAAATTTTTCTTTAATTAATCGCACTCCTGACTCTTGGACTTAATTCTTCACAACTGGTCTTGGGTCATAAACTGTTATTCCCCTAACAGTTCATTCCATTTAAAACAACACTGCAAAATTATTAACGCTAAAAACCCTCATCTAATTGACCTGTTTATTGCCTGTATAGTTGACCTGACCTATCCGTAGACAGAACTGATAAGACAAGTTTGTTGGCGCTCAGCAAGCATGTTAGGCACTAACTACATAATGAGCTTTAAATCTGTGCTGTGCATAAACTCTGTCCCAGTTAGCTTGCATAAGTGAGCAGCCGTTTGACAGGATTTTGGCGATTTTTCAGAGCTGCGCTGTGAAAACCACAACGAACCTCTCAGTGCATGACAGAGATAATTTCATTCAAAAGTCTTACTATCGTAACCATGAGCACTATTTCCTGTGCTGATTATTTAATACAATCACAATATCATATGTATTTCATTGGCCTTGCTGAAGAAAGGCTCCATTTTTTCCTGAAGAAAATACAATGGAGCGGAAAATTTAATTGAATGCTGTCAGTCTTTTGTCCTCTGGGACATCTCTTAAGGCAGAAACATCAATCTTACTCTTACTTTTACTTGGCCAAATTACATAATAGGACTAGATGTTACAATCCCAACTGATTCAATGCAATACTTGCCATGAGTGGGTTTTGAGGCATCATCTGAGTTAGAGGGTTTCATTGGTGACCACTTCTTGCTGTTTCCTCCTATACGACACATCTTCAGTTGTGCACTTTGGCTTCTTTGGGTGTTTCGGCCATTTACCACACCCTCTGCCAAGGCAGGCCCACCACAGGCTGATCAGACCTGGGTGTGTGTCATAAGGGGACCAAGTGGTCATTTGACTGAGGTCAACGTAGCCTACACAAAAATGACGGTTCGGTATGAACATTGATTTTGAAGTCACCATTCAGTATGTTTTTGGTACGGCAAGGGGGAAATATGTTTTTATTAAACAGTGTTTAGTGAACAAACTACAAACCCGAATCCAAAAAAGTTGGGACACTGTACAAATTGTGAATAAAAACAGAATGCAAGTTTCAAATTTCATTATTTTATTCAGAATACAACATAGATGACATATCAAATGTTTAAACTGAGAAAATGTATCATTTTAAGGGGAAAATAAGTTGATTTTAAATTTCATGGCATCAACACATCTCAAAAAAGTTGGGACAAGGCCATGTGTCCCACTGTGTGGCATCCCCTCTTCTTTTTAGAACAGTCTGCAAACGTCTGGGGACTGAGGAGACAAGTTGCTCAAGTTTAGGAATAGGAATGTTGTCCCATTCTTGTCTAATACAGGCTTCTAGTTGCTCAACTGTCTTAGGTCTTCTTTGTCGCATCTTCCTCTTTATGATGCTCCAAATGTTTTCTATGGGTGAAAGATCTGGACTGCAGGCTGGCCATTTCAGTACCCGGATCCTTCTTCTACGGAGCCATGATGTTGTAATTGATGCAGTATGTGGTCTGGCATTGTCATGTTGGAAAATGCAAGGTCTTCCCTGAAAGAGACAACGCCTGGATGGGAGCATATGTAGCAGTATAACTCTGGTTGTGTGTTTTTTGATTCTTTAAATGATGACAGCACTGAAGATTGAGGTCGCTGGATGGTTTTATTCAGTCTGCAGGACAACAAGATACACTGAATTATTTTCTCGGGACACGTCTCTCCTCGTGAACACGTCTCTCCTCGTGAACACGTCTCTCCTCGTGAACACGTCTCTCCTCGTGAACACGTCTCTCCTCGATCTCTCTCTCGTGAACACGTCTCTCCTCGTGAACACGTCTCTCCTCGTGAACACGTCTCTCCTCGTGAACACAGAGCAGCTCTTATTAGAAGAGCGAGATAATGCACGTCCGACCCCGTCGGTGGAAAATGCGCTTCTGAGATGTTAATTTATTCTATTTACAAAACTTAAATAATGAAATTAATCAAATAAAATCACAAAAGACAGTAAACTTCAACATATGACATTAAATAATGCACAAATGTATACACAACATAAACATAAAGTTGTTTTCTCAATTATTTGGTGGGGGAAGATAAAATTACTGTTTTTACAAAGATGAAATAGAAAGACAGACGTCACTTGCACATACAGGCCTCATTTTTTTATATCTGATAAACTCATAACTCTGTATTAAACATCAACAACGAAAATAAACAAAATGGGACATACCTGCAGGACAACAAGATACACTGAATTATTTTCTCGGGACACGTCTCTCCTCGTGAACACAGAGCTAGTAAATAAAACTCATTTCAATAAAACATTCAAATCACATAAAACTTCATGACATCTCATAAATACATTAGAGCTCTTTATCTCATGAAGTGTGTTAGATAAACCGTTTATACTCAAAGAAAAGTCCTTACCAGCTCTTACTAGAAGAGCGAGATAATGCACGTCCGACCCCGTCGGTGGAAAATCCGCTTCTGAGATGGCGCGGTTAGCGCGTCGAACGAGGTATGTGCGTCATTAATATGTGTCCCGAGTATGACAATTTCCTGCATTAATGGTTCCCACTAGAATTATTTACATTATTACTCAGAACACAAAATAAAATAAAGTTTTGATGAAGTTCATAACCAAAATATTATTCAACTTTTTTTGAACCAGCTACACATATGTTGTTCTAGAACTTGGATATATCTTTCAGCATTGATGGTGCCTTTCCAGATGTGTAAGCTGCCCATGCCACAAGCACTCATGCAACCCCATACCATCAGAGATGCAGGCTTCTGAACTGAGCACTGATAACAACTTGAGTTGTCCCTGTCCTCTTTAGTCCGGATGACATGGCGTCCCAGTTTTCCAAAAGGAACTTCAAATTTTGATTGGTCTGACCACAGAACAGTTTTCCACTTTGCCACAGTCCATTTTAAATGAGCCTTGGCCCAGAGAAAACGCCTGCGCTTCTGGATCATGTTTAGATATGGCTTCTTTTTTGACCTATAGAGTTTTAGCCGGCAACGGCGAATGGCACGGTGGATTGTGTTCACCGACAATGTTTTCTGGAAGTATTCCTGAGCCCATGTTGTGATTTCCATTACAGTAGCATTCCTGTATGTGATGCAGTGCCGTCTAAGGGCCCGAAGATCACGGGCATCCAGTATGGTTTTCCGGCCTTGACCCTTACACACAGAGATCGTTCCAGATTCTCTGAATCTTTGGATGATATCATGCACTGTAGATGATGATAACTTCAAACTCTTTCCAATTTTTCTTTGAGAAACTCCTTTCTGATATTGCTCCACTATTTTTGGCCACAGCATTGGGGGAATTGGTGATCCTCTGCCCATCTTGACTTCTGAGAGACACTGCCACTCTGAGAGGCTCTTTTTATACCCAATCATGTTGCCAATTTACCTAATAAGTAGCAAATTGGTCCTCCAGCTGTTCCTTATATGTACATTTAACTTTTCCAGCCTCTTATTGCTACCTGTCCCAACTTTTTTGGAACGTGTAGCTCTCATGAAATCCAAAATGAGCCAATATTTGGCATGACATTTCAAAATGTCTCACTTTCAACATTTGATATGTTATCTCTATTTTCTATTGTGAATAAAAGAATTTTATGAGATTTGTAAATTATTGCATTCCTTTTTATTCACAATTTGTACTTTTTTGGAATCGGGTTTGTACATGACATATGAGAGGTCATCATACTATAATAATATAATTTCAGAATTGAAAACTTCCTTGTTAGTTCAAAAACAGCTTTTATTATAACCGAGTCCAGCGAACAACTCATTAACGATTCAACAGCAAACATTATGGAATGTGCCTATCTATAGAAAATCAACAGCTACTTCATCATTGCAACTTTGGCCCCGCCCACTGGCATGTTAGTGAGATGACGAGGAGAGAAGAGCGATAAAGGATCACTGGACTAAATATAACATTACCTTCCAAAGGATCCTAATGCTAGAAAGTGCTTATTTATTTTCAACAATGTGAATGTCTCAGTTGAGCATTATTTATTTGTATTCGGTACATTTCACTGTGGATTATTTGGTATAAGTCGCAATTTTGCCGCAGGCTTTGCAAACAAACTTCTTTTGTTTGGATTTAATGTGGATTTAACAGTAATGCGACAACACGGGACACTTTTCCCCAGTTATCTCAATGGGTTGGGTTAAATGTTTGCTTAAAACAACCCAATTGCTGGGTTTATCCATTTTTTAACCCATCTTGGGTTGTTTTTAACCCAGCATTTTTTAGAGTGTACAATCAAATTATATCTTTAAAAAGCTAAATAAGTACTGAATCACTACACTAACACACACAAACTACTGACAAACCAGGTTTCCTGTGACAGGTTTTAGTGTGTCATTTAGTGTTCTTGTGCTCTATTGATCACTGATACACTCTCCACTCTCCCCCATTCACTATAGGCCAAGACAGAGATCAGATTCACCCCTGCACAGGAATTAAAAGCACACTGACTGGTAGCATGTTTCTGAAGAACACCACAGAACTGGTGTCAGATTATGTCTTTTGCGATATCCCTTACTTCTTTTCTTCATGCAGTCTTCTTCCTTCCACCATCTCTTTATATCCATGGATGATGGTAGGTGACAACAGCTGAAGATCCTGCCTAAAAAACAGATTCAGAAGTACTGACCACGTCAACGCTTTTCCCTTTACCTTGGTAAGACTATTAAGAGACTATGGTAGCCTTTTATTTCACTTGTATCTATTGTAAATACTTTTATTTCGATATATTTCCCCTATAGGGAGAATTATGGGTATATGAATGGAGTTGAGCAGCTTCCATCGTTCATTTGCACATTAAAAATGGTAGTAATTTAAACTGTGGAACTTTTTTTTGTTTCTGGAATTCTGCAGAGTCAACCATTTTCAAGCCCTTGGTTGCTTCCAAACCTCACACCTGACACCCTGAATAGGGGGATGACTTTGGATTTGAACGTGGACACCAATGGTGATGAAGATCTAAGCTGACATGACTTTAGGTAAATCTCTTCCTTTGAGGAATTGTTATGCTTTGGTTGATATACAGGCCTTATATGGCTTTCACCTTGAAAAAAAAAAAACGAGTTTAAAAGGGGATTGTCCTTTTAATATATAAAATATTGACATTGTTGTGCATTTGACACGTTGTAGTTGTAGTATTAGCCCAATGTATGTAAAATGAAGGTGGTCTTTTTGATATACAGGATGATGTATAACTAATGATAAAAATAGTGTTAATGCTTCTTAGTTTGGCTGTCATAGAACATTTTTATTTTAAAGAGTATTTTTTATTTTTTATTAATATCAGTAATTAATACTCTCTCACAATTTCAACTTTCATTTTTTTTTTTCTTTACAATTATCATCTCTTTTTATCCACAGTTTGACTTTATATCTAACAATTGAGACTTTATTTCTCCCAGTTTGGTGTTATATCTTACAATGTAACATTATTTATTATTTTAAACTCTATCTCATGATTTTTCTTTTACTCGGAGGCTCTGATTTACTCTGATTATGTTTGGTGATTTATTTGGTCAGACTTGCGCATGCGGCAGGCATGAATAGTTGCATTCATATTTTCTCAGTGTAATGAAATCAGACAGCACACGGGAGGCTGAAAGCTGGATGTATTTTTAGTCAGCTGATAAGGGTCAAGACTTTTTGTCCGGTGTTTTATCTCTGCAATTATTTCAAGTTCCAAACCCCAGGCTACCCGTTGAGTCCAGGAAGCCAGCCCGTTCCGTGCATAAAACACCTCCTCATATGTCAGTGTTGTTAACATTTTAATCACAACTTCATAGCTAATGCACATTATTGCAATACTAGTTTTGAGTATCTTCAAATTTTTTGATTGACTGAGCTAAGGTATAGAAAGGCATGGGCATTGTGTGTGTGTGTGTGTTTATAATGAGAAGTGGGCCAATTTAATTTTATCTTTTTTAAATCACTTGGAAACAAAAGTCTGTTCTGTTTTGTTGTGGAAAGCCTCAAAAGCTGATGTAAAAATACTAATTACTTTAAATCCACTGCATACTGGAATTTGCATGAATGTTGCATAAGAGAATAACCCCAGCTGAGCAAACGAGAGCTAACAATGCCAACAGAAACACTCAGCATGTTTAATCAGGTAAACGCTACCTACTGGCAGGCAACACGTAAAGGAGCTGCTTTCATTGTACTTCAGTCCTGCTGCAGACTATGAGGTTTTTGTATTATATTATCCAGTTATATTTATAGTGAGTTATTACATTTACCGATTTGTATTGTTTTTCATGCTCTTCATGGCTCCTTTTTTCCCTAGCAGAACGTCTGTTTTTTTTTTGTTTTTTTTTCTCCAGGCCTTAGCATGCATCCTGTTCTGTCTGAGTAAGACACACATTATGCAATAGCTGAAAACTTTCAGTGCTTCATATTTACTGGTCTTTATCATTTAATAAACATGTTGGTCAGCAATATGTTGTACAGAAATTGTGGAATGCTGTATCTCACCAATCTGTTGGTTTTTATGTTGTTTTTTTTTATATTATTATTATTATTATTTCAAGGAAGTTTGTGCATTTCCTTTGATTATAGGTAGCCTATAGTTTGGTGTAATAGTTAAACATAAAATCTGGTAACTAAAAGGTGGTAGTTTTAATCGAATTAATCTAAATCTATCCGTCCGTCCATCCATCCATCCGTCCGTCCATCCATCCATCCATCCATCCATCCATCCATCCATCCATCCATCCATCCATCCATCATCCCATCCCAATCCATCGGCAAAAATATTAATAATATAGATTTTATATATATCTGCATAAACATAATTGGTTACAGATAATAAGTTTTAGTAACTAAAAAAAAATAGTGGAGCAATATCAGAAAGGAGTTTCTCAGAGAAAAAAATGCAAAGAGTTTGAAGTTATCATCATCTACAGTGCATAATATCATCCAAAGATTCAGAGAATCTGGAACAATCTCTGTGCGTAAGGGTCAAGGCCGGAAAACCATACTGGATGCCCGTGATCTTCGGGCCCTTAGACGGCACTGCATCACATACAGGAATGCTACTGTAATGGAAATCACAACATGGGCTCAGGAATACTTCCAGAGAACATTGGCGGTGAACACAATCCACCGTGCCATTCGCCGTTGCCGGCTAAAACTCTATAGGTCAAAAAAGAAGCCATATCTAAACATGATCCAGAAGCGCAGGCGTTTTCTCTGGGCCAAGGCTCATTTAAAATGGACTGTGACAAAGTGGAAAACTGTTCTGTGGTCAGACCAATCAAAATTTGAAGTTCTTTTTGGAAAACTGGGACACCATGTCATCCGGATTAAAGAGGACAAGGACAACCCAAGTTGTTCTCAGCGCTCAGTTCAGAAGCCTGCATCTCTGATGGGATGGGGTTGCATGAGTGCGTGTGGCATGGGCAGCTTACACATCTGGAAAGGCACCATCAATGCTGAAAGGTATATCCAAGTTCTAGAACAACATATGCTCCCATCCAGACGTCGTCTCTTTCAGGGAAGACCTTGCATTTTCCAACATGACAATGCCAGACCACATACTGCATCAATTACAACATCATGGCTGCGTAGAAGAAGGATCCGGGTACTGAAATGGCCAGTAACCATAGTCGTATTAAACTAAGTGGTGTACCCGATTTTAATCGCAATAAATAGGCATGTGAACACCTTAATCGCATTATTACCGCTCTGGCCAAAGTGCGCATGTGCTCGGTTCTACACGGATGCGGTGTGTTGTTCACACAACTTCATGAATGAACTCCGTGACATTATTCTGAAGTTTTCTCTTCTCCAAATCACTAAACTTGCTGCACAGTCTCTGCTCTGTATCTTCATCCAGACGGCACGAAGAACGTGACGACAGTGTAGGCAAACCCGGCACTGCGATGGCCATCGCGGCGCCAAATAATATCCAGTACGTCCATAAAAATGTATTTTGAATTTGATGTGAGTAGATTAAAACAATGACCAGTAACATGCATAATGTATGCCTATCTGAGTGTGGTATAACCATACTTATTAACGAATAATCAGAATAATGAAAATTGCATGTAAACTGGAGTGAAGAGTTCTGCTTGTGTCATGTAAACGTCTTACTGCAATACTTACTCTGATTATTAGAAATAATCACATTATTGGTGCACATGTAAGTGTAGTCAGTGTCACGTGATCCTTAGTACACTGAAGCAAGAGAAGAGGATATATGTCTGGTTTTAGGCTTGTTTCATTCCTCACATTGGGTAATTTTGAGTAACTTGGCCTCATGAACTAATCTATTGTCATAGTCAGTAAGCAATGACTCTGATGACTGTGGATTTGGTAGAATGAGACATCTCATCTCAGAGGAGCTCTCTAACCAGTGATTTATCACCACTAATTAACGTCTGAGAGTGAGCAGATGTTTTCATTTCCATTAATGCACCTAAAATTGGCACCATAACAACCATTTGTTGAGTGAGTGTTGAGAGAACCTTCACTGGGATAAATATGAGCCAGAGCAGACTGATAGATATAGTACTTTTTGCTTTTTTCATACATTTAAAACAATAGCTCATTCAACTAGCATGGCATTTATTCCACCCATATTACAAGTAAAATATAATTTTATAGAGGAAGCAAAAGTGTGTTTTTGATAGCAACTGCAGCCACAACACAGGTGGGAGAATGTTTTTTGGGAGTCTGGTTAAATTGAGAAGAAGTGAAAGTGATTGATGAGACCTGTACGCATGCCACCTCTCTCCCTGGCTGGTTTATTGGTGGGCCGCTCTGGTTGTGGTAATCTGAAGCAGATGGCCATTTGTTTGAAGTCCCTGCAGATGGTCATCACCGCTCCGCTCTTCAGCACCTGAACCGTGAGGGATCCAGACGCCACACAGAGGTCTAACCTGCCAGAAGAGCTAAATTACCATCCTGCAAAATGACCAAAATAACCTATTCTGAAGGATGAGTCAAAAAAACATGAGCGCTAATCAGGTCTAGAAACCCCGTCCAGTGTGTCAGCCGTGATTAAAGGTCTAACCGTGCTGTATAACCAACATGTTCTGTTTAATATAATCAGGAGTGGCTATTCTAACTAAAAGAACGACATTAGCATAACAGGAAAGCTTGTCCAGACGTATGTTATTTTAGTTCTGCATTAACCTGCATTTTTCCTGGCACATCTCCATTAAAAACTCCTTTTAGTCTTAAAGTAAGGCAAATTTGTGCTTGGATTTGACCTACAATATTAGGTTGTATAAAACAAACATATCCTCATTGACACAGTCTGTGCAGAGTGCTATGCAATCTGGGATTGAAGCCAAAATGCAAGGCTGCATCCAAAATTGCATACTTCCCTACTACACTCACCTAAAGGATTATTAGGAACACCATACTAATACTGTGTTTGACCACCTTTCGCCTTCAGAACTGCCTTAATTCTGCGTGGCATTGATTCAACAAGGTGCTGAAAGCATTCTTTAGAAATGTTGGCCCATATTGATAGGATAGCATCTTGCAATTGATGGAGATTTGTTGGATGCATATCCAGGGCACGAAGCTCCCATTCCACCACATCCCAAAGATGCTCTATTGGGTTGAGATCTGGTGACTGTGGGGGCCATTTTAGTACAGTGAACTCATTGTCATGTTCAAGAAACCAATTTGAAATGATTGGAGCTTTGTGACATGGTGCATTATCCTGCTGGAAGTAGCCATCAGAGAATGGGTACATGGTGGTCATAAAGGGATGGACATGGTCAGAAACAATGCTCAGGTAGGCCGTGGCATTTAAACGATGCCCAATTGGTACTAAGGGGCCTAAATTGTGCCAAGAAAACATCCCCCACACCATTACACCACCACCACCAGCCTGCACAGTGGTAACAAGGCATGATGGATCCATGTTCTCATTCTGTTTACGCCAAATTCTGACTCTACCATCTGAATGTCTCAACAGAAATCGAGACTCATCAGACCAGGCAACATTTTTCCAGTCTTCAACTGTCCAATTTTGGTGAGCTTGTGCAAATTGTAGCCTCTTTTTCCTATTTGTAGTGGAGATGAGTGGTACCCGGTGGGGTCTTCTACTGTTGTAGCCCATCCACCTCAAGGTTGTGCGTGTTGTGGCTTCACAAATGTTTTGCTGCCATGTGATTGGTTGATTAGATAATTGCATTAATGAGAAATTGAAGAGGTGTTCCTAATAAGCCTTTAGGTGAGTGTATATAGTAGGCAAAAAAAAACAGTATGTGACTGTGGCAAGCAGCGAGGCGCGGGACCGTGAGAGTGGGCCGGTGGCGAGTGATGATGAGCATCAGCTGCGCGCCACACCGGTCTCGTCTCATGGCGGAGTGAATGGAGCATAAAAGGAGGCGCGACGACAGTGCAAGACGAGAGAGGACCAGGCCTGGATTTTATGTCGTGTTTTGTTTTGTATATAGGCGGCAGTCGTCTGTGAGGGGCTGCCTCCGTTATTGTATTTTCTTTGTTTATTTTTGATTAAAGTTTTTTAAATGTTCGCCGGTTCCCGCCTCCTTCTTCCCTGAACATACGGACTTTGTTACAGTGACAAAAGAAGTATGTCCAAATTAACAGTACTCATAAAAGAGTAGGCAAAAAGTACCCGGATGACCTACTACTTCCGACAATATTTTGAAGTGTGCGTACGATGGGCACTTTACTATCCCATGAGGCCACGGTAGAGGATTTGTGAATGACAGTGAAGCGACGCAACTGACGCTGATAGGTCACATGAGATGGCAAATGTAGTACGTCCATATCATATTTATATTACACACATTCATACTATACATACTTTTTTAGTGGTTGCTAAGTAATTACTTATTCAATATAAGTACCTGGACTGTAAAAAGGTTGCTGCTTTAAACATCGAAGTTGATTACTTAAAAAAATTAAGTCATTTCAACTTAAATTGCATTAAACGCGCTTAAAAATTTTAAAACATTTCTTAACTTATTTTGATGAGTTAAAGTAATTAAATCAAAGTAAAAGCAAGCATTTTATGATCAATAAGTTATGACACCATGTTTTTACATATTGGTTGTCACAACTTGTATTGTTTTATTGGTTTATTTAAGGATTAAAAGGGATTTAGGGAAATAAGAATGGTACAAATTCCAGTTTTATATATATATAATTTGGCCATTCCTAATTATTTGGGGACTTGTCCCCTCAATTTCTATGGTGGTTATGGCCCTGGTTCACAGTGCATTAAGTAATATTAACATGTACTTTTGAGCTTAAAAATGTATTAATAAATGTTGAGATTAACATAGCTAAGATTAATAAATGCTGTAGAAGTGTTGTTCATTGTTCAAGTTAACTGATGCTAATTCTAACAAATGAACCTTATTGTAAAGACATTTAAAGGCCATATGCTGCATAAATGGACATTCAGAAGGTCAAAAACAAGGAATGTGAGCAAAGTTTTGATCCGTGATGCCCATAGTTAAAGGTTATGAAACCCATCTCCAGCTTTTGCTTTATTCCAACAGAGGCTAAAGTGTCATTTCATACTCCAGAAAGCATGAAGGATACAGTCACGGGCATGGAAGAGACTTTCCAGTCCTCGTCTGTGCCAAATACTTCACAGATGAATGACATTAAACAGTTTGCCTGCCCTTCATGGTTATTGCTAAGATGCAAAAAACGATTAGTCGGCACAATCATCATCTCTTTTTTCTTTCACATGGTGTCATATGTCACGGCGCTCTGAGAATATCACGTCGAAATGTAACTTGTGTGGTTCAGTGGAGCGTGATCCTTGAAACGTGACTTATAACATCTCGTTTCATTGGCTGAATAGACAATAGGATGTACTTGGCAGGAAATGGCCATTGTGACATGCTCAATAGTGTACTGCCTTTTTCCTATATTGTTAAAGTTGAGTTGTGAAGGACAGTGAGACTGAAATGGAGAAAAACTTTGGAAGTCCTGCCCCATTGTTCTGTTAATCTTAGAGTACTTTTTTGTTGTTGTTGTTGTTGTTCCTTCAAAGCTCTGGAGACTTAATGGAGTTCTCTGTTATGTTTTATTGGTTACACACTTTACTATAAAGTCTCATTTGTTAACATTAGTTAATGCATTAACTAGCATAGCATTTATTAACGTTTGTTAATATTAGCTAATAAAATACATTTGTTCATTGTTTATTCATGTTAGTTCAGAGTGCATTAACAGAACTTTGGATTTAAACATTTTTTGAAATTAAAATGAACTAATATTAATACTCATCTAACGCAATGTTCTCAGAATGTTCTGGCAAGGTTCTCTTAAAGTTACGAACAAACATTCTTCCAGTAACGTTAATAAAGCGTTCATTTAAAGTCTTTAATAATGTTCTCAAAACATTATTTATGTTCATGGAACAAAAAAAAAAAAAAAAAAAACATGGTAGAACTTTATTTTAAGGTTCAATTCTTGCTATTAACTAGTTGCTTATTATCATGCATATTACTAGGATATTGGCTGTTTATTAGTACTTATAAAGCACATATTAATGCCTTATTCTGCATAACCATATTCTACATCCCTTTATCCAACCCACTAAACTTAAACGCTACAAAACTACCTATTAATAAGCAGTAAATTAAGAGTTTATTGAGGCAAAAGTCAATGTTAATTGTGAATATGTGTTCCCCATACTAAAGTGTTACCAAAAACATTTAGTTGCACAGTTTAGTTCTACTTGTTTGCTTGAATGCTCAGGAAACATTCAAAAGTAGCATTCCTATAATGTTTGCAGAATGATAAAATTAATTGTTTCCTTAATGTTCACATAACCAAGACAATTTTTAAAACTTTTACCATGCAGAGAACATTCAGAAATAATATTTTCCTAACTTAATGGTAGTAAATGTTCTTAGAACGTATTTTTGTTAGCTGGTTAGATGCTGTAGAATTACTGTTAGTTGTTAATGTTAACCAATGTAGTTAAAGGTGCAATAGGTGATTCTCAGAAATGTTTTGTTGTTATGCTGGTTGAAAGTCTCCTCATATCCTGATAGCAATGACTATGTTAAGCGGTCTAAATGTATTTTTTATAAAGGTATATTATCTGTGGAAGGCGTAGGACCATAAAATGTTCGTTCAATCATTGCATTCGGTCCGAATGAAAAGAAAGCATGTGTTCCCTGTCAGTCAACATGTGTTTGGATACCACTGCGCAGCCTGTTCACGCAGACATCATACGTGCAGCGTGAGAATGGCAGGCAAACAGTTGTTTACGTCCGTTATTGTAGTACTGTTACTCACTGTACTGAATGATACATGATGTAATCCAATAACGTTGTCTCTGGTCGTCTCGCTACTGGTTTGTGTGCGTTCATGTGTTTTGGAGGAGATGTTGCTTTGGATGGCGATTTGCAGGGAGGGTGGACATAATGATTAGGAGGGACATAATGATTTTTATACACTACGCTTTCAATGCTAGCAGGCCTTTAACAAATGACACCTTATTGTAAAGTACTACCGTAACTTCATTGTTTCACTTAGTTGTTGGCATGTATTAAACAGTGGCGGTTCTACATTAAATTACACCTTGGGCGAGACCCCCTTCGAGAGCCAATTTGCCAGTTACCCACACAGTGAAATGATAGATAATAGAAAACTGCTTTGCAGCGCAGATGATTATTATAATTTTTTTTAAACTGCTCATGCCGCCCTCCATGTGTCATGAAAAAATGCCACCCCGGGCAACTGCCCAGTTCGCCCGTGCCAAAAACCGCTACTGGCGTTAAGAGCTGTAAAATTAATGTAGATAACATTGCTCAGGAGAAATATTTGAGTTGAAATCCATGTCTGTATTGTAGATGATGTTGGTATTTTAAAGAGATTTGATTTGTGATTCCACTTAAGGGTGGGTAATTGTTCACCTGGCAGCTGCAGGACTTTTAAAGAGTGCCTTTTCATCTGTTGTTTTAGTATGTTTACTCAGGTGGTGCCACTCATAAGGTCTGGAGAAAGAGTTTTTCTGTACCTGGATACATTTGAATATGAATATAATTCATAACAATGTTATTGTACTAAATTAATAATAACCTAACTAATATAAAAACAGGATTTTCCCATTAAGAATGCAGTGTAGAGGTTTTGCTACAGGGTGGTTGGTATTTTTCCCTCTCAGTTTTGTTCTTGTTGAGCAAAAGCTTTGTTTTTGCTTTGTTTTTTTATATAAAGGGGTGGGTTGGGGGAGAATATAATTTATGTTGAGATATAATGT